>WUAM01000137.1:21837-47458 GCA_024336885.1 Actenoides hombroni
TTTAACTATTTTGGCTTTCTATAATAGTATTTAAATATTATTTAAATATTTATCATGTGTATCTAAAAGCAACCAGAAGAGATAATAACTAAGAACTCCTTAAATTTTCTGACATTTTACAATGCACGTAATGCAGAGTCTTTATAGAATGCAGCTACATTTCCTTGACATATTGCTGAAATCTGAATAAACATATAATTATGGGCTTTAAAATGTGTTTTTTATTTATAGCGGGACATTAGGACCTGATGTGGTAGGTTTAAAGTAGCATAGTAGAAAATCTTTCAGCTTGCAGACAATTAAGAGCTATTGTGGGGTCACTGTAAGTTAACAATTTATCCCTGAAATGAATGGGAGTTTTGTCATTGATTTAACAGGATCAGTAGAGCACATTTTGATTTTTTTGTGGTTTTTTTAATAGTTCTTCTGAACAGCACATTGAGTTCTCAGAAATCTCAATCTTATTGGTTAGCTGTAAAGGTAAGAAACAGGTATGCTTACACTGTGAGCTGGTATTTCTGTACCCAGAGGAAATGTCTTCAAATAGATGACAGCAATCTGGTGATGACTGAGGTCTCTCCACATCTTTTATCTCGTATAAACACACAGGTGAATGCTGTGAAAGACAGTAAATCCGAAAACATCACATTCCTTCAGGCACAGGTACTATCAGAAAGCACATTCTGCATTTCCACTGCCAACCGAGGAATCAAACGCATCTAAATCACTTCAAATTGCCCGTGTGCAATGGCATACATTTCCAAGACATCCATGAGGGCAGATGTACACTACATTCCTTAAATAGCTTTGAGACATGTATCAATTAGTAGAGATTTGCTATTTTATAAATAATAAAAAAAGGTTTATTAGTTTGGGAAAACTAAGCATTAGTTGATTGTCCTTTATAAACACTCTGGAATAAGCATAGTAAGCACAGCGTTATGGAATTCTGTATTTGCAGAACTGATTAAAAATCCCAGGTCAGGATGGGAGGTGCTCTGCAGACACAAGGTAAAGGGACACTTCTTTACCGCAGACCGTGAGAGGGGACCTGCAGGGTTAGCTGATGCTATGGTAGAACAGGAACACAGCACTAATGCTTGCTCAGAAAGGGTTATTGTGCACTTAAAAGTTCACGCAGGGAATTGATATGGGATAACCAACGTGTTGCACTTCCTCACTTGCTTCGTTGTCACTTCAGAGATAAGCCCTAAGGCTAAGCAGATAAATATATCTTCACTGTGGCTGAATTTTCTACCGTGGGCAAAGTGTCCCAAAAGTATAAGTTAAACATGAACAAATGATTTGCTGAATGGGAATGGACTAGAACAAGACACTTCACAGTGGTTAAGTGTTTTGCTGAAATAGGAGCTTTAATAGAAAAGACAGATAAAAATCTGATTGATTCATGAATGAAAGTACACTGATGGCCTCAGGGTGTGCGTTTTACCTGACCCATGTCTAAGATGGATGGGGGCTGTCCCTAGAGCCTCCTCTTCCAAAGAAAAGTGCTTTCCTGCATGGGCTCATTGGCAGTCAGACTTGGATGCAGAGCTGAAGGACCACAGATTCTGGCATGTGTCTTTTTGGTGTTAGCAATACCTCTGTGTGTGTGTGTGTATTATCTCCATATCATCTCCTACTATGATATCTCCATATCATCTCCTACTTGTGGTTAAAATCAGCAACACTGTTAATATACTGTTTTTTGTTTGGGTAGCCTGACCTGATTGTTCCAACCATTCTCCCTTTTGTCTAATAAGGAATTTCTGCTTTGGTCTCAACTATAACATTAAGTGATGATTCTAGTGTTGTAAAATAAACATTGGTGTGTATACATCTTCATTATCCAATCTGGCATCTGATACAGACGCAATAGAAGTAGAGACTAACTGTGATATTTGAAACTGATAGCACCATATTTGCATTTTTCTAACACAAAAAGTGAAAACTCAGTTGAAATGAGTGTGTGTTTCCTGAAAAGGGATGGAAAGGAAAGTGATTCTGGGTCTATTTGCACTTTACATATAAGAATATATAAATATATATATATAAGAATATATATTTCAGGATGGTGTGAATGCCTAGAAACAGCTCCCAGCTCTCCTTCTCCTTTTCAAACGTGTCCCTCAGGGGTTAAAGAACGTTTGTAATGTTAATCGCTGTGCTTGGAGGGGTCCTTAAAATTTGTTCTTCACCAGTTACCACTGTATAAAAGCAATTTATCTGCTACTCATCTCCACTGAAGCATACAATACCTGTAAAAGTTCTTCAGCTTTATGCACCAGTGCCTGGCTAGGCTAGGACTGCCCCACAGGCACTGATTTGCAAATGACAGCTCATAGAAAACCTTTCACAGCCGACCTGATGAGAGGTAGTCTGATTTTGCAAAGTGCTCAACACCATTATATTTAGATGCAAAGATGAAATCTTTACCAGTATGGAAGTGACTTCAGACATCCGTAACAGAAGAGCTACTTTTCAATTCATACTAGTAAAGAGACAATGTCAGTCGAGCAGTGGCAATGTTTTTCAGACTGATTTGCAATTTACTACAATATCAATATTTGCTATGTTAAATAATGATACTTTTTAAGATCAAGCCAGTCTTTCATTGTTGTTAAGTAAAAAAAAACCCCAACGAACAACAACAAAATGGTTGTTTTAAACGGTTATTTTTGCTTAACATATTTTGTAGATCTCTTGGTTTTGTTTACTACGCATTTTGAGTCCCTTACTCTGACTGAGTTTTTGTCAAGAGAATGACAAACCAATCATTCTGATTTGAAAACCACATTTCTGCTTTTCAAAAATAACGTTAGATTTGCTTATTGCTTCCTTGGTATTTAAGAGTCTGGGAGATAAACTTCACCTTTTCTTCTGCATGTTGTAAGCACAATGAATAGCGTTCAACGTCTGTACAATAATTTACTCATCATAAACAATAAGCTGAGCTCTTTTTTGGAGAGTTTGAGAAAAACCTGCCAACGAAGAAAATTTCAGAAGCCCCATATATCTATAAAAGACCTTTGTTTGAACTGTGGGCAAGCTTGAGGAGTGCTGTGTGTGTACCATAAGAGTTTTATCCATGAAAGCTCTTGTGCAAAGCTCCATCTCCTTAATGACACTGTAAAATAAAAGGTAAAAGTTTCCTTTGGACTTTCTCCATGCTATTAGTTTTTTCTATATACTTCAGAGATGAAACTTTTCCAAGTAAAAAGTTTGTTGCTCACTTGTCTTTTGGGATGCTTTTAACGTTATTATCTATTTTAGAATAGGAACTTTTACCTTTCTTTGCAGCATCTATGGAAGATCTTTAAAAGTCAGTACAGTATCTGCTTGTCTGTGCATGCAAACAAGAATAACTATCTGGGGAACATAATCATGGCAAAAGGTCATGTTTGCCTTTTATTTGAAATACTTTTAGACTATCAAGTGGTTTAGAAGTCACTCAATCAATACCAGAAGCCAAGGAAAACGGTGCGTCTTATCAACATTAATATATTTTGAATTTTCTAAGATGGAATGTTATTTCCCTGGGCATTTTAATTGAGATTTCACAAAAGCGGTGTTTTAGTGCCTTCTGCAATGGTATTTTAAGTTGCACTATGCTGCAACAACAGCTTGAGGCACAAAGCACTTAAAAACCTGCCAAATCCACAAGAGGACCCTTCCCCTCCTCTTTTCCCTTCTACCTTCAAAAAGCGAATCAGCATGAAAGCTGAGACTATAAACACCTCCATAAACCTGTAAAAATAGTAAGAGGCTGCTAAGGGACATAGAGTTAATCCATGTGTACCATGGATCAGTTTTGATTTCCTTGCTGCATGTTCCATCAACATAAAAGGGACTTCTGGGTGCACGTTGCAAGGCAAGAATAAGTCCTCCAGTGCATCCGTATTTGCTAAACAACACAAATGGTTTCATAATAAAAACAGAGAGAGTTAAAAGAAAGAAGCACATCTGAGGTTTTGGGATAGATGTTTTCAGAGCATTTAATGCACAGCCCAATTGAAGTATTGTAATATAAAGGCATTAATTTGAACAATGTTTAGGCTTTGTTGCTGTCTGCAACTGATTGTTAAGTAGGGGAAAAAAAAAATAAAAAATAAAAGGTTGTTTTCATATAAGCAATTATGTTAAAACTCCCCCCTAAAACAGAACCCCAAATCTAACTACTTCTTAAAAAAAAAAAAAAATTAAAAAAAAATCACATTTTCAAAGGGCTGCTGAAGGATCATACTATACAAGACTGTATGAACATGGCCAAGTTGACAACAATCAAGTATTAAAATAGCATTGCTTTTGATAAATTCCACATATCTCATCAATCTGACAACTGAACATTGCCAATTCAATAATGAAATGGAAGAGTAGTATGTCTTGAAGCTGCAGCAGCAGTGAGAGTCCGGAGGGACCAGTGTTAATAGAGGCTACCAGAGCTTCTGAACCATGAAGGATTAGCTGACTGAATTATGAGTGCAAGCTGCCAAGATCAGAGTTCCTGTGGGGAGATGGGCTAGAAGAGTACGGAGAACCTGGCCCGTGTCTCACCAAGGCTGTGGCTGCACCTGCACTGCTCTTGGTGCTGCACTTCAGCTGAGGCTGCATTTCTGAAAACACGGTGTTGTAGCTCGTGTTTTGATGCATCCTAAAAATCAACCACTGTAAGTACTCAAGGGACCCTAATCATTATTAAACCCCAGTTTTTCCAGAATGCCTCGCTAGTCCTTTTATCTCAAAAAAAAAAGATTAAAAATATATCTGTAATGCTATGCTAAGAAATACATGCATTCAAATGAAAAAAAAAAAAAAAAGTAAATGTTCAGCCCGGGTGAGCATTTTCTTAAACAGTCATTATCTCAAAATTAGGATGAAGGCTGAAAAACTAAAATAGCTTATTAATGGACTGAGACACCTAAAACTTTTTCATAATGGGATTCAGGTGTGTGGAGTCTTTTGGAAAACCTCACTAAGTACCTATCTGCATCTTTAGGCACTTAAATGCCTTGGAAAACTTGCTCCCTATTGTATTATTGTCAATTAATTTCAATTAGGGTGCTAGTATTGGAAAATATTCTAATGTCTTCACAGATAAAGAACAGCAGTCGTAAGACTTACAAAGTCACTTACTTAAAGATACATAGGAATTTAACTTGTAGTGGGTAAAATGTAACTTTTAGAGAGAAAACCTTTAATATGCATGTCTTTTCTATGCAGTTTTTTAAGCTAGGGGAGTCCACTTTCACAGAAGGGAAAGGTGAGAACATGACTGTGATTGTTGTTGAGGTTTTATTTGGAAGGACAAAAGGGTATGGACTAAAGGACAGAACTGGAGCAGGGAGCCAGGTGGTATTCTCCATGTGTTATACGAGATATTCACTATTGTGTTAAGTGGGAATAAACACTGAGGGGATGGGCAGCAAAGCAAGGTTCCTCCCCCCCTGTAACAGCACCGTCTATGTGCCAGGATGGGACATAATATTGTTACCTGGGCTCAGCGCAGATTTTGGAGCTCCATGGATGCTGAAAACTGAGCAATAGCTTCATTCCAACAACACTGCAAAAGTTACTGGTGGGAGTACGCTCCTCTTCTGTACTCGATGAGGAAAATTCAGTGTATCTCCATTCTTTTCCCCTATTTTTCTGTCTTTCCTGAAAAAAAAAAAAAGAAAGAAAAAACCACAAGTCATAAACTCCTAATGTTTCATACTTAAGCATTTCATACTTGTAAACAAAACGACTGAAAGCTGTCAGTTGGAAATGTCATGTCTGCTGTCAACGGTTCATGAATAATTGACACTGAGATTACCTAGGGAAAGCTGCAATTATCCTGACTCATTATCATATGAACTAAGCCTCGTTTTGTTCTGTGGTTGTAGGATCTTCATTTAACTCCTTGATGTAGGAGCTAAAAAAAAAAATCCCGTCAGGATGTTGCTATAAAAAGAATTACTCTGAATGAACAAAACCTCAGAATGATGAATATGTATCAGAATTTCAAGTAGTGTTTCATTTAATCCTGTATACACTCTTTTGCTACAGTATTATTTTACAGGGAATGTTGCTGTGATAAATTTGTTTGCTAGCCTAAAGCTCGGAGGAAACATATATTCCCATGCAACAGAGGTATCAGTAGGAAGATCTTCTTACCCATGTTCATGTTTTCATACACAACGCAGCTATATGTGTTTACTCAGGAAGCAGAAATAGTTGGCGACCATCAGAACACAAACAGAAAAAGAATCAAGCAAGCAAAGTCTCCTGGCTGACAACAGCATCAAAAGATTGAAAAATATTTTTTTTTGGAATTCCCTTTGTAAAAAAAAAAAATAGAAGGGTTAACTTGATTTTAAGACTGAAGTTCAGCAAATCAACATTTACTGCTGAAACAAGGAAGCAAAGAAATCAGTCATAAATCCTAAATCCAGGAAAGACTTGTAAAAAAACAAACCCAGAATGTTCACAAAGATAATGTAAATTACTAACTGCTGCTTCGGAGGCAATATGCATTAAATGCTTTTTTCTCCATCTGTACGTTATGACAGACTGAAAAATTTTTAGCTGCTGTGCAATGTTGTAGGGTAGCCTTGAGGTTTAGGTTACAGACCAAATTAGAAGTTCTTTTTTCTTCCAAAAAAGCCCTTTGAATTGGAAACTGAAATGATGAAGCTATTTCCCACACGTAATTACCATTTTGGATGCCCCTCACTGCTGTTTCCATTGCCTTTAGAAGCATACTATGAATTGGAGGCCATCATATCAATCTATAGAGCTGAATTATAACTTCTTTGGTATAATGAGCTTTCTTTGACAGCCACACACAGTCAAAGTCATTGTTCAGAAAGGATAACCAAGCTATTGCCTCTCAAGCGTACCACACTTCATTAAAATGCAAGTCATTTCTTTAGACACACACTCACTGAACTCCAACCCCTCATAAATCTTGTAACATTTCATTTCTTGTTCACAGCTCTGAAATGGGGAAATTGGGGCCTTTGGTAAATTTCCTCATAATCTCAAAACACATATAAATTTCCCACTTCTGCCTTTTCATTTTTTTTTTCTTCTTTTTTTTTTTTGTTTACCCTTTTTTATTTTTTTTTTTAAAATGCAAGAGAGGATGACAAACAGTTTTTAAAATTTTGCCTCTTAGGCCCTCATAGCAAACCTGTCAAAAGCAGTTCAGACACTGGGTCTTGTCACACTGCTGAAGACTTCCTGACATACACTCAATTTTTCCACCCTTTAATTTCATATCTTTGTTCTGGGTGATAATATCTAGAAAATAAAGAAGTATTGCTTTCTCATTTTCAGAGGTAATTTCTTTTACACAGCCCTTATGTGGTCTTCTATTCCTTCTTAGGGGCTTAAACATAACACTATCTATTCCAGTGTAAACACAGAAAATAAAACAAACAATCCCTACATGTGTAAATTAGACAGAAGAACTTCCTGAAGTTTCCTCTCCATCTTTATAAGCAGTGTTAGTTTGAAACACAGCATAAGTGCCAAATACCAATGACAATGACAGATATCTCTTTCATCTTCTCCAATAATTTTGTATTTTTATCCAAATCCTCTTTTGTCTTTGAGTACTGATGTGGTTTTTTTTTCACTTGTCCTGCCTACAGTTCCTCTATTATCACATACAGTGGCCTGTTTGTTGTTCCTTTAAAATACAGTGTGAACCTGTTAACAAATGAGTGATGCTCAGATTTCCTACTTAGAGTGGCTTCAGCAGTAAGTGAAGGAATACATGTTCCTGTAGTGTTACACTTTATTGCATTCAGTATCCACTATTCTCAAGGAGCAGGGCAAACCTATTTCAAAATATCTAAATATTTAAATTTACACCCACTGCCAAATAATTCTGCAGCAATCTCTAGAAACTGCCAAATGATAATCACTTTATATAGCTGAATACAATTATGCATCATTTTGTCCCATGATCTACAGGTTTAAATCTGAATATAAGAAAAATAACTTGTCTCAATTACGAATATAAGCAAAAATAAAAGGTGTTCAAAGCCAGCTGTATGTATAATCCATACGAGCTCCGAGCATTCTGCTTGTACTCCGAATCAGAAAAGCCTCAGCAGACATTTCCCAGAAACACCTCAACTTACCGTTTACTGGGCTTGATTATTGCTTATGTACAGGAAGTCATACACTGCAATGTAGGGGTGAGGGTTTAGGCACGTGTGTACGTGCACCATACACATACAGATATGCAATCTGGGCAACATGCCTATAGATGCACTACAAAACCAGACTCTGCATGCATGCCTCAGCACAGTTGCTGTTTTAAGCCACCTGAGGTTGGCTTTCCAGTCTCTGGAATATAAATGCCTCTGTCTGTGGAGGCTCAGAACAAGATGAGAACTCTATGCAAAGATTAAAGTGGAGCACAAACCTTGCATTCAGGAACATCACTTATTCATGATCACTTACATATGTAATGCTGTAAGTCAGCAGAGCGAGTGCATTTCAGCACACTAGCCCTAAGTAAGTAGCTCTTCGTTTCTCTTATTTCCTAGGAGTCAGACACTGAATTGCACTCTTTAAAGATATAATTCACATATACTCCAGTTGTCCTCTTTAACTAGCAAAATCCTTTACATGGTAACGTTTTCTCATTTTAAAAGACTGGTTTTTTTAATGTTGAGGCATCGACTTACACAAACGGCAGTCACTGGCTGTTTTTTAATGGAAGACCATATTAAAGTAAAAGGAACAGAAAATAGAAAGTAAAGTTTCCACTCTGAGGCTGTTGTAAAGCTGACAGTCTAGTAGAAAAGACTAATCAGTACATAAGAGATTCAAGGTTGCCAGCAATTAATTCCAACAGCAAACTAAGCATATTAAGGGGTCTCGGTCAAATCCTAAGAGTCTTGCAAAAATTTAACTTAATCTTTGCCTTCCACTGAGAGCTTGCAGGGTCTAGTCCATTGTCATATGGGGGAATACAAAATCCCCTTGCACTGTTTTCTTTAACTTATGAAACATATGTTAGACACCTATGGAAAAAAAAGAAGAGGAAAAAAAAGAAAAAAAACCCCTACCCTTTACATTTTGTTCCTTCACGGAAGGAGCATCTGTTGTTCTTGTCATTCCATTTCTTCCAGCTGTTTTAGTTCCCCCTTTTCTATAAAGTTACTCTTAAAAAAGGTATTGGTAAACTCAAGGTGGGCAACATCCCTAAACATTGCCATGCTAGCACATTTGTAGCTATGTTCCTGTCGCTTTTGAACTCTAGCTTTGAATTATAAGCACTTATGGATACTTTGTAGCAGCACAATTCTACACCGACCTGAATCACTTCCTCCCACAAGAACTTCATCCCTTCCTCCACAGAACTCAGAGTCCTTTAGCATACTATGCAAGCTCTCACTGAAATAAATGAGAAGTTTGGTGGATGATTAAGATAGTGTATATTTTATTCCAAGCAATATTATAATTCTTTGTTTTAGAACACACATGGAATAACCATTTAGGTGAGAAATCAATATACAAATCACTAAGAAATGGGGAGGTGCATTTGTCAAAGTTTTGAGGGTTTACAGAATCTGTCAGTGAGTTGAAAAAAGCAGTAAAGCATTCTCAGATATTGTACTTACATATTAACTGTACTTGTTTGGCTGGGGTTTTGTTGTTACTGTTTTTGTTGGGGATTTTTTACCTGGTTTTGTAGGGGTTTTTTTGTTTTAATGAAACATCTTTCTGGAGATGAAGAAGAGGATGGGTTTTTCCTGTATCCATTCTGTATCGATTGCAAATTTTGCTGTGGCTGTGCTGTTAGCAGCAGCAGGTCTGAAATGAGAGTACATCTGAGAATGCCCTTTTTACTGGACCTAACATCCTTGGTTGATTCAAACCTACCTTCCAGGCCCTTTCTTTCACTTTCTTCTATAACAACATATGAAGCGTGTTGTTAATCCTGGTATCTCTTGTGATATGTATGCCTTTGTTTTTCTTATTTAAACTTAGCTTGCACATTTTATATTTTCTGCATGCCTGTTCATCTAAATGTAAGCTAAAAACCAAACTGTATTTATTTTTTCCATACAGTCAATATTTTCCAGATCTGTATTTATTCTTACATCTGCAGAAATGTGGTAAGCATACAGAGAAAAATATATGAAGAATGTTTGATACACAGGAAAAAAAAAAATAAAAAAATCAGTTTGCCCTTTCTTAATCTTGACCTGACTGCAAAATGTAAGACACATTAATGTGCTGCAGTCAGGTTCCAGGGTTAGTTTTTCATAGGATGTATGTGGAAAAGAGAGTAATTCATGGCTCCAATTTCCCTTATCTTGATGGCAGAGAGATGGGGCTGCTGAAGCATTACAAAGTCATTTTAAATTATTGTGTTGATGTTATTGTTGTTTTATTATTAAATGATTTCTTCTTCTTTTGGGTTTTCTCAAACATGATGATTAATATCTTTAATACATTAAAGGATCGCTTTATAGAAATATGTGACCAGAACCATAAGACTGAATTATGTGTGAACAGAGGAAGACACAGCTTAAGTACACAGAAGAGATTTAATCCGCAGCATAAGTATAAAGAAAATCAGAAAAAAAAAAAAAAAGAAGTCTTAAGGATATTAGAGATCTCAGGTCATCTTCTCCTAAGCTATAGTTAGACTAGGTCAAACTAAAATTGCAAAACCAAAAAGAAAAAAAGCTTGTTATGCTTGAGTGGAAACATCAATGTTTTAGAAATATCTGAAACATAAATGATATAAGGTTTTGCAATATTGGTAAAAGACAACAGGAGCAAAATGTAATTGAGGCAACTTTAGTCTGAGGATTGCAATAGAAACATTTGTCCAACCAGTTTTTCATTTCTCTCCTTATTGCTAGTTAAAGGATCTTTTTATTTCTTGAAACCAGCAAGCAAGCCACTTCTCATCAGACTGAAACGCACTTGAAGATTGTGTCTTTAGCCATGTAACAGAAACAACAGCATCCAAGATGGAGAGCTTTATTAGTGTTATTACTAAAGAAGGCAGGATTGGACAGAGATGGTGAAGTGGGCGTAACCAGCAATTGTGGAAAATAGAAGTGTTATTACCTTCCATTGAAATGCAAACAGGTCAAGAGCACTTAGAGAAGGGAAGATCAAAGGTTCCACTGGACTCAGCAGTCAGACTCAAGCCTTAAGCCTTGTGGTTCTTCTTCCCTTTTTAAGTACTGAAAAGACAAATCAAGAGGGTGCAAGAAGAAATTGATAAGCATCAGTATTCTGTGCAAAGATGTTTTAAAGTATATTGGACATCCTGACGTTTTTTTTTTCAAGTTAATGTCTTCCAGCATTTCTGTATGCAGGTTTGTATGCGATACATTTTGAACTGCATAATGGTTGGACAGACAAGAGATACAGGATTACTTCAGTTCCTGAGAGACAAAACTGATTTCTTAAGTGCTCTCTTGCTGTAATTAAATATGTGCAATTGTAAAAGAACAGGAAATACAAAAGTATGGCATTTTAGAACTTCCAGCAGAGGACATCTGCTTCTAAACACTTTATTGTTTCTGAAAACCTGGATTTGATAAAAAGCCAATTTTATGTCTGAAACCAAAAGGGTAAATAAATGATGTGTATAGAAAACCATGTGAAACAGTCTGATATTGCAAATGTCTAATCACATGATTCCAGCAGGAGGTTAGGAATGTAAATAGGAGTTAAGAACCCCTGCTGAACCTGGAGCACGGTTATGTATTTATATACTTGAGCAATATTTAAATCAATGGGAATTCAATATAACATTAAGTAATCTCATGTTTAAAGGAATAAAGCTGAGATTATTCTTCTCGATTATGTGCAGTTACTTCCACATTATTTTATATCCTTTTATTTTCATATAATTTAAATTCACTGTTCACTGTTCAGTTTTCCTTCTGGTTTGCTGAACTGAATAAATGTTAGGTTTATCGATGATTTGTGAATAATGAAGTCCACTAGAACATTCTCATCACTCATAAAATACCAGTGAGCTCCAGGTTTATTCAGCACAATAGAAACCATTTGAATCCTGAGTTGTTAAATTAAAGAAATTTGATCTTAGTGATACTTGTAAGTGATGAGATGAGTCGGTGGTATCACTCACTAGTAGTAAATAAAAGTATTCTGTTCAAGATGTGAGACTATTATTTTCATAGGTGTATAAATTAATCTTATTTTATGAATTCACTTAAAATGGTATGGTCATAATACATACAAATACTTCCCATGTTTAAATACAGATTTTGATTAAAGTATTTTTACTGTTCCTATGTTTTTACTGAATATAAAATTACTGCTGTATTTGACATATACCTGCTCTGTTTCATCCCAGTCAGATGAAATAAGGGTGTCCAGGGTGTTCCCAGTTCTGGGTCCTGAAAAGGAAATCAAGACTTCAGGTAAACTCAGGTTTCAAAGCCTGAAGTCAGCTTTCTCTAGGCACGTATAATCTATGTGTAATATATCCCACAAAATATCCCAAGTATGTTATGTATATAAAAAGCAAAAGCGTCACCAGAGCCACTGTCATTTGAGGAGGTTGAATAGAAACAGTTCTTCTAGCTGTAAGACAGTAGGACTGCTGCAGAGCCCTAGTTTGAAGAGTCCTACAGACACAGTCACTGATACCAAGAGAGCTCGTCTTCATCATTAAAAATGAGTAAAATGTCTGATCTCTTTGGCCATTTGTAAGTGTTGTTTTTCTCACACATTTACATATATGTGTGTGTATGTGAGCTTACCTCCAACTTTGTATTCTTGTTTCCTGCACAGAACTTTGACATGTGACAAGCCAAGGTGTTTCACAAACACTGCGTCTCTGAGCAAATGAAATGAAAAAGGCAATTAGATGACACAGTTGTAGCATGAGATCCTGAAGTCACTTTTAACTTACAGCATTCAATTTTACACTTAAAAAAGCCTGCAAATGTATATTCTCACATCGAAAGGTGCGACGGGTACTCAGCTTATGACTACCAGTTACATTCCAGCAGCAAAGGTTTCTGGCAGCAGCAAATGTTTCTTTAATAGTCTATAAAACTTTTACAAGATTTATTTTGGGCAAACTTACAGTTGTCAGAAGTTGCCCTGTTTTCCCACAATCATCCTTTTAGTCAACCAAAAAAACCCCAACTGTTTTCTCAGTCATTTTGAAGCTTTTAAAATCTTAAACTGAAACTTATGGTACAGAAACCTACCAAGAAGTAATACTGAAAGTGAGATACTGCTTTTACAAGGAAGAAAATATACACTTAAAAGTTTAGACTGGGTTTACCTTTATAATATCATAGATAAATTAGAAATTACATTTTGGGCTATTCCAAAAAGCTCATGATTTAATGCACCAGAATGCTACTACTGAGGCTGTCCTAAGTATCAAGTGTACAACCTGTAACAGCTATGACATTATCATAGTATAGATATCTGCATTTGCACTTAAAGCATGGATTAACTTCTCTAACAGTTAATTAAGACAGTATCTTTATGACCTACTAACCTTTGCCATATCTGATAGCGTGGAGTTAAAAGAACAATGTTATCGAGTCTCAAATTATCAAGGCTACATCAGAGATGACTTTTCACAGCATTTAGGTAGACAATGACAGTAGATTTCTGTGGGTTTGCTATTGATTTTAAACACCATATGTAATCAGTTGAGGAAGTGCTCCCCATGGAAGAGCTATAGTGTTGGAAGTCTCAGAATGGTTTCAGGGATGATTTGGCTTTTATTTAGAACAACAGTACTGATTCATTACGTGTCTTAAGCAGTGCCACCATTTCAGTTGCAGAACACCTTTACTTGTGATCTGACAGTTTCAGTCTTGCACCCCAAAAGTTCAGAAATGTGTTAGAAACATCTTATATCTCATAGAAGCATTGCCTCATTCATCTGTAACCTCATATGTCATAATCATTTAGGACCAAAAACATGCTGTCACTCACACTGATTTTACTTTGACTTTTTTAAAGCAATTTGGGACAGACTAAGAAAAAAAACTATTAATTCTTATCCATAACTATTTGCAGGTATTAACAAAACTGCTTATCTGTATTAAGGAGGCTCAAATATATTTCAAAAGTTGTTAGCCACCAGAATTAAATAAGTAATGTGTGGAAAAGAACTTCTTTAGTGGAAGAAGTCAGCCACAAAGCCCATTACAAACTTCTGCCTGCAAATTTGTCAATAAATATGAAAACTGCTAGAATGCCACTATCCAAACAGTAACAGAGAAGGTAATTAAGAAGAAACTCAAAAGGAAATTCATGTAATAAGAAAGCTTTTGCAGAAGTGTTTGTTTAGTTTTCAGCATTACCACTTCTAATAGTGAGTCATACAATCAAATGCAGCAAAAAGCATATATGAATGAAAAAGTCTCATTTCAGACCAATCTAGCACACAAACTTAGATATCCAATAAAATCATGAATTGCAAATAACATTATTCAAAATCATTAATTTCCTAACTTTGAGTCAGATTACCAAAGTGTCATTTTTTTACCTGGTCTTTCTTTTTTTATTAGAATTACTGTTAATCTTGAAGAGGTGTGGGTTTGTTTTTTTTTCTTTTCCAGTTTTTGGTTCAGGATATTGTATTTTTGAAGCAAGGAAGAGCTACATGATAGAGAATCTTGCCAGCTTCCGATTAACAATAAAAATGTTAAGAGTACTGGACTGTAATATAATGATAAGATTAAACTGTGAAACAGGTTTGATTATAAAAGACCTAGGCTAAAAAAAATGTAATCCTGATGTAAAATGTTATATATTATGGCTGAGGAGGAATAATAAACCAACTTATGCATATACTAAAAGTTAAAATATTCAATTATATTTTAGAAGTCATTCTTATCAGTGAAACACACTTGCTCTACCAAAATAAAAGTTGCATAATTGGAATTGAAAAAGTTAGAGCTGTGTCCTTCAACTTTTTCCAAGGTGCCTGTTCATTTTTCTCTGGAAGAACACTTGAGATTATCTTATTTCAGAGGAAAAAGACAACAACTTCCACCCGTTCAGTCATTTTCCTCTTACCTGAGCTGCACTGTTCCTGTAAACTTCTACAGTGCACATCTTATTTTAGGATAAGTATTCAGACGAGTAATCCATGGACCTACATGAACATTTGTTTATTCATTTTGCATAGGGGAAAAATGCAGCCCACAGCTTTGCTACACACACACTCATACAATACTTTTTGCTTTGATTATTCAGTCAGTTTTGAGTGTATGAACTTCATGCTTCTGGTAAAAAGTACTTTCAGGTATTGTGGTTGGTTTATTCAGGCTTTCATAGAGACATTGCTACCTCCTAATTCAGTTTCCAGTACAAACACAACACATTAGCTTCTGCAGAATGATCAAATACAGTGGCTGTTTGAATTAGATAAAATCAAAACATTAAATTTGCTGAACGGTACAAATATTTGACTGACAATTCATGTGCTCATCTCTGATTAAGAATAGGTTGTATAAAACCCTTCTCAAACCTAGAACAAACTCTAGGACTTAATCCCACTAATCCTGCAAAGCTGAAAAACCTGAAAAATATGAAGTTAGTTTTGCAGCATGTCCTGTTGGTCATGCAGATCAGCAGATTGAGGCCCTAGAAAATAAAGTGGTAGATTAGTGGGTCAAGCTAAAAGCTGAAATGTGTTTTTTTGTGGCCCCAGTCTAAATGTTATGGCTCATTCACCTGAATTTAGAGGCATGGATCTTAACACTTTCTTTCCATCCTCAGGGTTTAAACAGTGTCAAGTATCATGATCACTGTGGCTCAGAGGGGTCAGCGCTGAGCACGTTGGTAACTCTTGTACTGATACCCCCCTCCTTCATGTGATTGTTCATTTACCTGGTATCATATTAACAAATCCTTCCCACCAGTACTTTTTAATTCTCCTGTTACATTAAGGACGACGCCTCGTTTTCTGCTCAAGGCAGAAGTTCTTATTCATTAGGCACCTAAGAACATTGCAGAAGACAGTTTTTCTTACCTTGCTGAAAATGCAGAGACTTCTGCAAAATGTTCACTGAAGTTAGAAGCCAAAAGATCAGTGTGAAGCCACGGCAGAGGGGGAGCATAAAACTAAAGCAAGATTAAATTAGCCGTAACTAGTCAAAAAAGGATCTGAGCAAGGTAACAATTTATGCTAACTATGCTATGCGCTACTTACTTTGCTGATTGTCCCCAGTAAGAAAGAGCTGAACGATGGACGCGGTCCTTCTCTTCTCTGGACCGTGAGAACACGCTACTTGTTACCTTGGACTAACAGACATCACTTCAATTAGAAGTAAGAAGATTACTTTTTTCCACCTTATCACATGAATGTTAGGGGACACGATGATAAAAGCCACAACGTTAATGAAAAAGACCAAATTCTAAGGCCTGCTGCCTCCATCATTTTCAGGATTTTAGAAAAATATTTTTCATTTCTACTCTAATTCTATATAAGATACAGTACTGGAGCTTTTCAATGTGCATACCCTCATATTTAAAATTAAAATACTCAAAGATTTTCTAGATCACCAGAGAAAATGATTATATTACATGCTGTTGATCCTTTACAGATGTTTAAGCAGCACTCAGCCTTTATTTTCCTCTTTTTTTTTTTTTCCTGCATCTAATGAGGAATTCTTTAGTGGATTTCCCCATGAAATGCAGTTCAGAATACTCTACTCTTCACGTTGTTTCAAATTTTCTCTGCTTGACATGCTATGTTACCTGCAGTAATCTAGATATCACTACAGCTGTCTTTCTCCAGGGACAATTTACACCACTCTAGTTCAGCAACAGTTAGTTTCTATGCAACGCTATATTAGTTCTGTTACTTTTAATTATTAAAAAAGTAAGTGGAAGGAAAACAAGCTTTAATGTTATTTTCAAGGAGGCAGAACAGGATGTGTATGACACTACTGCTCTATGCTGGCTGGCCTTGATCACACCATCTCCTGTAATGCTCTCCATTTTGCCCACACAGATAAAAGAACACAGCTACCTGCTTAATAAAAGGTGAGACCACTAAAGGTTCAGCAGACTTTGATTCTGGAGGAAAGCTCTTCATAAACACTTACCTGAATAACTTCATGGTTAACTGAAAATATGCTAGTACAGCATCTTTACAGGCTATTGTTACACAGCTTGCAAAAGTCTAAACCTATTCCAAATGTCAACATAAATGCTAAGAATACCTTCAGGCTATGAAAAAAAAAAAAAACCCACCGAGTCTGAGTTCATTTCATTACATTTCATTTCATCAGACTTCACTCAAAGCAACTAAAATATAAATTTAACTTTCACGTGTAAAAAGTATCTTTATTTTATCAACTGCCAGCTGAATTTTGTATTACTCTTCGATATGTTCCCTCCTTTTAAACATGCCGTAATCTATTCCATTTTTTTTGCAATAGTGTTGCTGCATTTTAGCAAAACAAGCCAACTGTACATCATCTTTCCAGCCCAAAGGTTGTAATCTGCATTTGCTGTATCATAATTAAATATCTCCTTTCCTCCTTATTAAGCCTCAATACTTTTGCTGCACCCATTTCGTAATTGTGTTAATGTGCTTCTTAACAGCATCTCATGGTAACAGTTTTGCTTCAGATCCTTGCAGAAGAGCCTTGTAAAACACAGCAGTTTTGATGCATATGAATGCTAATAGAGTTATTTCCACCATGTCTAGATGCTGGAAATAAGACTCAATCATCTGGGCAGTGCATTTTAAATTTGGCAATCTTTCTGCTCAATTGAGATCAGCAGGTTGTTGAACATTCACGGGTCAAGACTTTTTATTAGAAGACCCTGGTCTTATGTTCTCACTTAAAACAATTCATCATTGCCCTTTCCATCTGAAGAACTTTTACGTTTTGAGAGTTAATTTACTGTATAAAGTTTGATTTGATAGGCCCTGAACCTTCTGCTCACAAGTTAGTTAACATCACATTTTTTCCTACTCTTTCTTTTTAAGCTTCAAAATCATGGTTGATTTCTCTGTAGTGAATAATTAATAAAGTAAACTGTTCTGCTGGATGAATTAAAAAGGAAACAGAAGAGTAAAATAGCCCTTCAGGTGGGGTAGAAAAGTGTGATTGTGAAAGAAGGGTATCGATATAAGCATTAATGCTCCTCTCTTTCACAGACCAGCAGTGGCTGTCTGGAGACATCCGGCCAAATTTAGTCACAAATTTAGCAACCTGACTCACATTTCATTCAATAGCACCGGAGCCAGAGTAAACGTATTTTACAATATTCACGTTAGCTATCTGTAAACAAACAAAACGTCCAGGCTTTAGTACAGATGAACAGTCAAAAACTGAATTGGTTTGCCTATGGACATCCCAAAACCAAATGCCTGACCTGCTGAAAGGCATTAGTCCTTCACTGCCTTTTAAGATCTTCTTAGGTTTTCTGAGTTCTCCTTACACAACTCGAACTCTTCATTAAGTGACCACCACAAAAATTAAAAAGTGAAAAAAAAAAATGAATAAAAGCTAAAAAAGAACATTTGCACTGCACCTGAGGAGCTAAACATACAGCTTCTATACTGAATTATTTTTCATCAGCTGCTGACAACATAAAATACTGTAGCTATGCTTCAGCACGTTTCACAGCAGCTCTGCTGAAATCTCTACTTTCTCACAAAATCCCTGTGTTTAGTTTCTGTATCCCGGAAGAAAAACATGGTTTTTATATTCAAAAAGAGTATACAAATTTTCATTTGGTACAGAAAAACTTCAGTTGAATTAAAAAAAGAAGTAACAACAGCAAATTTTACATCAGAAGATGAAAGATGTATGTTTTTTCGTATATCAGAATCACCTCTATCTTCAGAACTCCAAGAATTCTTATAAAACCAAATATGCAGCGTACGTCACGCTTCCCAGATTGAGTGAATTCCCTCTTTCTCTTCAAAATTCCTCTAGAAACTTCTTTACCCTGTTCTCTGGACTATGAATCAGAATTTCTCAGGGGAATAAAAAAATGCCTGCCTCTTGATTATAAGCTAATAACAGCTGCTGAATGAGTCTCTGCCTTAATTTAAGAAGCCTAAGGGTGTAATTACACAAGTGAATTATTGAGAAGTAGATTTACTATATTTTGGGCATTTTCTTAAAAGCCTACATATATCTGCTCTTTCTCTGAGGTAACTGAAATTATTTTCCTTTATATTCACAAAGACAAATGTGTACTTGCACCACACTGTCAGAACTTGGATTTTCTTGGCTTTTATGCCTGATTTGGTAAAAGTAAATGTAAAGTAATGCAGCAAATAATGATGCCTGACTTGTGATATTATTATGTTCTTTGTTATAGTAGAAAAGGAAAAAAAAAAAAGTGGAGACTATTCATTTCAAAATCTGTAGGAGAACCTCCTCATTAGGTAAAAACAATCCCTTTAAAAGACCACTCTTTGCTAACATCACACTACCAAACATTAAAAGCTAAAATTTAAGAGTTTCTTTTTATTATTTGCCTCTGAGTTCTGAGACTTGCAGGGTTTTTCATGAGTATTTTCATAATCAAGAAAGACAAGATATTTTCACTGTATGAATTCTGAAGTGAGTATGTGCTCCTATAGCTTTAACGTAATTGCAACTTTAGTGAAACTTTTGACTAAAAGTCACTGTCTTGGTCTGAGTTAGAACAGAAAGAATTCTGTTCAGTAATTTTAATTTTCAGACAAGTGTATCATGTTGTGGGGTGCAGAAAGTAAAAGGCTGCACCTGTGGGGAGGAGCAGCCAGGACAGGTGACCCCAAACTGACCAATGAGGCATTCCATCCCACATACATCATTTTCAGCATAAAGCTGAGGGATCACAAGGGTTAAGCTCGCTGGCTGGCATCCAAGAAGGACTCTGTCCATTCTGCCTTCAATCCAAATCCATGTGTTCCTGAATCCAGTTTCAGAATCCAGCTCCTGAACCTGGTTTTCATCTACCACTGAGTTCAGCCTTGGACTTCCCCACTGCCTGCTCCACAACATCAGTGGTGACAGCGACATAACTGCCATCAAGGGCGTTGGATTCAATACTGGGTTTGTATATATTTGTAAGCATTCATTATTTTCAAATCACAGTTATCTACTCAATTTCAATCTTCAAAAAACAAACTGAAAAAGTAAAATGTCAATTATCTTGCTAAGATTTCAGCAATTTGAGCGTGGTGTATTTTTTAGTTCAAATTATTCCTTACAAAAAGACATATGCTATCCATTTTTCTTTATTATATGGTAGAGACAGTATAATATCATTACTGTTGAAATGTAAACTGTTGGGTTTCTGACTTTGTGAATATTCTAGTGTGATGCATTACCTTTCATAACACTGGCTTTTATTAAGGCCCACAAACACACACAAACCCAAAAAGCATGAAAGTACAGAATTACTAGCTGTATGTATATATCTATATCTATATATGAAACACCTAAGCCTAGATCCACCTAAGGTAGGTAAGTTATGATTTCGTGACCTTGCTCTACCTGTTACAGTGTGTATATATCATCTATATCTATATCTATATCTATATCTATATCTATATCTATATCTACACACTTACATACAAGCATATACTCAAGAATGCTATGCCAGTCTGAGCCTGAAACCAGCATATCATCAACTGGTAGTGCAAGGAATGCCATTTAATTAACCAAACATAGTTTTTTACTTCACTGGCACCCAGCAAACATGTGAGCCAGCCACTGCAACGCTCCCAAAGGTGCCACCAACACATCCAGAAGATAATTCAACATAATTGGATAGAGCGGACAAGGAAAAGGAGATGTTCGATGAATTCACGTGTACAGGGCTAAAGTAGTGAGTGATTTATTGAAAGCTGATACCACGCTGGCTCTAAACCTGTGTGCTGTGCAGCAGTAAGCCATTGACTCCCTCTCTGCCCCTCATTTGTTATATGAACTGTCACTGCAAAGCTTCCCAGGAGTACAGGCAAAGCGCTTCTGTGCACACCCAGGGACCATCACTGTCACGACTCTGGCTGGTCAGATAAACCAATTCTACCTCATACTGGCATGCTCTAGTCTCACAGCCTCTCCTTGCTCCCAGCTAAGATGGCTGAATTGGTTTCTGCCCCTAAATGCTGTTAAATCCCACAGCGATCATGAATCAGAGCTCTCAGCCACAGTAGTTCATAGATCAATATATTAACACAGACTAAAATCAATGATGGTTTGCATTAGTATGCTGGGTTTTGAACTGCAGCACCTTAGGACCAGAACCACTGCTCTTCAGCCAGTTTTGGGACTTGTAAGCACCACTCAATGGCTGTGATGGACAGTTGGAGGTGATAACCTCTTAAATTGTCCTAGCTTGGATCAGTAAAACTTGTCAAACAGAACTCATTAAAAACTCCTTTTCTACTAATGCAAAACAAGTACTGCGACCTTCCCTACTTCCTAGTCTAGCTTTCTGCTCTTATGGTGCTAGAAGAGTACCTTTTATTCATATTTTGTGTCTGCAAACTCTTCCTTTCCATCATCTCCATTTTCTCCATAGTTTCCTCAGTTAAACTCAGAATACACAGCTAATATTTTTTCCTTTGTCCATTGGTCAAGCCTTGTCATTTTGTTTATCTAATCATGAGTACCTCTTGCCTTCTGTACTAAATAAAGTTTCCTCTTGGCTTTACATAATCATATAAATATATACAGGGAAAATCTCCAAGTTTACAGCTCAACTACTTCTAATACAGGGAAGTTATAGTAGTATTATTGGTCATTAAAAGGCTTAGAGTTCACTTCTGCTTCAGAAGCACATCCTGCAACTCAGAAAAGTTGACCTAAACCATCTATTTTGCACTGAGTGCCTGTTCAATTCTTACCCCTCCATAAATACTGCAAAATATAATTCTTTTTATACAGAGAATATCTATTAACTTAATACAAGGCAACAGGACACATAAAGAACTAACTTATAAGTCACACGGCTGCACAACAGAACGAGCTGATGACAGCACCCTTGCCTTTGTTTATGGAAAAGCATGAGGGGTTTTTTGCTATAAATACAGTTGTGGAGAACACAAAGCGTGTAAGGTAGGAAGCAGACCTGAGTATGTCCAAGATTGTTCATGCATTCAGGGTTAACCAGGTTGGGGCTACAAAAGAATTTTCTCCCAGGCTGAGCTGCAGGAATTGAAAACTATTTTACCTTTCCTTTGCAGCTTGAAGAGTTAGTTCTCACTTCACAGGTTATCCTGACAGTTTTGCCAGACAAATTCAGCTCTATCGACCTAGGATATCAGTGATCCCCTTCATCATCTTCATTGTCACTTCATAGCTTTTGTAGTTCTTTTGCAGTGAAGACTGAAGTTTGCAATAAGGTTTCTGTGTCTGCACTGCAGCAGGAGTACACAGGGGCAAGTAACAAACCATCAGCCATCACAGGCTCAATTTGAAGTACAGGGAAGACAAGTACAGACAGAAACCATCTTCCCATTCAGAATGGCCTTTGGTTTCTGTCCCGCACAGGGTTCCTGACCACAAACTGCATAAACTGTCCATTTAAGTACTTTAAGTTGTCACAGGTACTCACATCATTTTCCAAATCCTATTTTGGCCAAGAGTGACTGCAGAGCTGTGTAAATCACCAAAGGAAGCCTACACATACAGTTCCTTCTGGAGAAAGCCAGTTGCATAAACGAAACAACGCCTGCGTGAAGGCAGCACAGCCTGGGGAATGGGAAGCAATCCAGATGTTTTACTCCTGTCTTACCTATAAATCATCTTCTGCTTGACAAAATGAAACTGCAGCTGTGCTCTCGTGCCTGTTTTTACAGCACCTCATTCTGCTTCAGTAAGTCACTTGCGTAGTCTCGACTGCCTTCTGGGCAGTATCCCCTGTTTGCACGTCTGGTTTCCTTTTCACTGCAATGATCTACAACACTTTGGTAGTACCTTGAACACCTTATCTGAAAGAAAGAGAACTCCTCCTTCTGACCTTCCTGTTGCACTGCTTCCAAAACACAGACACAGGTCAGACATTGTAAAAGGAGGTACAGAGGAAAACACAGTCGCTATGGCACTGCCTGAGCTGGGCAGAAATGCAAGTGCTGTAGAGCTGCCATCAGGATAAAGGAATTTGAAGCAGGAGTGAAAGTAGGAGGACCACACTTTTAAGACAGAAAATACATGTTTAACCAGACTCCAGCTCCCAGACCACAAAGAGCTGGACAGAATGCCAGAATACAACTTAATTTCATGTCAACATGGGCAACAGTCATAAAAATATCAGTACTGGGACTGATGATTCTTTTTGAAGAATAGACCTGGCAGCACAAAACTCTTTTGTTTGCTGGAAATCTGTTCAGGCAGTACATAAATGATTCAGACTCCTTAAACCCTCTTCCATCTCCTGACTGACTGCTAGAGAGCAGGATATTTCCCAGTGCCACAAGGGCAGAGAATGCTAAATAACTGCTACCTCTTTTTTTGTGGTGCAAGTCAAACCGTAAACGTGCAGCTGCAGACCAGCTCTGCCTCTCTGCACAAGGGGTGAGTATGAACTTGACTCTTTCTGACTTCAATTTCTATATGCTTCTTGTTAGTCTCTTACCAGCTGCTCAAAACTGTAACCAGTGTTGAGCTGGTTGCCTTCTTCCCTCTACCATTTGCCTGGTTAAAATGAAACCCCAACTCTGCCACCACCACTTTGCCTGAGCAAAGCAGGAATCTTGTCACAGTGACTGTGCATAGGGGAGAGTCAGGTCAATCTTGCTACCCTCAACACTGCCTTCATTTTCTGCCCTGCTACATCCCCTGCTCCTACAAACAGCACAGAAGATGTTGTACAGATTGTGGGGTTTGAGCACTTTGTGATATGATAAAAAAAGACAAGTAAAACGAGAATAAGGTAGGGAATTAAAGAAAAAAAAAAATCAGTGAACATTTATGGTGTGTACAATGACACAGTTAAAATATCTTCAATTTTGTAAAGGTAAAAATCTGTGACATTCTATTGTAAAACAAATCCTAGAAAATTGTTTGGTGAGGATTTTTTGTTTTGTTTGGGAACAATACATAAATTTTAAAAGCTTTTTTTAATGTAAGCATAACTTTTAAAGTTTTGCTGTGGGGTTTTTTCCCCTTTCTCCAGTAAGGCTTTTATCAACACCATTTCTCATTTAGACCAAGCTATATAACAGTAATTTCCAAAGCATAAAGAGGCAGCAAGCTACCAATGCAAATTACCAGGAAACCATCACCCTTAAAAGCCTGAAATACTCTGCACATACAACATGATACAATGACGTCCGAACACGTTGCTGACAACATGAAGTGGAATTTGAGGCAGGGTACTACCCATAATATCACATGAAAAGACTGGTATGTTGCTGTTTCTTGAGTCTTCTAGACAAGCAAGAAAAAAACCAGTGTTATTTTAGTGACCATCATGAATGCACACTCTTATACAACTCTGCCTGCCTTTCTCCTATAGGTATATGGGATTTGCTCCCATGGATTAGCACAAGGCTGCCTGAAGAACGTTAGATGTAATCACCAAAATGACCTCATCAGAAACTGTATTCCCTTTCTCCCTCAACCTGTGTCCTTCTAATGTCATTAATTAGACATCTGGCCTCATGCAGCCACCTTAGTGGTAAATGTAATGCAGGGCAGCAGCAACACAGCATACAGACCATATCTATCACCTCTGTGGGCAAGCAGGATGAAAAGTGAAAAAAGGATTTTCTGTCTGTCTTCAGGGAAGACACTCTAAACCCAGCAATATAAAACCCATGTCATGGAAAGAAGAAAAAAAGCTCTCAAAAAACACAGCAGCAAACTCCCTTTGTGCTCTGACAGGGAAAAAAAAAAAAAAAGAAAGAGAGAAAAAGGATAAAACCTCTTTCTTACTACCACAGACACTAAACAACACAACAGGTAGGTTTTTTAACACCATCCCCAGAATATGAATACTGGCCAGTACCTGTGTTAGCTCTTGACTGCAGGGTAAAGCCAGGCTCCTGAGAATTCACCCCACTGAGAGAAGTCGGTCTTTACCAGGATTTCTCCAGAGTAAAACAGGAAAGGAAGTTCACAACTTAACAACCCCGGAGGAGGGGTTTACAACACATGGACCTAATACTGAAGGAAAAGGGAGAGTGTCTGATAGTAGGAAAGGCAGGCAAATACCTACACAGTCACACACAGAGAGGATGGGAAGAAAGCGATGTCATCGACCTGACGAGAGAATGGATTTGGTGCAGGTAATGGTGTGAATGGGGTTTGCAGCAGCTGAGAAAGAGACAGGGAACCCTACACTGCAACAACCTGCAGATTTTACTCAGCCTGTCAAAGATGCTCCTCCTTGCTTTATAGAGCCAAGTCAGTGGTCTTTATGATCTATCCATGTGCTAGGGTATACTGAAACCCCATCCCAGGGGAGCAGCTGATGGTGAGACTTTCTAGGCAGTGCAATATCCTGTTCTCTTGAGCTAATTCTTCAATCCCAAATGGCAGCAAGGAATTCATGATGCTGCAACCTAGATGGACCCAGTAAGAGAAGTTGTCCTGTCAAATGCCCTCAGAATGAAAGATTCCTTGTCGCTCTCATTCTCACATCTCATTGAGTATATTTATTTGATTTTTTTTTTTTT
>WUAM01000137.1:47910-110640 GCA_024336885.1 Actenoides hombroni
TTTTGGCTCATAAAGCTTGTGTTTTAAGAGGAGAATGCCTAGCTAATACTTCTGTAATAAACTTCAGGTCTGAAATGGAAGTACATGCCCTGAAAGATGTGTGCACAAACAGACATGGGAAGGTCTTGTTTAAAATCAGTGAGTCTTCCTATAACTTCAAATGTTCTCCTGGGCCACCAGGTCTTAGTCTAACGTTACAATATTTGAGCATAAACAAGACTTTCTTTAACAGCATCTTGCCCTCTCTCTTGTCAGCAGAGGCACACTGTGCTCTCTTCCACTTAAATCTGTTTTAGAATGCCTGTGATATAAATAATGTTTCCATCACCGGAAGAAACTGGGGTTTTTTCAGTCATTAAACATTAAGATTTGGTCAATTTTCCATTTCTGCTGAGGAAAATGACAGTGTTCACAAGTGTGAACAGTTCTCTAACTCTGCAAAGTTTTAGCACACGTACATCATTTTAAATTCTCTCATGATATGTACTGACTTCAAGAGGAACTACACAACTCCTAACACATTAACTTAAGCACGGTCAGTCATCGCGGCACGAGGCCCCTCAGCAACAGTCTATATGAACAGTGATGTGCATTGCAATGATCACATTTTCAAATGCAAATGCTTCACAGAAAAAGGCAGTATTTTCTCCACGAAGTCACAGCAAAAAGTCTAAGTCTGACTCATTTTAGCCCTATTTTTAAAGCACTCTTTTAATTATCTCCCTCAGGCAATGAAGGAATTTGCAGAGAGTTTTGGTGAAACATAAAAAAAAAAATAATTTCACTTTTAATGTTTTGAAATCTTGCTCATTTAATTTTTTTCAACTTCACAGCATTTTTTACCATGCAGAAGGAAGCAGATCAAATGTAAATACTCGCTGCTCTCTCTCTACCTTGATATATGCTAAACATAATACACCAAATAGACATGATAACGGCTTCGGGATAAAGAACAGGAAAACAGTGCCAAGTAGTGCAGCTTCCTCAAAATATACACCTTAAAATACACAGAGTATTGTGTGAACTAAAGACGGACATTTGCTGCTCTAAACGTTATAGCTGGAATTCAGTGCTATACTGACAGAATGGGTTTATGTTTCTAACATGAAATGATACCTTTTCCAGGTAATTGCAGCACAGTCATATTTCTGTTAGGTGCACAGATAAGGGATTTATGTCTATTTAAAAAGAGTTATTTCACTTATTACGGAAAACTGATGAATGAAATCATGCTGATTTCAACACTGAAAAAGTTTGAATAAAGACTATTAATCCTTTACCTCAAGTCTATAGTCATCTATAAATGCCTGTTCATATTTTAAGGGTACATCTTTTATAGGTGGAGGCAAGATCTTTCTATATCATTTTGGAGCTTTTGAATCATAATTATTCTCAGCCTTGGGTGAATCTTAGTTTCCTGCTCACGAATCTCCATAAAAGAGAAATATTGTTTTGAGGATTGGCAAATAATAACAGAGAGACTGTAGTATTTAGTTTTCTTCCTTTTGAGTTGTTTAAACAAGAAAAACAAATTTCCAAAATATTTTCATGTAAGATGAAGGGCTTCTGTTTGTTAAGAATGTCTTTTTTCTACAATACCCAATAAAAATTCATGAAACAATGTCATTCCTGTGAAAAACATGATCCCAGCACAAGTAACCCTGTTGGAATTTTACTATAAGCATCAGTACTCAAAAAACCAAACAGGTTAAAAAAATTTTAGGCACATTCAGAGTCGCTTCAATATATTTAATGCCCACAGATGCATTGTTCTTTCTCATGAAGACTGTTTCTTTTCTATCCTGTTTATTTCTATTAACATAAATACGAGTATTAAACACACAGCAATGTTTTCTTTTGAGCCCTAATTGTTGCTCATGTATTTCCAAATATAAACAAGTTTTAACTCACATCAGCTTTTCTCAGAAGCCGAAGACAATATAAAGGAGTTAAGACAATGTAGAAAATATGATGTAAAAAATATTTCTACAGGCAAATTGAGGAAGCCAAAACTTGATTATAAGATACAGCAATGTGAAAACCAAGAAAAGGTTATACACATTTCTGAGTATGTGTAGGGTCATACTATTAGGCAGTATACGAAACAGAAGGTTGCGGTCACATAAAGGAGAGTGTCTAAATTCTAAGTTTCCTTTCTCTTGAATATAATTTTCACCACAAGGGATGAAATATTGCAAATTATATAAAGGAAATTGTCTTGAATCTCCAATCCTCTGTATGAGATATACTAGCCCTTTCAAAATGTCTTTTTTGCTTGTTTGTTTCTTTTTGTCAGCCAGAGATGGAAGAAATCCAACAAACACAATGGTACAGAAACCCCAGAAATTGCTTCTTCCTGCTACTGAGCAAGGAGTTTCATTTAATTTGGAAAATGGCTTCTCTTTCTTCTGATTTTACCTCATTTTTTTTCTGATGCTTATCCATCTAGATCTCCTTACTTTTGTTCTTCTGAAAAACACCATGCATCTGCAATGACCAAAACTTCCCCCCCCAAGTTAAAAAGTATGTATGCTTTTTCTTCCTTCCTTTTCCTGCTTACCATGTGGACAACAAATAGCAGCTGAGCTAAGATAAATCTTTTACTTAATCAAAACCTCACGGCCTCTGGTAATCTTTCTTTATCAGGATTCATCGTCTCTAATCATCTTTAGTTCTCAAACCCAGAGGGTACAGAATAACAAGAGTTAAGTGAGTTGCTTAGGGAAAAATCCTTCTAGGAGTAAGTCTAGTTGTCAATATTGAAAAGATAATCTAATAATCTATTATCCCACAGAGATTCATATTTTAATTTAACTTGGCTAATTAGACCTACAACTCAAAGGATCTGCAAATACCCTTTAATGCTACTGATGGTAGAAATCTGATTGAAAGTAAAGCTGTTACATTAGTTTCTTGGAGATTTAGATCACGTCTTTGTCTTCTAAATATTTAATGCCAAAAAGCAAGTCCTTTGAGGGAGCATCATCTTCTAGCTCTCCTCAGAAAAGGTCAATATAGGTCTCTTATTATGTCTGTTAGAAGAGTCTAATACAACTATAAAGATGAAGCTTAATTTACAATTTTGTTCAAAGCTCAGGAAGCTTACATAAGAAAATAATCAATGGAATTTTAAAAACAATTAAAAGTTGGTAGTATTTTGATAGTGGCCTTTCAAGTTCTTCTTAAATATACATTCCAGGCAAAGAGGAATGACAGTTTCCACTCACCCGCTGTTGATAACAGGAGTTCTGAACTTACTTCCCAACCTGTTAAATAAACAACTTTTCTACCAATTTTTCTCATTTAAACTTTGGAATGGAATGGAATGGAATAGAATATTTCATTTCAGTTGGAAGGGATCCACAACGATCATTCAGTCCAAGTGCCTGACCTCTTCAAGGCTGACAAAAAGTTAAAGCACATTGTTCAATGCGTTGTCCAAATGGCTCTTAAACACTGACAGGCACGGGGCATCGACCACCTTTGGGAAGGCTGTGTCACTGTCTGCCCACCCTCTCAGTAGGGAAATGCTTCCTAGTGTCCACTCTAAACCTCCCCTGGCGCAGCTTTGAACCATTCCCAGGCATTCTATCGCTAAATACCAGGGAGAAGAGCTCAGCGCCTCCCTTTCCACTTCCCCTCCTCAGGAAGCTTCAGGGAACAATAAGGTCGCCCCTCAGCCTCTGTCTTGCCAAACTAGACAAACCCAGAGTCCTCAGCCACAACTAACAGGACATTCCTTCCAGCCCTTTCCCCAGCTATGTCTTTTGAGGACCCCTTACTACTGACTGGTGGCCCCAAGACGTCCATCAGGAGAACACACTGTAAGAGGTGGGAGAAAAAATACCAAGCCAAGAGCTTCTGCTTTGACAAATTACCTCTAGCTCCCACACACCAAAATAAAAACCCAACCAACCAAACCACTGTGGTGTTTTACCCACGCTTATTTGGATGCAAACTTGCCGAAAGCTTACGTGCTGAATCAAGAAGAAACTTTTAGAATAACCACCTACTTTCTTCGGTTGTTTTAAACTTTAATAACCACCTAGAACTCTCTGCCAGAATGGATCTGTGTGGAGTTAAGTGTTGGGTTAGCAGGATGTGTGGGCAGCAGTTAAACGAACAGGAAATGACAAAATTTCACAACTGACCTTTTGCAAATATTTCTTTCAGAAGCAAAGAGAAAACAAAGTTCTATAAATGGCCAAAAGGATTATACCAAGTGTGAATGCTACAGTTACACAGTAAGAGAACAAACAGATGTCAATCCTCTCTTTGACTCAGAAGCTCAAACTACGCTAGCAAAAATAGTAGTGGTCAGTGTTTCCAATAAAATAGAATTGCAGCATTGTTTCTCATGTAAAACTCTGAATTTTACAACTATACATATATCCACATATCCACACATTCCACATATATAAGCTAACATAATTAAATTGGGGTTTTTTATATTATTTTTAATTTGAACAGTGAATCATCAGGTGCATCTTCTATTCAGTGCCAACGAGCAGCAGCAGAGCACACGGCCCTGTTTACAGACATCTTATCTATGTCAGAAGTTAGGCATGAAATCCAGAAAGTTTACATGTTTTCTGGATACGCTTGGTCAGCAAAAGACAGAGACTAGAAATCTGCTCATTCCCTCACCTTGTGCATCTTGCACAGCTGGGGTATGCAATATCCAATTCTGAAATAACTTAAAAACATACTAAAGGAAGACCTCCAAGGCTGCAATATCTTTTAAGGTTATATGGGAGGGTTTTTTTAAGTCTCAAAGCTAAACCTATGCTTAGGCAGTCATTTCAGTAGCTATACATTACATAGTTGAGAGTTAAACAAGAGGTTACATGCTACAATGAACTAGTGTTCAAGATCAATAGAAATTAGATGTCAGATTAGCTGACAGATGAGACACATTATGGAAATAATGCTCAAGAGTGTCCATTGCAGGTTGCAAGAAAGGCCTAGTGTATCATATTGACTAGACTGCCCATAAATAAATGTAACTTTCTTCTTTGAGGCCATCTGTATTACCCTCAGCCCTTTACTGATAATCATCTTTAGGTAGGCATCTTTAGGCTAAGGAAACATGATTAAATACAGGGGGTAGATGTGCAAGCACTGAAGGCTGATAAATCCAAATAGGCTTCTGCTGCAGCATGGAGACAACCAGCTTTGGACTGGAGGTTCAAAATCTGTGGGGTTTATAACCTTGGACATGATTGTGTATTCTTAATGCTACACTGATTTCAGGTGCAAGCTGACTCAGAGCCCTTTTGAATGCATTTCTGGCCAACGTTTCCAGTTCAAAGACTGACTTGTTCTCTTCCAGGTCTGTAGGACCTGCAATGCTCACCTCTTCCTCACCGTTCTTCCCTTCCTGGAGTTAGATACAACTTAATGCCTCATGCAAAACAAGGCTGACGAGTCATCCTGCTGATTTCCTGCTGAAATATATAGAAATCCTGCATCTGAGGATGTCACACTCAATTTGAAACTTGTTCAAGTCTGCAGCTTGGAAGGAATGAAACGCATTTTTCAGATTCAGTTGGAAGGAAGGAAATACTTTTTTTCATAGTCAGGAAAACAGAAGTGAATAATGGTAAAAATAAAGTAAGAGTATGATGAATATGAACAAATGGTCTCAAGTGATCATTAGTAAGCTGCCTGGAAAATGAGTTGTCTAATGCCTAGTGACTGAAGCAGAAAAATATCAGTCTAAAAGCAATAGAAAGTTTTTAGGTATAATGAAAATGTGAAAAAAATTTAAAGTTTTCAATTAAGAAATCTCTTCTTATGATTCCTTATGACCACATTTAAGGTCTTTTGTAATTGCCTTTGAATTCCTAATTTTACTAGGTTTCCCTCTCACACAGTTATTGTAAAAGTCTGTGCTCTCTTTATTTCTCAGTGTAGGTGTGACTGCACTTTGGCTTGTGTGCATAACTTATTTATTGTAACCCTGATTAAATATTTAATGCTATGGATAGGTTATGGAAATTGCTATGAGTTGCTGACAGCAGTGGGTGTTAACAGTCACTTGTCATTTAGGACAGATGTAAAGAACTATTAAGCTCCTTTAAGCAATTATGCAGCTGAAGCAGTAGCTATTGGACAACTCTGACACAAGATACTGTCCTTCCCATTCCTCAACACCATAACTGTGGGAGCTAGCTGGACCCAGGGGCTTGGATGAGTTCAACTACTGTTTGGGAAGAACTAGGGAATTATTTTGGAGGACAAAGCAGAAATATGATATACAGTAAGAAAGCACAAAACTGTCTCAACAGGTATAGTAGCATGTCTCTGAAAAAGCATTAAAGGAAAGTTCGCACTTCTTGGCCCAGTGATGGTCATAGGAGGCCAGAAACAAAGAACATTCTCTTTTCTGAATATTCTCTAATATAGGATCTGGGTAATTTCTTACTTGTAAATTGCAAGAATTTCACCAGTGATACCTCATCCAAATTTTTTTTTTTTTTTCTGTTAACACCGATACACAAAGACCAAACTAGAAAACACTTCAAGTAGTGAAAAGAAATGAGTTATATTATTTATCTATTTCATTAGCCAATGTTCTCTTTGGGGGAGGGTCACCCTCTTTTCCACTGGCAAAGCTGCTGAAGAATATTGGTTCTGTGAAACTCTACATACAGTTAAAAACTCAGGCATGGTGGTGTTACTTAGCACGTGTCTGAAAGGAAGAATGTCTCACGGACATGGAGTGAACCAGATGGTACGACAAAGGAAATTGGGAGTCATTAAATTGCAGCGAGGGAAAAAGATGTTGCGGAAGAAAATTAAAGAGCTAGAAGGCACATATGCCACATAGAGCCAAAAAAAAGAATTAGGGAAAATACTTTTGTATCTCCCTGTGAACTACTAAAGGCAGAAGGAGTGAAGAATGTTTTGAAATTTCTTTTTATTTTGTTTTGGGGATTTTTTTCTCTTTGTTTTGAAGGACAGTTTTGCTAAGAGTTTTATGAGAGTCAGTATCAGTTCAGATAAAAGTGTCTTAAAAACTCTTCCTGTAAGCCATTTTCTTGTTTCATTATTTTATTCTCAAAGAATGAGTTGCTTATTTTCTCCTCCTTTGAAGAGGAAAAAGACTATCAACTACCAGATTTAAAAAATAAAAAAGAAAGTCTTTGAACTAAAATTAACTATGGCATTTCAAGCTATTATTATTAAGTTGCGATCTTCCGTGCCATCAAAGAAATGAGTCAGTATATACCCAGTATCACTTATTGGTTCTTAAGATTAGCTGTAAATGTAAAGCTGGCATAAATCAGTATAGGTTACCAGCTGCCATAAAGCCCTGTTGATAGATGCTTTTCCTGCATACAGGGTACAGATAGCAACCTCCACTCCAAGCCTTCTGCTCTAGGGCACTCAGATGCTTGACACTTGGCATAAATCAAGGCTACTGGCACCACTGACCAAAACTGTCAGGTCCAGGATGGCAATTAGGCCCCTGCACAGAGCAGCTCCACCCCCTCCACTCTTTCCTTGGAGGGCTACAGCTCATTATAACCCAATTTACCTATTGCTAGTAACTTAGAGCTGAGCAGATGTGATGAAGGCCTCAGTTATCCGAGAGGTGGTTTTGGGTAGGCTTCACTGTACACAATCTCACTGTCCAAGGAAAAGCAACGAAGCTGGTGAAGGGTCTAGAGAACAAGTCCTGTGAGGAGTAGCTGAGGGAACTACGGTTGTTTAGTCTGAAGAAAAGGAGGTTCAGGGGAGACCTTATCACACTCTCCAACTACCTGAAAGAAGGTTGTAGCGAGGTGGGTGTCAGTCTGTTCTCCCAAGTAAAAAGAGATAGGATGAGAGGAAACAGACTCAAGTTGTGCCAGGGGAGGTTTAGGTTGGACATTAAGAAATATTTCTTCACCAAAAGATTTATCGAGCATTGGAACAGGCTGCCCAGGGAAGTGGTTGAGTCATCATCCCTGGAAGTATTTAGTAGATGTATAGATGTGGCATTTAGGATCATGGCTTAGTGGAGGACTTTGAAGTCCAGCTATAAACTTGACACTGCCATTATCTTAAAGGTCTTTTCCAAAAGAAATGATTCTATGATTCTAAGTAACTGACAGACTCAACAGGTAAACACATTAAGTTCACTTCTACTTACATAATATATTTTTACTCAGGTAATTAGGTAATTACTCATATATGAAAAACTCATATATGATAACCCCTCCCTCCCGACACCCGACAAAGTGGGTAAAATATTGACAGGGTGTAGTTTCTGCTCCAGGAAGGAAGATGCCACATTCTAGAAGGTGGGAAAGCTACACATGCAATCAACAATCTTCATCTGCCAAATCTGTAATCCAGCATCATAGATACTGATCGTGGAGGTTACCACAGTGTCATACTGAGATGGTTATGCTATTAGTAGGAACACCAGTCCAGAGAAACTGATAGATACCTGTCCCTTCTGAAACACCATCTTATTGACAATGATAGAAAAGGTTATGCAAATGAGTAAATACATAAATACATAGAATTAATAAACAAAACAGCTAAAGGTAAGACAGTAGTGTTGAATGAATATCCAGAAATGCTGAGCAATGAGTTAAAGGTTGGAATATCCTACCTGGTAAGAAGTAAAACAGAATCTGGAATTTGCATGTGTTCACCCTCAACTCTGAAATGACTGAGAAAAGTGTATCTTGGGCACTGGAGGACACGTTTTCATTGCTGATTTTACCACATCCTGACAAAGCCCAAGGATGACTGCTAAATCAGCTATCCATCCATGCCACATCCCAACTTCAGGCACGCTTAGAAAGTGCAAATGCACTTTTATAACGTGTCCAGAAAGAGTGACAGGAGGAGGGCTGCAGTTGTTTGAGCCTCTGTGCTGATCAACAAGCCCTGCAAAAAGGGGCCCAATCCACTGCTATCCCATACATGGGTACCCTCAACTTGTCTGGTTGGATGCCAGACCCCAGCACATGTAATTGGGAAATTAACCTGAAGCAAACAGTCATCAAAGTGATCCATTATCCTTCAGAGTCCCATGAAAGCCCATATGGTGTGGATAAAACTTGACAGAACTAATTCTTTAAACACTGATCAAACACATTACAAACTGCAGCTTCTTTTACTTTGTGTGCTGCCCTTTCCAACTTAGCAATGAATTTCTTCCTGGGTCAATGCATAATTCATAACAAGGTAACTTAATATGGAGATGAGTATCTAAAATATTCAGAGGTGTTTACATTATGAAAAAAGTAACAGTCCTTTCTTTGTTTTTAGAAGATTTCAATCATTTAAGGTTGTAAGTAGCTCTAAGTGATACATTTTTACACGGAGTGATGTTATTGCTCATCCACAGGGCACTCTACAGCCCTGTATGATAACAGTAAAAGGGCTGCATGATCACAATTCTATACAAGAAACACAGATGTGAAATTACTACCTGATGGTCAGAAGATCCACGCTGGAAGTGCTTGTATGTGCAGCCAGTCCTATCTTCAACACTGTCTCTTCTCATATTTTGTCTGATCCAATACTTCACACAGTCTGAAAAGCATCAAATAGCAGAAGAAACATTCCTAAGATCAACTCGTATAAGTGAGAACAATGTTCAGAGAAGAAGAATCATCAAACAATATTAACTTATTGGGAAACTACAGTCTGTTCTGTAAGAAGAGAAAAAAAGCTAAATACACTGAATAAAATCATTCTGTAAAAATTATTCACTCAAGTCTAGCACAACTAGTACATTTTACAAGTCCACAAAATGGAAAGAATTGAAATCATGTGCTTCTTTCACAGCGACTCCTTGCATATGTAAAACTTGCTTGTCTGTCAAATTCTTTCTGAAAAAATGACAGTCAGAAGGGTTTCTCATGTACAGCATCTGCTTTCACATAATCCTACTGCACCATTCCAATCTTCTTTCCTAGTAATTGAAATGAGGGAGGAATCAAGCACATAGTCATCACTCTGCTTTGACAGTGCTTTGCTGTGTAGATGTGTCGGCAGGTATACACTGCAATTACTAATTGATGTGCCATAAGTAAAGTAACACCAACTGGCATCAGATAACTCGCAGAGCTGCATATTATTCTAATAGGCTGTGTTATAATAGCAACTGCTCATGCACCATCCAGAAGTCTGATTTGCTGTCATCAGAAAAAATAATTATTGTTATTTTGGTAAAGCCTGGTAAGTAGTTTTGTCCACCAAGAGAGAGTAAAGGGGGGTAGAGAATGGAAACATTCTCATCTAATATTTTTACATACAGCCATATTGAATCGAACAGGAACACATTGAGATTATCTCAAAAAAAAAAAGAGACAATAGCTTTCCTTAGATTGCTTGCCTCTGCCTAGAAGTGGTGTGAAAGTTATAGAAGTAATTTCTATCATCTCATTACTGTGTCACCTCATTTCAAGCCTATGTTAGATAAGTAGCAGTAAGCTCTGGGTTAGAGGATTCCACATTATAACCATCAGTACAAACTCTACCAGCACCCAGCTGTTGAAGATTACCCAAGACACTTACTGAGACTTAGAAGGGGCAGCTTTCTACTGATTTAGGACAGATTCTGTAGACAATTTCATCATTTATTCTAGAACCCAGGTAGAAAACTAATTTCATGAAGAGCACTTGTGAATTATTTCCTTCCCATAGGTAGCATAACGCTCCCAGAAAAATGCTCTTCTTGCTCTTTAATTCAAGGTAATGTTGCTGCATCTTCTGTTGCACTTAAACTCAGTGTAATGCCATATCGTCAGATAAAACTTCTGTGTGATTTCCAAAGGCATTATATTATCTGAAAAACTGAGCTGAGAAACGAACTGCTTTGATGTATTAGAACTTCCCTGGGCTTTTTATGGGACTCTTCCCCCCAGTCTCCTCTGGATTGTGAAATGAATAAGACTTTCTTACTATGAGAGAAAATCTGTTTGCACAAATGGTGTTCTCTGAGTTTCATAGAAGGTATGTGCATGAAACCATTTCATTGTGCTCTTCTATAGTGACTTTCATGCAGTAATTCTTACAGGTATCTCTGACAGTTACTTTTTAATTATTTGTAATCTGTGATTCTGACAGAATGGTGTATTTATTAATTTATTTATACCTTTCTGCAATAAAGTATCTGGTATAAAAAAAAACCCTAGTCTATTGTACATGCAATGTGGTTCTGATCATATCTGAGACTCTAAATCTGTTTTGGGTCGGGTTTTTTTTTTCATTCTTCTTAAAATGAATGTGGAGTGGTAATAGTATTTATTGGATCTGCAGGGGCAGATCAAAACTGAATACTAACTTCTCATTTCATCATAGCCCACCTTAAAATAATTATTAAAGCAGCTATATAGATTAATACAGGTGTTCAGAGCTTTTTGTAACTATTCAATAATAACTAGGTTCTTATCAATCACTTTAGTTTCATATTTAGTCCCATACATAGTAGGGAAAAAACCCTAAAGTGTTAAGTTTTGAGTCTTTTTTCTTCTTTAAACTGAAGACCTTATGCAACATAGATCTAAGTTAATAGTTTTTATAATGGAAGGAGAACAACTACTTCAAGTTTTCCAGTATTTCCAAAATTTCAACAGCCAGTTTATCTATTTACTAGAGTATACATTTTGGCTAACATATGATTATTTATCTTTTTTTAATGCTGTACTACACAAAGTTCTAATAACAGTATCAAATGTAACTCCATCCTTCGAGCAGATAATAAAGTGATGGATTAGGTGCTAATTGTTACGGTTTCGTGTTTAGGTCACTAATAAAAGATGTCACTTATGCCAAAATTTAAAGGACTTGATGCTGAACATAGATTTAATGTAGTGCCTTTGCCTTCGGGTCAAAGAAAGAGCAATACAGAATTACAGTGTCCAAGTAGAAACATTGGGAAGCACCATGAGATAATATATCTGCTCTGGGGAGAAGGCAGAGTCACTTGTAATAGTCGTTAAAGACTTCCCAGGCCAGCAGACTGAGTCTATGAAGGATGAAGAGGAATTATATGTTTCATTATCCCTTCCTGGTGAGGATATGGTGTTCTTTTCTTCACCATGTTTAGTTTTCTCAATAGGAGCAGACATCTCCACAGTAGTACACCAGTCATTAGAAATTTCTGGGGTTTATTCTAGTACAAAATAATCCTTAGAACATCACTAAGCATCTAGATTTATCATTTTGTACTTATTTCTTACTTCTGAGAACAAAACTTATTGACTTGCCTTTTTCAAAGCATCTGTTCCTGTCACGGACAAGCTTTTGGGTGAAGGAGGGGAGGTGGTGGGGAGAGTTGCTTGCATGGTTTTTGTTTGTTTCCAGCTACAGCATATTTGCTCGTGACATACCACATTGTTAGAATTTGCTGTGTTTATCGGGAACGCACAGCCAAGTCAAATGAGGTTTCAGTCTGAAGAACGCTGGTGTGCAAATTCAGAGGAGCACAGACACTTATCAGGGCTGCTCTTTTGTTCATGGAGAATGTTAACAACGATGGTTCAGAGTTTACTGATAAACTCCCTCAACACGCTACGTTACATGACAACATTGTGCACTTAACAAAAGAGCAGCGTTAGGAAAAGAGCATTTTTGTAGTCTACGTGAGTAGATCACAGCCTTAAAATGTTGGCAAAAATGTCACAAAAGCAGGTGATTTCTGAACCCTGTGTTATTTAACCTTAAAACTTAAAGAAAAAAAAAAAAGAAAATAATTTATCAATGAAAAGAAATACAGAGTCCCCAGAAAGAAAGCAAAGCTGGAGGAGAGCTGAGCCCAACCACAGCACGTATCTGGTTTTAGGTGCGCTGCAGGAACAGGAACCCTACATGTGAGATGCTGAACACAGCCTGCAGAAGGATTACCCTGCTTTCTGCTCCATTCAGATGCTTGCTCAGCTAAGGTTATGTTGACACGATTATGACAGCAAATCTTTTTCTACCGTAAAATAGAGCTGACTGACTGAAGCCATAAATGAAGAACCCACAGGACAGATATATTTACTGTCATTTTTCACTTTTTTGTGGTTTCTATTTCTCACGTTTTCTTTCTTCAAAAGTGATTATTCCTTGAGTGTTCACACTTAAGTGAAAATGTATTTTAACAACTTTGGCATATTCTAAACCACTTGCAATCAAGGAGTTCGTCTTAAAGGAGCAATATTTAAATGACAGAACACACAGATATGGGCTGTTCAGCTTTACTAGCTGAAAAATTAATGTATTCCTATGAATAATTCTTTCTTCCTCTATAAGGCACAAGAGCATTTCTCTTAGCAGTCTTATTTAAGGTGTACATTATACAGTATAAAGCAACAGTAAGAATTGTACCTGGGAAGAAGTTCTGTAAGACTACTTATATAAAGAGTGGTCAAGGGAAAACAAGGAAACCCTACACAAGGTACCTGCAGCAACTTCAGTATGTGTCAAGCCAGTGAAGTCAACAGATGCCAGCAAAGTGCTCTGTCAGATCATTTCCCTTTAACCAAACATGTATCCTTTCATAGCCCTGAAAGAATAAGTCCTAATCCAAAACTCATTTCAGTTTTTGCTTTGCTAATAGATAGGGTGTATATATATATACACACTGATGTAAATTGTTTCAAGAAAAAAATGAAAAATGTGTGGTTCCTGTGAAAAAAATTATGAGGAAATGAGCATAATTTTCTACATGTAGCTGGTGTCTATGTGGCACTGCTCACTGTGTCCTTGAAAGATTAAAGGTAAAAAAAAGAAATAAAAAGTAAGGACAACACATTGAATATATATTTGTATACTCCCCTCTGAGATCTGTAAATCTATTAAGTGATATATAAGCTTCTACACTGTAAAAAGATCTGATAGACAACTAATGGCAAAAGGGGACACACAAACCACTAATAATAGGAGATGGAGATAGGTTCCAGCTCCTGTCAACCAAAAAGACCAACCTCCTTGACTATCATTTGAATTAATTCTACCAGAAAACATGGATAATAAAATGCACTAAAGCCAGGAGCTCACTTCCATTAGTTATTGCACTGAAAGAGTTAAGAAGCGGATGGCAATTAGCCTCATTGTGTATCATTTTCCTGTTTCATCTTCCTGATGAAAACTGTGTCTTTTGCTGAACAAGTTTTAAATGAGTGAATTAACATGATCGCTCATTTTTGTGTAAATCACGTTTACAAGTTTCTAAGTGTGACCCTTAGTAGCATAATCAAAAATATGGTTTGTAAGCAATTCATGCTTAAAGAATAAACACCTCAAATTTTGCCTCAGCAGCAATCTCTGTCTTCATAGCCATCTTAAACTAAAAAACATTAAGCAAAGGTAACGGTACAAATTTTAGAGTGCACCATTAAATGCTTCAATATTTTGATCTCAGAAAGATTAGCCTGTATAAATAATGCATCAAGAATAGTTTAAGTATTTTGCACAAAAGACACCTTTCCCATCGTTTATTGTTCTTTTGAGATGCAGAACAAAAGTGCTATGCCTGAGGACAGCAGTGGAGAGAAAGTTCCTATCAATATATTTAAATAGCTCAGTAACTTGGAGTGAAAGCAACCTACCACTTAAACATTCTGGCAAGGTATATATTGGTCTTAACGGTAAATGAACCTTGCAAATAACCTGAATTAATTATTTATAGACTTTACAGCACATGTCAATCAAAGTAAAGGACAACTGAAGAAAAGTAACTCCAGGAGTTTTGGCAGGCAACATCTCTAACTCCATAACCTTTGGATATGAGGAAATGCAATGTAACTACAAAATCCAGGACCTGCTTCCTGCCTTATTAACATTTGCTACCAAATGTGCTTCCTATCTAGGAACTGAGAAGTGACATTTTCACCTAATGAAAAAGATGTTTAAGTCCTAATTCAAACACTCAGTTCAAAGAAACGTGCCTGAGCAAGATCTGAGTATTGAAGAAGAACTTATTTTGTCATGCAAGATTCAAAAATTCATAGTTCACATATTTCAACACGTAAGAATCAAATGAATTATGTACTAAAGTAGGGAAAGCTTAGAAAATGTCTGAGGGCAAAAATGATCTTTATTTCTCCCTGTGGATTTAATCTTGCCATTTTTTCAGTAACTTTTGAACAGCTCAGGACCCCTCCAGCAGTCATTGACTTCTTTGACTCCTGAGACTGCAGTATAATGGAGTATTAAGACAGAAGTCAGTAATCTTTAGGAAAAAATCATAAAACTCAGCGAAAGTTAAAGTGAAATAGAAGAAGAAAAAAATCAATCACCTGCCAAAATTGGGTAAGAGATAGTCAATGAAACTATTTCAGATCTGTTCTCCAGTTAGCTGGTTTCCCATCCTGAAAGTAGCATTGCTCATTTTTATCAGTGGAAAAACAGCTCTCAGCTTTGTGTCTCTTCTGAAATCATATTACGGACGCTTGGGGTAGGAAGATGGAACATAGTGCACATGAAAAGTCAGAGTTATCAGAAATGGCATTATTCTCTGTTCTAATTACTTATTACTCCTTTGGTCTAGAACATAATGCTAAAGGGTTATAAGCCAAGCTTACCTCAGACAGCAATAAAACCACTTCATCGGGTGTAAACAATAAAAACAGGGTTGGAACAGAGGTTCATGTGGCCTTGTGTCCCACCTCTGACTGGCCAGAGACAATGCCTAAAGAAGATTTAAACCAGAAAGAAAACCACCAATGATACTTATTTCAGAAAACTTGCCTAACTGTCTAAAACCTTTGTGATAGCACTTTTGCACGTCGTAGACGGTGATAATGCTTTATCTTGTGAATTTGTTCAGGGCTTTTTTTGAACCCATGTAAAGTTTCGGCATTCAAAACATATTTTGTAATTTAATGCCACTGTGGTGTGAAGAAATACTTAATTTGTTTTAAACAAAAATGGTTGTTCTGTAAACATGGTGTTTGCTTTAAATCTTGTTCCATTTGATGTGCTTAGAAATTGGATTGTGATCACCTTATTGCCACTTTTTTTAACAGTCATGTTTTGGAAACATGTATCATGCCCGGCCTCGATTGACTTTCTTTTTCCCAGGATGAAGAGTCTTAGTCTAAATAAGCTCTCCTTGCATGAAAGCAGCTTCTCACTTTGGTAACTCTTATTATTCTTTCTGTATACTTTTAACTTTCACTTCTCAAAACACAGGCTCCAGAGAGCTGCCCAATATTCAAGTGTTATCTCGTGGGCATATACAGGGGAACTGCTGGATGGTTTCTGTTTTAGCATCTATTCCTCAACTAATGTTCTTAAAATTGTTTGCTTCTGAGCTGAAGGTTTCACAGAGCTGTCAAACATACTGCCATTTCATCTTGGATACGAATAGATAATTTACAGCTCACCACTGTTTATAAACCAAAAACTATTTTTCCACGAGAATATTGCTTTGCATTTATCAATTTTGAATTTCATCTGCCCTTTTATTGCCCTATCACTGAGTAATGGAGCTCCACAATAAAACAAGGTCTTGTGTTTAGAATCTCAAGCACAATCTGCGGAGCCTCATCTGCAGCTTTGCTGGTAGTTCCCTCTCCACAAAAGGTTGCACAGCTCAGCTCCGGGATCACGTTACTGTAGCAACCTCTCTCTGTCACGGTAACTCATCATTTCCTACCACCTTTTTTCCTTTATAACACACACTTGCATGCAATCATCAAAGTAAACATCTTTATCCTCAGTTCTTTGAAAGTTTAGGGGACTTTTTTTAAAGACCATTTGAGGATAAAGATTGCCAAACAGGTTCTGAAAGTGGAAATAGATTGTAACGATTATCGTGCTGACCTACCCAGGCAACAGCATATCACAGACTTCTCACGAGTTTCTAGGAACTTGCAGAACCCTACTGTTTTTCTGTATTTTCTTAGCCATAATAAATGATTCAATTTAACTGTAATTCTAAACTTGAAATTAACCTGAAATGAGACATGGTCCAAATTTTCATTATATGGACCCCGCTGTAAGAGAGGTAATGTATCAAGAAACACTTTCTCGTGCTCACAGTTAGATAAAAAGCTTATGCTTCTACTTGCTCTAACATCATCTTCTAATTAAATAAAATGTCTGTAATATAAAATACCATACCCGGTTAAGTAGAAGTAAATTTAACAGCAGTTTAACAGCCAGAAACGAAGACAAGAATTGGAAGTGGTATCAAATCAGTTTTCAGGGAACAATCTCTAGAGGCTGGACCCTAGTTTAGATCATCTCAACAATATCCTCTTATTTTTCTCCATTAATCTCAGAATATATGTTTATTTTCACACTATCAGTGAATCATCAAGTATGCACCACTATGCAAATCTGAACTAAGCAAAATATTATTTCACTCTGAAAGTTTTGCAGTACTGAAGTACTAGGTAAGAATGTATTAACAGGATTTCTATATGCACCATAGTGCCTCAAAATGATAACACATTTTATTAGACAAACTCACATAGCCAGTCTTTTGCAATATGCATTCTTCTCCAGCTCGGGGAGGGGAAAGAAAAAAAAAAAAAAAAAAGAAAAGTACACTTTTCAAAGGTAATGCAAGCAGAGAACACTAGCTCTGAAATTAGATAGATACGTTAACTGGGAAATACTTAGGAGAAAAGGTGGTTAGGACTACTGGAACAGAGAAAATACTATAACAGGAAAAGGTGATAATTTATTTTTCCCTTACAGTAAAGGATGAGAGAAGATTTATTGCTGGTAGCACATGACACGCTAGTTCAGGAGGGAGAGGGGAAATTATCACGTGTCATAAACCGGCTATCTCTATCAGGTCCGTGATTTTTACTATCCAGTAAAGTTATATTATGAACTTTTATGAGTAAACCTGGAGCTATCTGTAAATTTTGTTTGACTGATTTATTATTTTCTGTTTGAAGAATAAGGTGTTGTGTTTTTCCACGGGTTGGTACAAAAAAACCCAAACAACAGAGGAAAAACAATCTTGTTCAGCTCAGCACTTTGTTTTACAATGGTTCAAACATAAAGGCTCTGTAAACACTAAGATTTTACACTCACTGGATCAGAAAGCAAGCCTACCACTTAAAAATACCAGATTTCACATACTGGTAGGTAAATTCCTGCATAATAAATTTTTCAGACAATGAAAATCAAGACTAACGTGTTTTGAATAATCAGGAAGGTTCATGTGCACTTAGCAAAATATGATAACATGCATGATAACATGACAAGTTCCAAAGACATTGACAGCAGCTACACCTCTACTATGAAAAATACAGCACTGCATATATGATTTCTTATTGCATGTATAGTTAAATATGACAGTTACAAAGATTTTGATTACTGTTAATGGTCATGCTATATAAGGAAATATTAAAAAAAAGTAATCATGCATTATGCCCTATTATTTATTGATTTATATATTGAATGTATTGTAAAAAGTGTATTTAGTTTTCTAGCTGCAATGTAAATATGTGCAGTAGATCTGGCTTCCTACTTCACCAAGTGCTCCATCATAGAAACCTTCCTGCCTGCTATCATGTTGTAAAAAAAAATTGATTCACTTCTAATTGAAGAATAAAGTTGTTTGAGGTGCCTGCCTAGTGATACAGATTTAATGAATAGACAGCCATTCCAGATGGAACAGAATCTCTGCTTTCGATATAAATTAATATATTTGTAACCAATGCTATGAAATAAAGCTTGATTGCATTTTCTTCTACACTGTGATAAATGTGCATTATAGAAGAGAAGTGGAGAGTTAAAAAAAATCACTTTAAATGTAAATATAATAGATTGTGCACAGTAAGTTTAAAAAGTTGTCACCCTGTCCTCAGTGATTTACAGCTCTACACATCTGCTTTATCAGTCTATCAAGGTTTTCTGTTTGTTTCTGCTCTGCTTCGTTTAATTCATAAAACTGGAGTGGAATGGAAATTTGTAATCATGTCCTAAGGCACAGTCTTCAGTACAAATGAAACTATCAAAGAAACCAGCAACAACAGTCTCCTTTGCTTTCATAACAACGTAGTTAAAATTTATATGGTGGGTATCACTTGTTGCTCATTCACAGGAAAAACACAGCACAGTCTTAAGTGTGTTCTAATTGGTGATCTGGATGCAGAACCTCCCTCCCGCACGGGTGGAACAGTGGCACACAGGAGGGTTACTGATGAAGAAGGTATCCCCTTCTCACTCTTTACAGTCAGAGAAAAAAAGAGTAAGGGTCTTGCTGCTAATACTGACTGCAAATGCTTGAGGTTAAGTTCAGATCTGAATAGTTGTAGTGTCATGTCCGTCCGTCTGTCCCCCCAGCTGATTAGAACAACAGCCCAGGGCGATCAGCTATCGCAACTAAAGTTAGCTATGCTGACATTAATCACTCACTATAAATCCTCTACATCTGCTTGAGCTTGCCTATGTGTACATGGGCACGCAGTTCTTTCCACAAAAAGAAAACCTGATAGAAACCTCTCTCATTATAACATTGTCTGTTTCACAGAGCTATGTTTTTGACACGTGTAACACCACAGGCATCATCAAAATGGGGATACTTTCAATCTAAACCCTGGCAATGAAGGCAAAGTCTGTTAGTAAAGGGCAAGAAACAAAGGTGGCAGACTGCCTGAGGTACAGGTTGAGATATTCTTCTGTTTGTTTAATCCCAAAATTATTAAATGAAAAAAAATGAAAGCATGCAAAGGAAGCAACGACGACCAAGTAAACACACAAGATTCATCCAGTTTCACGAACAAAAACTTTGGTAGATCAAAATGTCAAATCTAAAACCGAATGCCTTTCCCTGGAAAATTTACTTCCCCTAGAAGCAGAATGGTATCTACAAAAATGATTCCATCAGCACTCGAAACACCTGTCACATCCCACCCCAAGAAAACACACACACAGATTTGCCTTTCGTGAACAAATGCTGTGTATTTTTGTCAGCTAATTCTTCGATGAAAACTACGGCATTTAAATGACTTCCAGCACCCCTGGTAAGAACAATCTCTAGACTTCTCAAGTTTTAAGCCTATCAGCCAACACAGAGTCCTCCACGCTTTCTACAGTGTTTGGGCCAAGGTTTAATTGCAGTCACTGTAAGAAAATCTCTAACTTCACTTACAGGCTGAATTTATCTAAACAGAAATTTGTAGTTTCCAGTTGTTACATGTTAAACATTCTTCTCTTTAGCATCTTTTGTTAAATTAATTGCTCAACACAAGCTTTAAAATGGCATCTATACATACTAAATGTTATCCCTTATTTGTCAGGTGTTTTTGTTTACACTTGTTCCATTTTATTGTATTTAATTTGAAATGAGAGAGAAAAAAGTAATAATAATCAACTGCATTTGCTGAGAAAATGACACTTACAGTTACAAAGGGTGAATCTACAGCAATGTCACAACCACGGGTGTTACTCCAGAATCAGAGATGCAGAATGTAGGTCTACATAATTAAATCTTTTTGGTCCAAATAAATGGTGGTTGAGTTACGACTGTAAGTCAGATTACCAGTCAAAATTCTGGGCATTTCTGTGCACTTTGAAAGCTTGTCAGACTGAAAATAAGCAGTACTGACACCTCTGTCTCTGTTTATACACCCAGTCTCATACCACATATTTAAACTCTCTTTCCTCCCTACATTTGGGCATTCTCTTTTTGAGACCCTCTGGATGGGCACAGGGGTTTCTGCTGCATCTGTGCTCATGTTTGTGATCCCTGAATCAGTTTCAGAGTGGAAGAGAAGGCCATTAACTTAAAACCATTCATTTGTGTACCAAGTCCCATGAATTTCAGTCACAATTCTTTAGGTTGTGGATGGTACACACAGCTGGGAATTTAGAATACTCTGCTAAAGAGGTCCAGTCAGAAGTGTTAAAAAAAAAACAACAACAAGATTCAGCCTTAAATCCTGACAGCAGAAATCTGCCTAGGAAGTAACTGTCCCCAGCGTCTGCTGTCCTGAGCACAGATAATTGCAGTTGACCTCAACCTCCTCAGAAACTACTTCTCTAGATGGACATTTGCACCTCCTGAGAACTGACACACACCACTGAACTGATGCTGGATACTCATCCAGCTGTGTCAGTCCTGACTGTATATATGTGCCTACAACGGTCTCAGAGTGCACAGCTTAGAAAACCCTAGTGGTTCCTTTGTGACTTTTTTGAGGAAAGAAATCCCTGTGATTTTCTGCCTTAACGTCCTGGTGACACAAGACATGAGCATACTTCCAGAGGTCTGTGTTGAGAAATCAAATACACCCTACTTCGCATACTCTTTTTACGATTTAAGCTTACAAATTATTAATGTTATGGCTCTTGAAAAGCCATTCTGGGGTGTAAATTTATTAAGATGCTATTAAAATGTACTGAAACACACTAACACAGCATGAAGAAATTCTCAGAGCTCTGTCTGAATGTAGATAAGACTGTACTGAAATAAAATTATACCATGTCCCACTTCAGTAAGATTAAAAAAAAATATCTTTTTTGAGACATGTTATCTTTGGAGGGGAAACAACTGTTGGCCAGCTAAAGCACAGCAGTATCGAGCACTAAAAATCATCACTCCACGTTGCTTTAGATGATTTAACTCAGGGTCTGTCACATTCACCCAAAATTTCAAAATAGGTGTGGCTCCCTGTAGTTCTTTATAAATTTTTTCCACTGAGTGATGCATGAATAACCATACACCACATTCAAACGCTTCTCCTAGATTGCAGGATTACAGTACTAACACTAAGCAGAAATTAAGCTCAGACTTCCTCTGCCTCCCTTCTGGAAACAACGACAGCAATGATTAGACATAAAACTGCTTTCTTGAAAGAAAGGATCAGTATCAAAAGAAAAACTTCAAAATGCTAAAGCAAAACCAGTATGCTAATTTATATCCATGCTTTTACTGTAGCTTTTCTTGAAGCCTTGCTTTCTTTCAGATTTGAAAACTCCTAAATTCTTACAGAGACTGCCAACTCTCCTCCCCATAACAGTCCTCTAATAACTGGCATTTCTTCTTGCAACATATATATGATGCAAAAATAACATTAAGTCAAGAGTACAATAGCAATCACAGAATCTAGAATATTTCAAGTTAGAAGGGACTCATAAGGCTCACGTTCGACTCCCTGCTCCTTGCAGGACTGCCTAAAACTAAATCATGTGACTAAGACAGTCATCCAGATGCTCCTTGAACTCCGACAGGCAAGGAACAATACAAAAACAGAGAAGCATACCCATTACCATGGCCCAAAGTGCACAAACTTTGTTTAAATGCTTCCCTGCTGAAGGTTACTAAGCAACATCAATCTCTGTCAGCCCAATCTCTGCTTCTTGCTTACAAGGTGTTCCCAGTTTTCTCTGCTGCTGAAATAACATCCTCTTTCCAGCAGCTTCTACTTGCATACCAGAAAATTAAAGCACAGGAAAACAAAACCAAAGACACAAGTTTAAAACTTTCAAATGTCACCGTTTCTGAAGAAGGTAACAGGAATTTGGGGAATTCCTTCCCAAAAAAGTACATGGGCTTCATCTTATAATTTAGTCTACTCTTTTTCTAGACAACTTTAAGAATTAAAAGTCCCAACTGCCTCTGCAAATAAAGCCTGCTCCTGTTGGTCCTACCCGAGAGTCTCTCAGACAACCTTCAGAATGTTGTCTGAGTAGATCGTCACCAATATCCAAGGTTCAGCCAACAGAAAAATGAAGAAATGTAGGCAAACTCAAACACCATAGTGCCTGACAAGCTGAAACAATACATCTGGTATAACTAATACTGTAGAGATGACAAAAGCCCCAGGTTCAGTCGTGGGCTTGGCTTTCCAGCCTATCTGTGTTTGATTGTGGAACATTTGACATCTTGATACGAAGTTACACGGTTTTTGGATGGCCCAGGGAGATTGCTCAACAGTTCTGTAGGTGGGGTTATTTTCTCCTGGAAGTCCCATTCTGGGTCTATACCTCATTAAGTTCACTCAATCCCTTGTCAGGACACTCAGAACCTAAAAATGGCACCTTTGGCCAGAAGAGCAGAATGAACCATCAGGTATGAAAACAGGTAGGAGCTTCCAGAAGATAGTGACCCACAGTGGCACCTTGCTGCCTGTGAAGTACAACTCCACAGAGCACTTCTTCCAGATGGATTCAAGTGACTTAAAACAAGCAGGCATAATGAAAAAAATGAAATTTAAAAAAAAAAAAAAAAAAAAAGAAAGAAAAAAAAAAAAAAGGAGAGAAGAGGACTTGTGCTTTTGGCACCTGTTTGTTTCCTGTGGTCTCCAAATGGAGCCCCATATTGTTTTTGCTAATCCATCTCTGAGCTGACAGAGGTGCAAGATGTGAGCCACAGCTTGCATGCTGTGCTAGAGAATGGCAGAGCTCAATAAAAACAATTATTTCAAAGCCTATATCTCATCTATTATTAAACGTGTGAAAAGAGTTTTAATTTCCTGTGCAATTATATGGTGCAATGTCATATTTTAGGGAGGGGGAGAGAGGAAAAAGAGGGCTTGTTTTTGATCAAAAACCTTGTTTTCATATTTTATGGTTTGGATAGCTACGTACCTTGGGACCTAATTTGAAGCTCATATACTTCTCTTCAGTCAGATTTTGAGTAAATCCACTTAGCTGTTTAATTATTCCATTTTTTCCTCATAAAGAAAGATAAATTATTAACATCTTGCAGTTTGGAACACCACGAGCAAATGTTGCCTTTTTATCCATGTGTAGATATCTTGCTAATGTGTAGTAGCAAGGGATGATTAATGCATTTTGCAATGAATTCCTACAATTACTTTGACTAATGCTTCCATGTCATGTGTGACACAAAGCAGATTCTCTATTACTATTATTTGTTTTCTACTTAGCAGTGATTATTAAACAATCCATAACAATGACCACTTTCCTTTAAAAAAATATAATATCAATTTATATTCTTACTGGGGACAAGCTCACAATAAATGGATCTTTGGAAAAGGGAAAAACAAACCCAAAAGGCTCCCTGTTTAAACAGTTGCAGGGCTTCTTTGCACAGTGACAGAAGCCCCAGTGGGGCTGGAGTCTCATCTGTGAGGCTGCAGAAAAGAAGAATTTTCTGACATTTAGAACTCTTGTAACCAGTCTCAGCTACCTGTTGTGTTATTAAGGAATTAAAATTCTTTTATTCTGCTCTTCTGTTTCAGAAAACATTTGGAATAAACATTTCAGAGACAATTAGGTTTTCCACCATTTACACAGGGACTGCATCTTTACGTGCCTCAGCGTTCAGTGTGCAAATGTCACTTTGATTATGTACCAGATAAAGAAATATTGAATAAATATTCATAGGAATTCAGGAAGGGATTATGATACAAGGAAATGAATCCACTACGTACAAGGCAAAGTGAGAAATGGTTAGCTATCTCAGATCAGGGAACATATAGCTGCAGGTCAAGTATAGGAGGGGGAAGCTTGCATTACTCCTGTATTGAGTTGAAGACAAATCACCGCAGACCTTTTACGAGGCCTTTAAGGAAACAAAACAGATTTAGTTTCAGAAAGTGCTTACTAGAAGTAGACAAAAGAACCCAAGGGCAGCTGCGTTATTTATGGACAGGGACGTACATAAACACGTGTGAGTGTACACCTCCATATATGCGTGTATACATATATATTTATGTGGGGGAGAGAGAGATGGAGAGAAAGAAGAGAGCTGGAAATCAATCTCATTTCTTTCTTAAGTTTAGAGAGAAAGAGAAATTGATTTCTAAATGCATTTTCTAAAGCAGGACTCGCTGTGGAGAAAACTTGAGGTTCTGTGTAGCAAAGCTGAATACACAAGCTAGCCAACTGCCAAACTGGTTCACGTGAACCAGAATATATGTACATGGAAAACACCACTGCATTTATGAATGGTAACAAAGAGAGTATTTCCACAGAGAGCACCAACAGTTCCTTCTAGCCTGTTAACTATTCAGAGAGAGAACAGAAAAGAACAACAAAAGAAGAATAAAATGAATGGGTTTTTATATTTTTTTAACAAACCATTTTTCAAATACTTAGAAATGCAGTAAAGTAGAAGAACTCAACATTCATGGAGTAAGAGTTTTCCTGAGCTATGTGTGGGAGTAAGATAATGTATTATTCATCTCCTTCTACTGGAGGAAAGAAATCCAGCAGATTATATGGTCAAACTTAGAACCACCTGAACAATCTGTGCTGTCTTTGAAGTTCACCTACATTATACATCACCATGTTCGATAGTCTTTAGAATTATAACTGCTATCAGAGTTTCTCTATGAAGGTGGAATTTACTTAAATATTCTGTCTCAAATTTGCTGTTACAGATCTGTTGTTTTGCACTGTTTCAGGCAGTTAACCTGTCTTGGTTTTTTTGTAACTGCCATTTATCCTGAAAGTTGCTTAAAGCCATTCGCCTGCTTCCACAAGCAAAGGAGAAGGAATAGGATCTATTCCAGTTTTTATCATGTTCCCTAGACTAGGAGAAAGAAAAAGGGAAAAAAAAAAAGGAGCAAACCTGATTTCACTGGGGGGCTGTGACAGGGTACGTAAGTCATGACAACACTAGAGAACACTGTGCAAAAATCAAAATGAATGAATAAGAAACAATAAGAACAAGGAAGGATTTAAATCTTTCGTTTCAAATAATAAAAAAATGTTGCTTGTTGTGCTGTAGTATTCTGCAAGTTTTTGTCATCATCGTGTGACTTACACTTCCACAACTCAGTTCTAAAAAACTGGTTAGTGTTATTCTTTATTTAACTAATATGACTGAGGGTAGATAAGCTTCTGCTGTTTGGTGCTTTTGCTGTATTCTTCTCTGTAGTGCCCACAACAAAGAGGATGTTACTCAGTTACCAATTACTTTATTGATTGAATTAAGCAGTACATGAATTTTATGCACAATACACATGGTTTATACTTGCTGTCATAAATTGTTCCTTATTCTGCTGAAGGGAGCAATTTAAAATTAGTAGGAACCTTATTTAATCACAGGGCTTTTTCTAGAAAATTGCTATTACAAAGTAGCTGCACATAAAGCTCACTCTCTTTAAAACAAACACTTAACAAGTGATGGTGAAGGTCTCTATTCATTGGGAACAAACATGTATTTTTATACTTCCTCCCTTTAAAGATAACCAACACTACCATGTGGCAAGATTAATGGTACAAGGAGCCACTTGTTTTTTTATTGTAACTAACTGACGTTCTATTGTCTTGTCTTAAAGTTCAGTGGTGCACTCTGTAAACTAGTAGACCTCTTGATTATTTAGGATCCATTTAGTACTAACTAATTGATAGCACAACTAGATGGTAGTGCAAGACATGAACATTCTCACACAGTCACCTGAAAGCTGGCTACAAGGATGGACTACTGACATGCGAATGCTCTGATTACTATACCAAATTACTGTCTCATTTGCACTCACCTAATCTTCCATTCTGGTTTGTCCCTCAGACAGGTTCTTGCTCTGGCTATGTCTGGAAGGCCGACTTGCATTTCAATGGGGGCTGTATGGCTGAGAAAATATTAAAAGAAATTTCATATTCTTGCTTCTTACTGATCACTGGAGTCATCTGTACTGCAGACCTTCAAGATCTCACTGTGAGTCACTAGCAGACATGGCTGTCAGTAAACAACACAATCTTTCAGCCATTTAAGTCTTTTAGAATAAAATAATTATTTTCTGAAATGGCTTCAGCTTTTAGGCCAGCATTGTAAAGGTATCTCGAAAGCCTAAAGGTAAGAATGACATTAGGCATCTTAAAATGTTTAAATAAATTTACAGATCTGCCCCAAAGGAATTCAAATTTCACTTAAATGAAATTAAGCCAATCACTTTACTGCATTGCTTGAAGACAGACGTATAAATCACAAAAATAATCCTACTGATAGACCACAAGAACTGAAACTGAACTGACTTCTTGTTGGAAATTACCCCCTACAAATAAAAAAAATGGAGGTTTCAAAACTTGTTATGAACTTTTAAGATAATAAATGTAGCCTAATACCACAATTAATCAGGGAAGTATTGGAGATGTTTCCATTACACTGCTCCTTTTATGTTCCCACCTCTTTGCATTCAGGGAATATTTTCATAAATGTAGAAGCCTTTTCCCAGGCATCTATATATACACACACACACACACACACACATATATATAAAAATAACTCCATATATATATATATATGTAAAAATGGCATTATTAAGAGAAGAGATCAAATCACATAATATACATTAGCTACTAGGTGATCTTCCCTGCAGGCAAAGGAGCTTGGCAAATAGCAAAGCTTGTGTGTTTTTTAAAGGATTTTTGTTTTCTTCTAGAGTAACTTGGGCATTTCACTGTGTGGTGGTCATTGATGAAAGACTAATCCTGATAGCAGACTGTCCATATTTCCCTATGTGAAGCTGGCAAATCTTTCTTTTATCTGAATTGAAAATGATAGTTCTGAAGAGTCAAAAAGTATTTGTGATCCCATGGGGCAACAGCAAACGCAATTAGAATCGAAAAGCTATTACCAAATAAACAAATACTGGCAGAGAGCTGGCAACTAACAGTCATTAATAGATCACAGATTTGTTCTGCGTTTGGAGAAAGAAATTAAAGTGATGATTAAGTACTTTTCATTTTACAGAATGGAGCAGTTAAACAGTTACGTCATTTTAAATCAGTAACTCTAGAAACCTTGCATCTGAGAGTTCGCTGAGAACCATTTTTAACCACTAATGTTCTTTTCCATTAAGCCTTGTAATGCTGAGGAAGAACTAGGCAACTGACAGAAAACTAATGCGTTGATAATATGCATATAAAAAGATAAACAGGATGAGGTATGTAATTACAGGCTTTATAGTCTCCAAAAAAAAAAAAAAAAAGCATGTTACAAACCCCAAATAATAAAGAACTGAAGAATTAGAAGTAATATAATTAATTCATGTCTATGTAAGCAGATTTAAATAAATCCTACCAAACCAGTCTGTTTTCTACATATGAAAAGGGGAAATGTAGTAGACACACCGACAATGTGTACGTTAAGTTCTGATGGAGGTTCTAGAAAAACACAAAATCAATATAGCATCTAACATTTGCATTAAAACCTGACCACAAGGCTCTCCAAATTTCTTTGAGGGGATGACTTCTTGCTAAGTAGAATTGCTTTTAGCAGTCCACAGGAAGGGACTCCTGCTCCCCCTCTTTCAGAATTTTAGCACTGAAGTAAAAGAATCCACAAAATCACGTCAGGGAAATAATATGTGGAATAATAAATAGTTAAGACTGATGACTGATGTATGAAATACAATAGCTTGGCAAAGCAGACATGTGCAAATTAGATGTACCTAATGAATGTTCTAGTGGAAGTGAAGAAGCTAGAAAAAACCCCAATCAATCTACAAAGTCACTGTCTCTCCCTTATGAATCGGTATGTCATGAAGCTTGCAGCAGAATATTGCGATCCAAGGCCAACGATTCTGTTGGATACAAGTGGGAGAGACTGAGGTTGGAGGAGTAAAATGCAAATACCTCTCTCACAGTGCTAAAGCCCTCCCAGAAATCAGTGTCTAACATCCCTGAGACAGAAAGATGCTGTTAAGTGAGAAGTGGTTCAGAAGAAAGCCACAGAGGATTACAGCACTGGAGAACATTCTTAACGTAGAAGTCAGATGGAGATCAGTATATTTAGGTAATCAAATGGTGTCTTGGCTGCATCTCCAAGTGCCTTTGTAGGAATATTATGCAAAATAAATTCCACAGGAAAAATAGGGTAAATATACCCTCAACAATAACAGCAAAAACTTTTCAATTCAGCAAAAGGACTAGAAAAGTAGTAGAAGGCCCTACACTTTGGAGGAATGTGTGTATTTCCAGTAGCATAAAATTGTAACAAAACATTCCTTTAAATTAAGCAGAAAGCCATCTGATTTTATTTTGTATTTTTTAGTAAAAATACTAAACTATTATTAACAGGTTAAAAAAAATTCACAATTTCAATTAAATCAAATAAAATGTAACTTAATTTTCTTCTAAAATTTTGTTTGTTTGAGACTCTGAAGTCTCCCTTTTAGTTAATAGTATTTGCTGTACTGACCAACGAGACTGCATTTTTGGATGACAACCCCAATAAAGCATGAACTCTTTTTCTTTAAACATATTTTCTTCTGGTTTGTTTAAACCGGATGACAAATTACTCTTGCTAAAACAAAGTAGCAGAATTTGCAATACATAGGAAAGAAAATGAATGTATGATGGTAACATCCTAACATCAAACAACATAACCCTCAAGGAATGAATATGGATGGCAATATTTTATCACTCAGCAACTACATCATGTGACAATATAATCACATAATTTGTTTACGCTCCAGCTTACTAACTTCTAGTAAAACAGAAATAAAATTAAGAAGAATAAGACTATTCAGTACTAACACTTCTGTAATCAATTGGGAAAGTTTATGACTGCAAGTATGGCTACATGTTATTTCTGAGTAAACAGCCACAGAGTTAAGATTAAAGGCCAATACAGTTTTTGGTACTGTGACAAAGCTGACAACCAAAAACTGTACTGGGGACTCTAAATTTAGAGCTATTTGTTTTAGAGAGACTGAGAGACGGAGATATCCCTGTTTGTTTTAGAGATATTTGATATCCACCCTTTCAATGAAAACTGTATCGACAACTCTGTGCAGCAGATCTGGCAAAGCTGTCCTGTATTTCATGGCAGAAATGGATTTAGGTCCTCCCATTTTTTGACAAGTGAGATCTTTGCCGAGTCTTGTCCAGTATTTCCTCTCAATCACTTGTGTAGTTCCTCCAGCACACTGATGAAGTAATCAAGTTAACACAGTTTTACAGTGTAAAACGATGCATAGCTTACTTAATCAGGTATTATTTGTTCACTTTTTATAAAGTTTATCCTTATTTATCCTACATGTCCATCTAAACCATTGAAATCTCAGCTTCTCAGCCCCACTATTTAAAAAGGAAGGGCAGTTTTCTCCATTTTGATTATACCCTCAGAGCATTAGGTGAATTTGAGGGCTTGTTCTCGGGTCAAATTATTAATAATATGGGGATTCAGTGTGGCATTTGTTAACCCCACAGTAAGAATCAAGTGACTAAACAAAAAGTCAGAACCAGACATACTGGCACGCCTGGGATCTACACAGTTAGAGTCAGATTCATAAGCATTAAGTATTATTGGCATAAAATAGCTTAGTATATATTTTGGTGGGCATGATTACACATATCCTGATAAGTGTAATTTTTTTCTAACTCAACTTTTAAATAAAACTATTCAACATTTTTCCTAAGTAAATCAAGCTGAAAATGCACACTGGCAGCAAGGAACTGATTGATGGGAAAATTTTAAATTTTAAATAAATTTTCCTAATTGATATTGGCATTCTGGAATTACCATTACAGTATGTGCCATTCTAATTTACTACCAGTTTGCAGTCTCCTAGCCTGAATTTCTGTACTGCTGCTCCTGAAAAGTCTGCTGGCTTTTAGTAAGAAGGCCAGCAGCAGCAGCTGGCTCAGTATTATCAATTTTAATTAAAATCTTCATTTTCTGATACGTCACAAAGATTTTTTTTTTTTATGGGAAGAAGCAAAAATAGGCATGAAAATGTTATTTCAGTGTTCTTACATCACACTGTGTAAATACAGTCTACTGGTGTTTTCATTCTGTGTCATTCTTTTCAGATGTTAGCTGACAGAATCTAGTTGACTATTTTATTTCAGATTTTACATTTCATTGTATCTGGCTGCCACAAGATGTACAAGACCAATAAGAATTAAAGTTGCAACTTTACAGTGAAAATTTATTTTAGTGTTCCATATAACTGATTTCTCTCACCTCTTATAAATGCGTGTGGATTCTGTACAAATTAGATCAATACCCAGGGCACATAAATCTTGTGCCATGCAATAGGCATTGCACTGCTGTCAGCTCAGAGCATTATAACACCACTCACTGTGTCTCTTCTGAATATCAGCTGGAGGGCTGAGAAGGTAACTCAGTGGGTCTTTGATAAGCAAACTAAAAACCTGTAGCTTCGTATTATCAGTTCTATACTCTGACTAATGGCTGTATCTATACTTGTGGGTTATAAAATGCCCAGGATCATCACCAGGGACTCCAGACCCTGAAACACTACTGGTCCTTGAGAAGCTGCTGTCCTACAGTGTCTTTCAGAGCAGCTTCCCTGACCGCAACATTTGCATCGCAGCTGGATGGGGAATCGCAGAATCAATTAGGTTCAAAAAGACCTTTAAGATTATCAAGTCCAACCAGAAACCTAACACTGCCAAGTCCACCACTAAGCTGTATCCCTCAGTGCCACATCGACACCTTTTAAATACCCCCAGGGATGGTGGGTGACTCCACCACTTCCCTGGGCAGCCTGTTCCAGTACTTGACAAACTTCAAAAATGTCTGTGAAGAAATTTTTCCTAATACCCAATCTAAATCTCCGCTGGTGCAACTTGAGGCTGTTTCCTCTTGTCTCATCACTTGCTACCTGGGAGAAGAGACAGACCCCACCTCACTACAAGCTCCTTTCAGGTAGTTGGAGAGAGCAAGGCTCCCCTAAGCCTCCTTTTCTCCAGGCTAAACAACCCCAGTTCCCTCAGCCGCTCCTCGTAAGACTTGTCCTCTAGACCCTTCACCAGCTGCATTGCCTGTCCTTGGACAATCTGCCAGGTTGGGTCTTTCTCTGTAACAGCCCTGCCTCCAGCTGCTGGGCCAACCACTGCACGTGTACCCAGGCCAGACTGGCTCAGTTTTATTATATTATGTGAGTGACTTCTGCCTCCATGCAAGTAGCTCTTGTTTCTGCTCAACCTCCTCCTGCTTTCCTTTCTAACACTTTTAATTAAGCCTCTTTAGCAGGTTTGTATTTCTGCTGCTTCCCAACCCCATATGAAATGTCTGAGTATCCCCCTGCATTTGGCTGCTACTATCTGAGCAGCATGAGATGGCTCTCAAAGCAGTGTTATCAGCTATTTTGCCCCAGAATAGATGTTTTACAATTAGTTGCTTGGGGTTGAGGTGAATCACTGCTACATAAGATGTCAAACAGTCGGTCACTATTGCTAACCTGACCCATGAGGATTGTCACACCCCTCATCAGTACAACCACACCTAATTGTGCTGTGGTGAAGGCAGGTAGAGGTAATATCTACCTTGCCCATGGGGAATGGTTTGTATTGTTTTCTGGGCGTCAGCTTAGACTCTTATATGAATTTCATAGAGGACATTTAATAGATATGTTAATTTTAAACCACTACTGAGTGCACATCATTTCAGTTAGAAGTGTGTTTATGCACTGACAGGAACTGTTGTATCTTTTTGTGTCCCTTTGTGTGAACTGTTGTATCTTTTTGTGTCCCTTTACTCACATTTTAAGCATAGTTACTTGTGCCAACATATTATACACAATTCACACTGTATAACATTACCAGAGTCAATCCTTCATATGCTTCTTTAAAATACTACTTTCATACCAACGACACATGCATGAGAATAGATTTGAAAGGCATCTATGTTATCTGTAATAAAATAGTCTAAGCAAATACAGGAGCAAAACCCCATTTCCTCCAGGGTAAAACAATGAGCTGTACCACGTATATAATCTTCAGTGTATGCATATTTGCCCTTGTGCTCAATACTTTAATTTACACATCTTTATATAAGCAAAAGGTAAAACTACCTTTGAAACAGAGAGGAAGGCTTCCAAAACAGGCAGTCTGAATTCTTTTACCCGGTGAATGAAACACTACGTTCTTATTAAATGGGAATACAGGGCAGATAGTTGTTTTCCTACTACCCTGCATCTTTTGTGTTCTTTCAAGCTAAATTGCAATTCTAAAAATCATTCAGATACAGTTACTTTTTCTGAGACTAAAAACTGACTAGACTTGAAGTGCCTGCTCAGGCAGCTGTCCATTGCAAAAAAAAATTACAACGTAGCAGTAAAACTAAAATATCCAAGTGAAGTTTAGCAGAGCAAATCACAAGAACAATCAGGCAGCAAAATGAGGGTTCATTTCAGAAAACAATGTTGGCAAGAACAACAACAGAAAAAAAGGCTTGAAATATATGACAATATATCTCAAGCTTAGATCTGTTGAATCTTTCAGCTGCTGGAGTCTGGGCATGAACGACGGTGATGAACAAAACTCTGAAAGCTCTTGTAAGTTATGAAATCTCATTCTGCATCTAAACTAGCTCATTGCTAAGTCCTAAGACTTTAGGCTAACCAAGCCAAGCTGTTTGTAGACACTGCATCTTCCCAGTTACAGTTTAACACTGCTCTACTGCAACAGTGCATGAGCCGAGATCAAGGTGCAGGTTCTCTCACTAATTTTACATACCCTGTCTAAATAGTTCTCACTTCCTTTAAAAGAAAAAAAAAAACCCAACCCAACAGATCTATTTGAAACTTAATCCTTATGGATCTATCTGAAACATAATTCTTACTGATTGTTCGTGTGAGGATATCAAACTAAGGGAAGAAGTCATATTGCAGTGACTCCTTACTGAGGGTGTAATTACTGCAGCCTCCTACATGGCTGCCCTTGAGAGCTGCAACGTGTTACAAGTCAGCATTTGCTCTGACTAACCTGGACGAAACTGGGCACTGGGATTAGAAATTCAACAAGGAACTGAACCAGTACTGAAGGTGCGTGTGTACTCACCGGCTGCCCTGTTCTTTCTGTCTCACATGCAGAAGGAACTAGCTACTGTTTCACTGATGGGCAGTCAGTATACACAGAAGCACAGAGCCTTGGGGGGTGGTAGTAGGGAATTCAGAGGTGTTAGGACAGGCAGAAGAAAGAAAGAAAAAGGCATTAAAAAAGAAGGCAGGGTCAGAAGCAGGAAAAAAAAAAAAAGAAAGAGCAGTTAGGTAGAGCTGAAGTAGAGAAATTTGAGCAGCAAGGATTTGTCTCATGGGAAAAAAATAAAGTAAAATGTTTGGGAAATACCTGATTAAGAAAAGGCAACACTAGAAATCATTGATAGCAATTCTTCTTTAAAACTAGGTCAACATCTTAAAGAAGTGGATAATGATACTTGTACATGTCATGTGACAGAGGGTAACCTGAATTGGTTGGGAAGAGGTAAAGGGGAGACTGTGCTTCAAGAAGCCTGACTCATGGAAGATAGAGAAGCTGTATCACCTAGAGACAGGTAAAGAAAAGTATCTCTGGAATAATTTTTAAAACTACTGAACTTTTAAAGGTTAGTGTTCCTATTCTTATTTGAAAAAATACACAAATTTAATGTCAAATCTTCAAGGGCTGTTTCTTCCCTTGAGAATGCTACTACAGCATGATTTATAGTGGACATTATTGCTATTGCTAAGTTTGGGTACAAATCTCAGAAAAATTAGAACACAAAGCTATTGGCTTCTTTATAAAATATTAGTAAATGAAGGGAATTCCATCTTGTTAACTATTCAAAAAGCCTTCAAGAGATGCTCTTTCCCAGGATTTCCTGTTTGTTTTGCTCATCAGTTCTGCTTACCTGAGTACTACCTTATGAAATAAAGAAGCAGAAGATAACTTAAAAAAAATAAAACAACACAAAAAAAAATAACACCCCAAAACCAACAAAAAATCAACCAACCAAACAAAAAAATCAGAGGATTTATCAAAGAATGGCTTAAACTTGAAGTGAATTTAGGGAGTCAAGGTTACTCTGCAATTTTTCAAAGCTATTCAACATATTTCTTTTTTTTTTTCCCCCTATCTTCCTAGGTGAACAGGCCTTTCCTTCTAGGTTTTTCCATTATTAAATCATTCTTCTCCATTTTTGTTTCTCCCTACTGAAATTTTTCAGTTTCTTGGGTAGTTTTCGAGCATATCATCTTGGCAGACCATTTTTCCATATGGGATCAAATCAATATTTCTCAACATTTTCTTTCTAGTTTCTTCAGGAAACTGCCATCTTGCACTGCCACACAAAACTCCCTACTCTTAATTATGTTATGTATCTATTATTAATCAAGAGAGAGAGAGGCAGACACAGATATACACGCACGTGGAACGGAAAGAGCTTCTCAAATGGAAAAGCTTGTAAAGAAAGACAGCATATATCAATACCTGCCCTTCTAACTAATTAATAAATGGTAAGAAACAAGGGAGATGTGTCATTTTGACATAAAATACACTGAACAAAACACGTACGCTTGACGTAGTAAGAAAAACAACAACAAAAATATTCATTAGCAATAAAGTTTGTAATTCTTTCTTCGTTGTGCAAGCAATGGGCTATTTTTGTCATTTTGTAAATGACATTGAAATGGGAAGCCTGTCATTTTGCCACTAGATTTTTCTGCTTTGATTAGAAAACAGCAGCTCATTAGCTCCTCTTCCTGTATATGTCCCCATCATCACTCTGAAGAATGCCAGCACTTGAAATGGGACAATTATTTTTATTTTTTTTTTTTCTAACTCAAGTGCATTTCGCCTTTGGACTTTACACAAAATTAATTATAATTTTCCCTTCTAATCTCTAGTACATCATTAGGACTCTGAGACTGGGAATCTGTTTTCTCTAGCAAATGGCTAAATGACAACCACTAGTGGCATTTTAAAATGGAACCGAGTAAATGCAGCAAAATGCATTCTCCTTCCCTGGCATTTCCCCTCTGTTTTTCCCTTGTGTTTCTGAGACTGTCCTCTAGAATGACTTTACTTGCATAAACTTTTTTTTTTTCTGACTAAGAAAGAAGTATTTTAACAAGAGCATAGCTTTCGTGAGTGGGCATATGGAAAAACCCAACAAGAGCACCCACAAACTCATCCAAGTGTTTCTTTGGGCAGCCAATGATCACTTAAGATCCCTATCCCCAGTCCATCTTAACTCGCACATCTGTTTTTCCACCTTTCACAAACAATCCAACAGAAACGAGCTCTGTAACATTCCCTCAGGGTAGCTAGATATTATAGAAGACAGCAGAAAAGAATGAGAGATTTGAGGGCTCTTTACAGGGCTCTGCCCATAGATATTTCTCCTTTATGAAGAGAGCCACCACATCAACACTTCTGCTGTGTGGAAAGCTGCTGCACTATAGCATGAAGCTGCAATTGCGGAACTATTCCTTAATTCTTTTTTGTGCTCAGGGAATTAATCAAGATGGAAAACAGGGATTGTTTAGAGAGGAATTTAGCTCACGGGCCATAGTCTTGTTCAACTTTACAACCAAGAGTCTCCACACCCTGAAGGAGAGAGATATGATGGAAGGGTTTAGCACTTGACATTTTTTTCTCACGTACATTAAGGAGCATATTGTCACTCTTTTTGCATTGCACCAAATGAAAAGGAAGGTAGCAGCTCCACAGCATTCAGAAACGTCCTCATAATAGCCAAGAACAGGGACCTAAAAGCTGACACAGCTATTAGATCTGGATGAACATCTAATACCTATTGATTAGACAAAAGGATAAGTGTGGATTGTGCATGACACTCAAAAAGCAATAGGGTTTAGAAAGGCCAAGGAGTCTTTTAAGCAAATAATTACTTATAAAAGGAATAAGCTTTTTTTCATCACCGTACTCCCCCCAGAAGAACACAATATCTGGCCAGGTATTGATTTGTTATCAACACCAAGGGATAGAGTCTTGAATACTTTTAAGCAATCTCTGTGCAGCATCTGTTGACCCTCTATATTTTTCACTCTGGTTAACAGAATTAAACCAGAGCGCAATTCAAATAAACTGGAGGTATAAGAGAAAGTTAAGTCAGGCCTGCTAGTAAGTGCTAAGTTTTCCTTCATGCTTTTTTCAGTATTTTTAATAACAATGAGTTTAGTTATCTTATTCAAGACATCAAAAATTATATATTCAGAAGGAAATATCATGGATGTTAAATAGAGGAAATATAGAAAGCATGAAGAAGGAATAAACAAGGTCTGACAAAGCCACATACATAGCAGCTTGTCAATGACAATTAAAACCTAATTATTCCTGATAGCAGTACTTTTCTTTCTCAAGGGTATAAAGAGGACTTAGTTTGCATCCTAAACATGAGTTCAAATATAACTTCATATATTCTGCAGGAACAAAGAAAGCATAGATTGTTCAGAGCACTGATGAAGAATGTGAACAAAGGGCAAAAATAACACATAGAAGACAAAAATTAAACAAACAGTAGCCCAAGTGCCACTTTAAATTACAGACTGTGAAACCCTATTCAAGTTCTTATAACTATAAGCCAAGGAGAACTGTATTGTCATATTCACATACACATTCTTCATTCTAATTTTGAAAAGTAAAGGCATATTCAAAGTGTTCACAGATACTCAGGACACTATACATACACATTTTCCCTTCAGAAATTTCCACTCATCGTGGTACCTTGTAAAGAAGAGGGTTTTATCAAAGTTACTGCAGTACAGAAGAAAATCATTCTAAACAAAACATTCTCCTCTTAGATTGATAAATGCTCTCATTAACCTTAGTCTCAACAAGGTTAATTTGAGATACCTAACAGCACTAAGATCTGCCTTAGTAAAAGTACAGTAATAAACTAAAATACTGCAGTATTCAACAGAAAAAAAAGGGGGTTTGTTTGTTTAACACAAGCAGAAATGGATTGATACTAATACTGTTTTAATGCCCAGACAATTGTATTAAAACTGTTAGGTACTGCTTGCCTTTTACTGTCACCTTTTTGCTTTATTGTCTCTAACATATTGGAAGTCCTGGTTGCTCCGTTGCTCCTGACCATTGTCACACATGTAACATAGTGCTTAATTTACATTTTTTAGCAGTATGAATGAAATAAAGTATCTAAAAGATGCACAGATCAGAAAGAAAAGAAAAATACAATATTATCTTTAGCTATTTTACACTATGACCTCATCAAATCCCACTCAGGGGTAAAGGACTAGGTTCAATGCTAAATAAAACACGTATCCATGTTTTTGTTCTCTTTAATTGGACAGGATCAGGAAATTGAAGGGTAATTTTAGATTAGATAAGTAGATTCCACCAAAATTGCCCTCCTTTCTTTACAGTATGAAGTCAGTCTACTTTTGCTTTTGTTTGCATGCTTTTATAGAAATACCTTCAGTCACAGTAAGATGTATAGCTGGATTAAATTCTCCTTTTTTAAAAATTCTTTATGGATATATCAATAAATGTATTGCATACAAAATCCTTACAAGTATATTGATAAATGTTAAGGACCAATGAGTTTGGCTACTTATAACCTTCTGATTGAATTACAAGGATTATCACTTTCCAAATCATAAATTATGCTGCCTTCCCTTTCTTTAGGATCTGTCAAGGGCCGATTTAAGACTCACACTTCAAAAGAAAATTCCAAATATTACTATCTGTGCTATGTGATGTTTGTTACTCCTATCCCATCCCTCCACTGAGGTGGTGCTATTTGTACAAAACCAGCCATCTTCACAATATTCTAATGTGGACAGCCATTTAGTAATCAGTCAGATGGCTGGTGCACAGTGTATTTAAGAAACTCCTGTGTTACTCTTTATGATTACAACACATAAATTATATTTAAATCTCTGCTACAGAGGGGATTTGGTCAACATGTCAACTGCTAAGATCCAGATCCGTAGGTCTAGGGCACCTATGTGTCTAAGATCCAAAAGACAAAGTTCCTAAAACTGTTAATGATCAAAAAATTGAGATGAAAAATTAAATCACAGCCTTTAAGCTTCTCCAGAGTTTTCACCAGCAAACTGTCAAGGCTCCCAGAAACTGCTTGTTGGCATACTTACAGGAATCCCGTTTCCAGACATTTATCTTGCAAACCAAGCTCTCCGAGGAAGCACAGAGGGGCTGCTCTCCCACGTTTGATGATTCAGCTGTATAATCCAACAGGAATTCTCAGCAAACAACGTTTACTCTGTTGTCAGAGGAGAAGGATGCTTCTCTACCTGGCAAAAGAAACAGTCTTTACCTCTCAAAAAAGTTTCGATGGACAACTTCTTCCTCGCTTATGATTTTCATTTTTTAGCTATGTTGTCATTCTTCCTGATGATTTTTTAGACCCCTTTCTAGATCCTAATGCTTCCTGGCCTTAAATCTATTCATGTTTAGGCACAAGGTATTAGTATGGAACTCTGCTATGTATTTCTCTCAGTATACTAAGAAGTATCATGTCCTACTGTTTTTCTATATAATTGTAAAGATACCAGCCAGATTCTGAGTACTTCAGTTAAAGAATTAGACCACTGCAAGTAAAACTGAGTGCTTGCATAACTTACACTATCACACTTTACAACTCACAATCATTATAAATGCATAAATCCTAAGGAAATGGTAATTACTTGTAAAGAGGGTTCTAGAATCAGTTTCTCCTATCATTACTTTGTGATAAATATTTGCAACTGTCTATATGCATTCCTGATTTATTTATAATTTGTTTTGGTTGAAGAGCCACAGCTATGACTTTTTCACATGCATACATCTTCCTGCCAAGTAAAAGTCTTTGGCAGCAGAATGGAACTGGCTGAGATGTATCACTGCTAATTTTCCTCATATTTTCACTCACAATCAAGCTTTTACTAAGCTTCAAATACCAATACTATTTTAAAAATGGAACTTACTGATTTAAGAGGCCAGAGTTTAAATCATATTGAGCCACACAATACTAGGTCACATCTTCAGATAGGGATTTTGAAGCTATTCTCAAGTGCAGTTTTACAGATAACTAAAGGTACGCAAGACATCAGGAAATACCCTTCAGATCTCTCAAAATGCAGTATGAGAGTACCTGGGCTCAGGTCAGCAGGTTGAAGACATTGTTTAATGCTGTCATTTATGGTACCTTCTCAGAGTGGACACTTCTGGCTTAATGAAAGTTTTGATCATCTCTGAATAGAGGAGTATTCAGAGAAAGGATACGTGAAAGGAAAGAAGAGACTACGGTATTCCAACACAGACACATTTTTGTCCTCAGGTAAAAAACATTTGCTTGAGATCAAATTTGGATCAAAATAGGATGTGAGACTAAGAAATCAAACAAAAAGAGAAAATAGCACATAGGTTCTCAGACTTGACAATATGGTATTTCTCCTTAAGACTGCAGTTGCATAAGTGCCTGGAAAAAACCCTCCTTACTCCAGCCCATTGCAGGTATCAAGTGTTAAGCATCGTGTTGCTTTGCTGTACATAGCTACAGCAGGCTTCTCCACTGCTAACAGCTAAACTCTTTTTTTCCTTCAAAAAGCAATCCTAAATCCTTCCATATGTTGCCTGCACCAGACAGTCTGGCAGCCTCCTAGTAGGAAAATCTCAACATTGCATAAAAATCATTAAACCCAACATTTCCTTGCATAAAATCTATTATACATCCCACAAGCCAGTGCTGGCACCCTGAATCAAAAGTAACCTCTTCTATTCCCCTCTGTCATTTTTATTTTTTTTTGCTGCTTCCCTCCAAATTAGAGCAATTCCACTATTACAAAATGTAGGATCATAGATCCTTATAGAGACTTCTACAGCATTCTGTGTAGGACTACTACTACTTTTCCTGCTGTTCCAAGCAGGAAAAGACAGAGGTGAACAGAGTGAGGAATAATAAAATCATCAATATCATAGGAGATTTCTTTAAAAGTTTAATCGCGTGAGATAATCCTCTGTGATTTTTTTTTGAAAGAAGTTTTAACTACATTTTATATTCGCCATTGACAAAGAGATCAAATTGGCTTGCTTTCTACATTAATGACTTTTGCTGACATTACTGTCTAGACTGCCATTAAAATCTGTACTCTGATAGAAGCTTGATTCCTATTTTGTTCTGTATTCTACCAATATAATGTACACAAAAATCTCTTTTTGCAAGTGCATGGCTAATTATGCAGAAATACATGGATTTCAATACATTATGTAATTAGCTGTGCAAGTCTCTAGTTATGATCAAAAAGAAATTTGAGTAATCATTCATCTGTGCATTGAAATACAGTAAATACAGAAATTATTTCAAGCCCTTTTTCTACACTATACTACTGGGAGCAGACAGAGAGAATCTGCCTCTCAGTAATGTTGTCTTGAGATCTGCACTGCTTAATATGCTTATTAAAAAACACAATGACTGACAATATAATAATGACTAGAAAGGAGTCAAGGTCAAAAATCTATAGATCTTCCTTCCCCATTCCCCTCCTCTTTCCGTCCTGTTGTGTAATGAGTTACTATTTATTTTCACTCTTGAAATGCAGAAGTAAAAGTAGCCACAAAGCATGGGGCCGCATTCATTTTCTCTAGAAGGCTTTGTCTCAGGAAAGAGAAAGAAAACGAAACCAATTCAATTGTTCACTTCAATCGATTCTAGAAATTCAGAAAATTAAGAAAAAGCTTTTAAAAATCCAAACTAAAATCAATGGAGCAGCTCCAGATAGCAAGAATTAAAACGATGCACCTGTGTCCAGCTATGAGCCAACTGGTAAGTTCACCTATCAGTTCAGTATCCTATACATGTGAAGCTTTTTTTTTTTTTTAATATTATCAAATCCAGAAAAAAGCCTAAGTCCATTTGGTTACCTGCACAACTCACCATCTGTTCTGTAATCTCTACCTGGTTCTTAGATGTCAAGATATGCTGACTTTCTTTCCCCTGATTATAATTGCAGAGATGTGGCATCTTCATTGTCTTTGAGTTCTTACTCCAGCTACTGTAAAACAGAAATTCCTTTTCATTTGAGAAAGCAAAGACTTTGTCTAATATCAGTCAGTCCTGAAATATTTTATTCTTCTGTGTTAGATAGTTGAGAAAAGATTAAATGCAGTTAATTCAGCAAAAGAAGAACATGAGAGTTCCTTATAAATCTTTGGTCTTCTTAGGGATTATGAGTTGACATAATCACATCTAGTGAACACAAATTTATGTAGACTAGATTTTGAGCCCCAAAAGAAATACATCATCAATGACTTACTAAAAAGTCTGAAACAAGATAACTGCATCATTATCTGATCACTGGTGTCAACATCATTCACCAAATTCAAATTCTATGCAGTAAATGATCGAGGTGATTCTGTTCTTTAGATAATACCTCTGAAAGAATCAAGTTAATGAAATCCTGGACAGTCTCAAAGTCAACAAACACAGCATCCCTTTCACAATGATATGTTCTGAGACTTACTGACTAACTCTCTTACTGGGAACACTTGTGGCTAATTTTTCACATGGCTAAATAAATTAAGCATGTACATCACTGCATATGCGTGAGTGCTGCGCGCAACAGAAGTGCTTAGGCTATCAAGAAGGAAAAGCATCTGTATGCCATACATTTTATAAGCATAATACAGAAGATGTCTATTAAGAGTAACAAATTAATGGCCTGACAGTGCAGAATTGTTCCCCTCAGTACTGTGTATATCAGAACGTGTTACGCAACCCAATTATCAAAGTGCTAAATGATAGGGGTACCGTTATTCCTCCTTGGGAGTTTATTCCTCATACTTAACTGACAGGTATTGCTTTTATCCCTCACATTAAACCTAATTTCCCTCCTCTTCTTAACTGCATTTAGTTTCTAATATTTGAGACTTGGAAAGAACCATTTTCCACCTGTGATTTTACACTCTTCCAATAATTGTGACCTCTGTACGTACTTCTCCTTCATTGCTGTTTGGTCCCATTGTGCAAACATAATCCCAGACCCCTTTGTGAGTGTCATGTAGTGACTTCATTCTTGGTGGGATGTCACTGTGATCTGAATGATCCAGGTACCAAAAGCTGTTGTAGCTCTACATTTTGACACAGCTTAGAGACTGTAACAAAAATAAATAATTTTTTTTTTTTTAATCTACCTTTGGTTATTAGTAGCTCTTCACTGCTTTTTTTGTTTGCTCTAAGAGAATGAGGAAGGAGGTTTGTTTTCAATTGAGTAAATAAATCAAGTATTCTTCTGTAATGTTTTCATCATCTGTAATTACTTCCATAACTCTGCAACAGAAGCAAAAGCCTTCTTGCTTTGGATATACTTATCAATGTTCTTTTTAATGTTAGCTAATTACTCCTCAAGTTTCCTCTTACTTTCTAATTTCCATTTTACATTTGAACTCCTACAGTTTATATGCTTTTCTACTGGCACTCTGCACTAGAGCTTTCAAGGCAAAACACTTGAACACTTTGCTCCAAATTTTTCTATATATTACTACTTAACCATAAGCTTTTTGCCTTTCTTGTACCTGCCTTGTCCATATAGGGATATTGTAGATGATACAAAAAAAAACCCCACCTATTCCAAACAAACACCTCCAAACAACCCAACTCTTCTTTGTGTGGGAAAATTTAATGTTCAGTAAACTAGATCTGAATTCATAGTGCACGATTCTCTCACTGATACCTTGTTCTCTAAAACAGAGCAAAACAGCACAACACAGACATTCTGAAGTTAGGACAGACCTTGTTGTGCAAGTTTGTTCCATAACAGAGGCCCATCCAGGCTTAGCAGCACTGTCTCCACGAATTATATACATTTTTTTCACTGGTACAAATACTAGCTCACGTCCAGCACAGACGTTGTGTTTGTGTATCAGGCCTGCAGGGCTTGCACATTTGAAGCCTACCAAAGGTCAGCCCACAGTTGCCAGGTTAACAGGTCCTCACAAGGAAACTTGCAGCAGTGTGGCCTTGTACTATAATTTCAACTGACCAGTAAAATAATTAAGCCCAGTACCGCATCACATACTAATTTTGGGGAGTAGACAATCCTTACCAGATTACAACATGAAAAACTGATTTATAGCTAGCACAGGACCTGACTGTTTTGTATAATATTATATGCACGGGGGAATATAACCTCTGCAAACGTGCAGCACGCAGGCATTTAAATGCACTGCCTCTGTCTAATGTGTCCTGATCTGAAAGAAGGAATTTGATGGATACAGTCCCCCTTTTACACATTGCCTTCTGCTCCTCTCTTAGGAACCCATGGCACTGGAACAGTCCTGGCTTCCACGGCCAGATAATCAACCCATCTCTATGAAAAATACAGGGCACAGCTTTCCATCTGTTTATCCCTGTCTTACGTTTGAATGAGGTTATATTTCTAAATTTAGCAGCAAGCATGGTGATTATTTTTCTTGCCACTTAACTGTCCAACAGCAAGGTTGATAGATACAGACTCCTTAAACACACACAGGAGTACCTACTACTCTCGTTAAGATATTTTATCAAGTCATGGTGTTTTACCACTGTCCTTGGCTTCACTAATGAAAACTGGACAATTCCTACCCACTTCCATTAACTTACACTCCACAATGTTCAAGTTCAGTGTTGTCCAACTATTCTGGTCCCTCAATACAGTAGTTTTAACGTTGATTTTTTTCTCAGACTGCTTTTAAGTCTTGCCACTAAAGGAGGAGGTAAAAAAGTTTCAAGTAGCCAGGCAGTTTCCAGTAAATTTAAAGAATAAAAACATAAGAAAAGATCTAACTAAAACCATGCTAAAAATATTTCTAATAAACTTTAACTCTTTATATATAGTAACCTCATGATAACAACTGTCTGACAAAGCACCCAGACACCCTAATGATGGAATTATTTCTTATCACACACAAAACTTCCTTCAACTCCACATCTTCTTTCACATAGTGCTCTTTGCAATACCAGCCTGAATCTCTTCCTAACATGCAAAAGAACCCCAACAACCAACATTATTATGTATGGAAATTTACAATTCTCATTTCTGAGCAGTAGAACAAAGCTGTATGCAGAGAACATTAATGTATTAAACTTGAGAAGAGTGCTAATGCCACTGCTAACGATACCATTACTAAAATAGTGTCCCACATCTGGATCTGCCTTGTAGAAGCAACATTAATAAACTGTCTATGTTTTGAAGAATTGCAGGAACTGCTTGCAGTCCTGAAAACAGTACAAAAATACTGATTAATTACTTAGAGAAATTTAATTTTTCCCTGCTTGAAGCACTACAAAAGTTAGGTTTAGTTTCTAAAGATGTTTCTCTAATCAGTCAGAATAGGGATATTACAGAAATACATAAAATAATGTTTTTACTATGGTGAGCATCAAAGTATAAATCCCTTCTGTTCTTAAAAAAAAAGATAAATTTTAACAGAATGGCCACAGCATTGACATAATAATACTGTGCCTATATCACAAAAGACTTAACATCGCATACATTTTCCCTCTTTCAAATGCTGTGCTTAGAATATACCTCTTGCTACACAGGGTTGGGGTTTTTTTACTACAGAAAGAGCCTGGGGAACTGCCCCTCAAAATGTAGAAAGTTCTCAAACATGTCTGACATAATTCACAAATTCACACAATGGCTGAGGTTGGAAGGGACCTCTGGAATGCATCTCATCCAACCCCCTGCTCACGCAGGACCACCTAGAGCTGGTTGCCCAGGGCTGTGTCCAGATGGCTTTTGAATGTCTCCAAGGAAGGGTGACTCCACAGCCTCTCTGAGCAACCTGTGCCAGTGCTCAGTCACCCACACAGTGAAAAAGCATTTCCTGATGTTCACATGAAGTATCCTCTCTTTCAGTTTGTGCCCTCTGGCTCTTGCCCCGACACTGGGCACCACTGGAAAGACCCTAGCTCCATCCTCTTTGGTACCTTCCCTTCAGGTATTTGTACACAGTGATGAGATTCCTGCCAAACCTCCTCTTCTTCAAGGCTAAACAATCATTTGTTCATTCTGCAATTGCTCATCTATATTTTTTCATGGCTTACCTGCCATGCTATAAGTGGACAAGTATAAGGCATTCTTTGTAAGTACAGAGGATGTGACTAGTACTACTGCTAATCTTAAGAAAACCTTTTTGACTACATCTATCAAGGTGATCTGCAGGAGAGGTCAGTATATCCCACTTTAGTAGTGAGAAAAAAAGAGGGCATGATCTACTCAGCCTGTCACACGAGCAACACCGTGGCAGTGCTCAGGGCAGAACCTGCTATCACCGAGTCCCCGAGACTGTACAGATATGGTCACAGATACAGTTCCAGTAAAAAATTTGTTTGAAGATGACTCAAGTTCTTGTTTACTTTTTACTGGAGCACAAAAAACAATTACTTTGGGGTTATGATTTTTTGATTTGTCTACTGCTTCTAAATGCCAGTCCTGCAATTCAATCCGAAATCATGATGTCAAACACATTATTGCTAATTAGAAGCATAATGTCATATTGATAGAGCAAGGCTGGTATTATAATTTTACTGCAGAAGTTCAGTGGGAACCAAAATAAAGTTAAGGTTTCATTGTGCCCATGAACATGTAAAAAGTGAGCTGAATCCAGGAAGAGGATCACCACCTATGTTCTATGTCACACCAAATGGTGCTCGTGAGTACACAAGTGTGTACAACAGCACGGTAGTCCTGGCACTGCCAATTTTTATTGGTGAAAAGTGTCCACTACTCACTAGAATAAAAAAGAAGGTTTGTGAAGAAGACATGAACTGCACAATAGCAAGGATTTTAAGCTATCCAGATATTTTCAGCTATTCATTTTTAAATGACAGGTAATTGTTACTGGTTTACTTCACTTTTTTTTTAAGTAGCATGAATCAGAGCAATAGAAATTTCATTAACTTTGAGCTGGCAAGAGCTCACTTCTCTCCAGCAATTATAAATTCCCAAAACTTTATTTTAGGGCCCCAAGACTGACTCCATGTTTAGAGGCAAAACAAAACAATTACTGTGTTTGTTCCACGTTTCCAGTCACAGCCAAGCATCAGTACAGAGACTTGCACTTTCTTCATCAGTAACCAGAAAATCTGTAAATCCCCCACAAACAGAAAACAGTTGAACCTGATCTGTTCTTACCGACAGGTTTGAGAACCTTGTCCAGTATATTGACAACTCCAGTCGAAACTTTCACCATAACCAGTTAGTAGGTAAGATGTCATTGCTAATACTATTATAAAGCTTGGGTTGGTTTTTTCAGGTTTGGGGTTCTTTTTAAGAAATGCTTAGCAGAATGCACTATGTATGACCCCAGAGCTTTTCTGGGTTTTATTTTAAAAACCAGGCTTAGACAACAAATAACTCCCATCAAAACCGATAACAATAGCGGGATTTATTAGCATCCTATGTCAAGAAAGCAGGAACCTTAAACGTTTATAAGCCTACGCTCCCTGGAACTTCTCCATGAAAAGTGGGTGTCAGCTGTGTGGAAAGAGATAAATTAAGAAGGTTCTGCTCTGCCCTTGATGTGTGCACAGACTTTACCTTCAATTAGTGTCATTAATCAAGAGAGGAATCAGCTCCCAAGCCTACCAGAATTTGATGTTGGTGTCTCATCAGGTACCCCAGGCACTGAGAAAAGACACACCCAAATGCTGACAATGACATATCGCCTTGCTGTTAGCTCAGTCACATGCCATATGCTTAAACTGAGAGATAGCTGACAGCTAAGACAGGACATCAATTATTGTCATCCAGCCATGTACCGCAACGCACACAGGCTCGTCCCAGCTTCCCTGTCCTATCACTACATGGAGTCATTAAGCGTTCTGTATTTAAAGCTCTTGCTCTTCTCTAGAAACCATAATTAATCTAATTGCAGTTGATACAATGGCTCAGGTCGGGTAAAGATGGAGCCTGTAAGGTCCAGTACAGTTAAAAAACCCCAACCTTCAATATTAATGGTTTTGCTTACAAAAAAAACCCAACCCAAACAACTGCACCAAAGAACCCTCTGCAGCTGAAAGACATATGGAAAATGTGATTTTATTGCAATTTATAATGGAAAAAAGTACTTAGTAAGATTTCGGGAAGTTTTAAAGTCTGTAGATTCATCCTTCAAAACTTTTATGAACTTTTTCTTTATAATACAGACTTAAGCGACCTACGTTAGATAGTATGAAAACATAGCTTCCACGTTAGATAAAAATGGAACTCTGCACAGTACTTGTGTTCTGACATGTGGATTTATTCTTTTTCCTACACACTGAGTAAAATATTGGCATTAAAAGGAAACATCAATGATCTTTTGTAATAAATAAATCTAATTTTAGTATCTGCCTTCTAAAAGCAATTAAAGCCAGTTATCTCTTGATACTGTAAGTAGTATTTATGAACCTGGCTTTACAAAGTTCTATTTGGTTCCTATTTGTGCTTTTGAAATGGAAATTCTTTAGAAATACCTCTATTATAAATAAGACACACAGAGAAGTTACTAGATACTACTGACACTGGCAGCAGTTGTCTGCATCATGTGTAAAAACTCTTTGGAGTTCTAATTGTGGGCCAAATTATCTCGGAAGGCCGTGCATTTGCCATGGACTAAATCACAATTATTGCAAAGTGAAGGCAATTACTGCATAGCAGCTGAGGCTTCGTAACATATGGCCCTGAAACAACTTTTCTGTGTAACTTAGCCCTAAGTCATATTGAAAAACCATGTGGTTAAGGCTCCTAAAGGGCTTTGAAACCAGGATTAAGTTGCCTAGTAAAAAGAAGGTGTTTTAAAATGTGTAATTTCAGCAATATTGATGTTTGCTAGTACTTTTTGGGTTGGTTTTTCCCTGTTTTTTTTTTCATTAGCTCTCAGTGTTTATCTTACCTTCTTGTAAAAGCATAGTTTAAAAATGTTTCCTACCATCTCTGAAGAATTTTTCTTGGTGTATTAATTTTATGTGACTTCTGTCAAAATTTTGAATTTCTTTTTTTTGTGTGTGTGTGAAATTAAACTAATAATACTTGATAAAAATAATACAAGACCTATATTAAATTTGATCATAATTTGAGCATGGAAGATGATTTGTAATCTAGTCAGTATGTTACGAATTATAAAAGAAGACGACATGCTTTTGGTTTATATCTGTTAAAGATTTTTTTTTCAACTGTCTGCCCTGAAAACCAAGCACGAGATCTGCATCTCACAATGTAGTCTTTTTTTTTCATGCCTCATCAGTCCTGGTAATAAAAGAAGACTGGGATTTTACTTTTATTTAATTGTTGGTAGGTTCACTGTTTTTCTTTGTGTTTCTTTTTTTATTGTCACTCAAATACACCCATTCTACTCCCTGAATGGTTATGGGGTTCACAAGTATGCAACCATAATGTTCACACAATGATTTTTAATTACTGATGGAAATATTCTATAAAACAGAAGTCCACAGGAAAAAAAAAAGGAGTGTAATTTCTTAATTTCTTTCCAAGTACCCACGTATTGTCAAGGCTTAATTTTTTTGTTAGCTTTTTTTTTGTTGTTGTTAACTTTTTAATTCATAGGGAAGGCAGAAGTAAGTTTCCTAGTTTGAAAAGATGCTTTTACAGAAGGGTTTTAACTTATTTTAAAATGTATTTTATTTTTATTTTCCTAGCCTTTCCTTCGTTGCACACATTGAAATAGGGTAAGATTAAACTGAATAGGAAAATCCTACAACAGTCCCTATTTTATGCAGAACTTTATTCTGTTGTTTCAGCCTCTTCCCAAGAAGCCTCTCTCTCTTGATCACAAGGTCTTTATCCTTTTGATAGAAAGTTCTAGGATACCTGACACATATAACTTCAGATTACTTCCTATCTCACAAGTATTTGGTGATAAATGAAATTGCCACTGTAATGACATTTACAGGTCCCATTTCATAAGGTCTTATGTAGTAAAGTGCATTATTAAGGAACAAAGATAAAAAAAGACATGCAAAATTCATGATCAGAAACAGCAAAGATGTTCTTAAAAGACCGAAATCTTAGAGAACATAATGTGAAAACTCAGGCAACAAATAGTCACATGTGAAACGCAAGAGGTATCCTGGATCCTCCAAAATGCCTATATTGTGATATATTACCACCACTTCTGACCACAGATTCTGCCTGCTCTCCCGTTACGACCTTGCAGATCTCCCACCAAATGGTTCCTCTGAGAATCCCAGCTGGCTTTCACCAACTCAACAGGAAAAATGATGTTTGCTTGCTTTAGCTCAGAAAATAGAGGTAAGGTGCTGAGATTTAGCAAATGAGGCTATGCAAAGGACCGCTTGAATTCAGCTATAAAAGGTCAGCAATGATTTTGAAAGCCAAACATGGAGGAACAAACAGCTGACTACTTTCTGACTAGTGTTTTTAAGTGTCATGCAGATATTGCACACAGCACAAAAGGGAGATTTAGAACAAGCTAGTTCTAATTACACAAAACTAAAAAAACACCTCAATAGTTTAAAAAAAAGCAAAAGGCTTCAGACAAGATGTTGATGGATGGCTCTTGGTGGGGAAGGGGAGATGACCATCTTGCACAGTGTTAGTGCCATGCCACCTACACACTAATTTCACTAATTACTGACTAATTCCTGTGAGCTTCCACACACGCTGTGTGAAAACACACAGAACGTGTGTAAACACATAGAAAAGCTTGTCAGGATATGTCTCTTTGGCAGCATGGTTAAATCATCCTACTTTCAGGTAACTTTGTCCTAGCTTTGTATCAAAGTTTTCATATCAGCAGCTGCTTCATTACACAAGCTACTAATATCTCTAAGAATCCTCTACATTAGCAAAAAGTTTTACCACAGCTGCAAATATCAGCAAAGTAAGTGGTGAATAGTTTACAGTGTACATGACTGAGTCGTAATAAAGTATATTTGTTGGCCATGCTCAGCCATAGGCCTATGTTAGCCTGAGTAGGCCTATGTCAATATTCAGCAGTGTTAATATCTGGCAAGTAACACTCTAGTAACTGCACAGCTTTCAGATGTAGATGTATTTCCATGCTTTAACATCTATACTTTCAGCTGGCTGATGAAAAAAGCTTAGATTCTACATTTGAAGATGTATCTTTCAAATCTTGATGTCGTACTGGTAGATGGCCCAGCTGAGGGTTAGTACAATAGCAAAAAGCTATTTGTAGAACAGATTTTTATATTTTTTTAAGAGATTTTAAGTGTTAATTATTAAACAGGAAAATTTTGTAAGAGTTCATATGTGAAATGATTAGAGCATATACCACTAATTACTCTAATGGCACCCACTGTTAAATATTTATAACCATTAAGAAGGCTAAACCATCCACAGTAATATGATTGAGACTCACAGTATTCAGAGTGTAGAGATGAAGAACATATTCTGTCAAAATTAGGTACTCTAGGGATGTGGACAGAAATGAAATAGGAAAAGAGAGTGAAAATTCATGACTAGGAGGGCTCAAAGAAGAATTTCACTTTGTATTCTAGTATTACCTATAAGAAGATGAAATAATCAATTTTTAATAGTACTTAGAAGTTTAGGCACCTTGTAAAGAAGAAAAAAAAAACAAGTAAAAGGGTCAAGAGTAAATAGCACATTATTATCACTTATGTGCTACTTTGAGAGATCACCTTTGTCTGAAAACCCTTACACAAATATTGAGCCTTAGTTGTGCATTTACATTCCATAGTGATTTCAAAAGTGATGAGGTAAAAAAGGGCATAGGTCAACTTAATGCTCTGAAAATGAAAAACTGGAGTGATGTTATCATAAGTATTGTATATCAAGTTCATCTAATACAAAAAAAAACCCCAAACAAACTGGTGTAAGACTGATCAACCAGGTGCTGCTGGTAAAAACACACTTTGGATACTAAATTCCATCTTCATTCATTGAATAGATAATCTCATGTTCCATGATCAATAGTTTTCAAAGTTAATCATCCCAATAACACAGGTCTTTGCTCATGCATTTTGATCGACTCTTGCTGGTAAGAAAATTATACACAGTATTCGACCTTTATATGTACACAAATCCCAGTGGCACCCCCAGTGTCTGAGTAGGGATCACAGAGAGTCTCCTGTGCTTCAGCTTGTGCCATTGCCTCCTATCATGTCCCTGGGCACCACTAAAAATACACTGGCTCCATATTTACACTCACACCAGATCCACCAACTGGCCTCAGTGGATTTGGGTTCGTATCGGAAGAGGAAATACCACGTATTTTTCTCTATGACATGACACACACTAATGTCTACTGCCTTCAAGAAACAACATCACAAGCTTTAGTAATTCTCAAGACCATCACTGAACAAAGTCACAGACAACAAAATTTGACCACTTAACGGTGATGCTTAATGGTAATACTTACTTCAGTGTTAATTAAAAAAAAAGTATTTAAAAATGTAGTTTAGATTCATCACATTTTTTGCTTTAGTGCACTCTGTGTGCTTAATTCTCCATTTGTATGAGGACATTTTAGGCAAGTACTTGGAATGACTATTTTCCAATAGCTGTGTATGATTTAGCATTTTGATCTACTTAACCAACACTGACAAATTCAAAAAAACCAGCCACCTAACTTCTTTGTAAGAATTACACACTTACAAAGCAAAGATCTTTTGCTTTATTTTTTCCTTCAATATTTCTCAGAAAAGCTTAGCTTCGCAAATTCTGCATGGTCAGTGGCATTGCTAATTAGTCCACTAATATGTTTTGCATTCTCAAGTATTACATTTGCTCAACAGATTTAAAAATATGTAACTCCACATGCTCATTAACTTCTTCAGCTTGGTAAGGAGGCTGTCAACCTTGTCAATTATATTACTTCACAGATTTCCTTTTTATTTTTCCCTCCCATGTTTTCTAACCTTTCTGATCATACTCTATGAAAATTTTTCTCTATACACTCACTTTGCCTTCAAATAGACTTTTCTGAAAGAATCTCCCCTTTACTTTTTCATCAGACTTTGTGGTGCACAGTGTTTATTATTCCAGTGTTGCTTTCCATCTCTTATGGATTCAATTTTCACTATGTATTATATTCCGCAGAGCTATTGTCCTTTTCACCTCCTCAGTTCATCCTTCTGTTCTGTCCTTTTTACTTGTAAGCCCCTTTTCCCTACTGTGACCTTTCCCAGTCCTTTGAAATCTCCTCAGTTTGTGCCTGTCCTTCAAGTCACACCGCTACCCTTCATAATAATTTTGCTGACTGCAGCCTGGACCTTTCTTTGAAGATTTTATTCTAAACTGCTTTTCAGACATATTCTAATTGGAGACAACCCAGAAAAAAACCCTCAACTATCTTTTAATCTGAGAACCTACCAAACCAGGGAAGCAATGCCATGCTGTTCAGGCCTCTGACTGCTACCAAAGAAGTGCTGCTTTCTCTGAAGAGTTTCAATAGTCAGAAGGTAAAAGTGCTGAATTTCATTCAAAAGAAGACTGGAGAGAGAAGAAATGAGGTTATCAAGTAACTTACTTAAAACATATCTATTTAATTAATGTTCTGCTTCATATTTCCACACATTCTGAGGTGAGGGTTTTCAATCACTTCTGAAAAATCTCTATGTAACCTTACTGATGAAGGGATGTAATAAATCACAGGGTTGCCATATTAGCTCTACTAGCTGCTACATGCAGATTAAACAAGTTTGATCTTTAAGCTTCGATTCTATCAGACAATCTTAGCTGTAGCTAAGCAAGAAGCTTGACTGTGTTTTATAAGATGTCCTGACACTTCTCTGGGACACAAACTTCCCAGTGAACCTGTATTCACCAAGTGCTCGCAAACGAGCGAGCTTTCTGAAAGGCTGTCTGCTCTCACTTCTAATTTTCATTTCATCCTTATCATTGCAACTGGTGCTGTGAAAATTTACAGGTCAGATACGCAACACGGAACATGCTTTGTCCCCAGTAATAGTCTGGCAGATCCTACTTCATCCCACTGTCCTCCCACTTGCTGCAAAAATCATATTTTCAGTGTACAAAATCTTGCACATGCCTCGATACCTAAGGTATTTGGAGTTGACCAAATTTACTCCCTGAGTAAGAAAACTCAACTTTATTATCCTTCATTAGCTTTCAGCTTTTGGGCTTGCCCTCCTACTAGCTTTTATCATGTTCTTTTCAACTCCTTTCCAGGAATGTTTATGAACTGTTTCTTTGTAATTAAGAACTATGAGTATATCTCTGTGACTCTTGCCCATTTTCAGACGTTCTTACTTAATATTCCTAGGAAGCTACAGTCTGGTGGCACAGAAGCTGACAATAGCTGCAACTAGACTTTTGAAATCAATGAAGGCTATGCCACTTTACAGTGAAATCATTATTCAGGGCTAGGGGCTTCTCTGGTACTGTATCTTTAATACTAAACAAGCACTTTCTTGTGTCCTTAAGGATTCATTTTTAGGGTATCACTAAAAGGAAAGATAAAATATGAACAAAGAGCTATCATAGTCTTAAGTTACAGTTATTTTCAAGTACTTGTTTTAAACATGAATTGATGAAATGGTGCCATGTCATAATTGGCTCTAGTAGTTTAACGCTAAGATAGGAAGAGTCTTCATAATAATGGTGCTAACTTTTAAAAAGCTCTGCCAGTCCCCTTTGTTAACACAGATGAAATTTCAGTTCACAAGGAACATGATTTCAATACCCATGCAGTGATAATCCTGGTAAAAAGAGACCTATTCAACTTGATCTATTGAAGCTGCAAAGTGCATTGAAGAGTTCTAACACGGTTTATCCCTTTTTTTGTCAAGGAATAACTAGGAAAATGGAACCCTACATTAAGATTTTATTTGTTTTCTTCTTGAAAGAAATTCTTTTCTTTCAAGATTTTATATCCTGTACCATATATTCCAGTGCAGTTAACATCTTTTCGAAATGAAAGGGAACTGCTTCCTCCTTTCGATAGTTTTAATCTGTACAATATTGTCAGATCTGAGCTAAAATAAATATCAAAATTAATATAAGCTACACATCTATTTAAATCAAACAGCATTAAAGGAAGCAATATGGCATATTCATGAATATAAAGGCATCAAAAGTAGCTTGATAGCCATTGCACACTGTAAATGTTAGGTGAACTTTTAAATCCTACTTACTTATAGAACCTGCTTAAGATAGACATACAAAAAAAGTACTACTAGCGTAGTTCGTTGTCAACAGGAGTGTCTCAACTCCTTTCTTCTGAGTGATCCCAGAGATTAAGATGCAGTGTGTAGAAACTCTGCCTCTTGAAAGGTGATACTATAGAAAGGAACCTGAGCACGCCATCCTCTCACAAACCTTGTTTGGTAAATACCTCATGCATCACCTCTGTTTAAGCTGCTCAGAGCAACTGGGCAGCAGAGCATATAGGATACACACCGTCATGCAGTATAGGTTATAAAACAAGATTATTATAATCAGTTTGGTCTTAGCACCTGAGCTCAGCAGACAACATGATTTAGAATGATCTGTATTTGAAAAGCCTTGCAGGTAACAACATTTGAGTTTACCTTGTCGATGCTCCCCACTGCTGTGAACAGCCAAGGCAACATGTAGAAAGTTGTTCCTAAGAAAGTATAAGAACACTTGTTTAATTATTCATCCTGAGAAGTATGGAAACACTGTTATTTCCCCTTCCCAATTAAGATGTACAGAAACAATAAGGCTCATGAAGAGACCTGCATACTAAATCAAGCCAGATGAAGTCCAAGGACAAGAGCTGGTCCCTAAAGTCCATACTCGACCATTCACCTGTGTTTTCCTTGGGTCTAATTGGATCTCGATATAACAGACGTAGCCAGGAGGCACATTGTACTATTTCCTAGCAAACAATCTAGCAGATATAAGGGAAACAACAATAGGAATAAAAAGAATTGATAAAATTAATGGCAGAATTCCTAATACTGGGATTTAAATGACCATCTTTCGTATAGGAAGATAAAAGCAGAAAAATGAAAGTGCTCTTCAACTCTTCCAGAGGTACTTCAGTACCTTACGAAAAACCCCAAAACAAACAAACAAACAAAGCCAAAACCAAACCAAAACAAAAAAAAAAAGGCAAATAATTTTTTTTCAATGAATGAAAGAAATAAATCAGTGTAAACATATTTACAACCAGCATAAATAACTGTAGATATTAGCAGTAAAGTCTGAAAGATTAGCTGAATTCTTCATACAGAGCTCAGTGCCTTGTAAAGCAAGCCTGGTATTTCTAGTCCAGTGCACAAATGTCTTCATTATTTTAAAATGTGTCATAAAATTTTACACTGTATGCAAGGAACACTTCCCTTGAAAGAATTCTGAAAAAAACAAAAAAAGGGGACATGATGGATGCTAAAGTTTCTTGCTAGATTCACCTAAAATCTTTTATATATACCAGTTACATCATTAGTTACTAATATACTTATGAAAATTGTTAGTCATTAACCATTTATTATCATTTTAAAAAGCATGAATGAAAATTTAAGTCCAACCCTTAAATATCAGTGAATAATTTAATTTTCTTTCAATTAATAATGTAAAATAAGCTATTTCTTTAGAATATTAGTAATATTGCTTCCTTTTGTCTCACAGTCTACTCTGATTTCTAGCACTTTCAATATCCCTCAATATTCATTAATAAAAATGCTGTCAATTTGTTTAGTTTCTGATGCAAATTCTGCTCTGATGCTCTAATGCACCTTGCATCACTGCCTAGAAAAGTCACTTCAATTGAATAGGATTTCTTGAAGGCAGTAAGACTTGTTTTTTCACACACAACACCACATTGACCCAGCATCTTAAAATAAAATTGCTATATATTTTTGTTTATGACTGGGAAGGTGAGTTGTGTGTTCATGCTGATGTGTGTCTATCAGTGATAAAAACATGAATGTGTTTTTCTCTTCAGATGAAAGATTCGTATACTTGCAGTAAACATTTAATTCAGCTAGTAAAATCCTGACACCACTTTCAGCTACTTTATAAATTTATCTCTGACAAATGACATTTTTCATACTCTATTTTACTTATCCTGAATTATTTATGTTAAATTACATCAAGAAGAGATTTAAAATGAATGACAAGAAGGTTCCCATGGAATAATCAGACATCTGTTGTTGTTTTTCACTCAAAGGCATTTTTCTAACCTCAGCTTTTTGAAAATCCTGGTCCATCTTTCTACAATGAAGAAACACCACAGAAGAGATATTCCAGAGAAGAGTATTTTACCCCACAAACCCATAGATTGAGATGAGACTACGTTATTACGCGATTACAGTTCAATTATAGTTCAAACATTCAGAACTAAAAGGATTTTCCTTCTTCCTCTGTAGGTTGTGATTGAAAGCCTGTGTTGGAGAAAGGCTGGCCCTGGCTGCTAAAGCAGAGAACAGTCAATTTAAGCATCATTATTCTGTAATCTTTTCTTCTCTCTTCTTTTTTTTTTTTTTTTTTTTTTTTGCTGCTTGCCATTGCAGTTTTTCAAGTTTAAGTTTATTTTCAGTGACTTCTCGTCCCCATCACCTACAACTGACTACATAATCAACCAATCTCAGCCAAGTACAAAACATCTTGTTTTCAGTTTCTTTTCCCCAGGAAAATGTAGATATCCCCCCAGGTCACTTTCTCAGTACAGAAAGTATCCATACTGCAGGCACCCGTATGCATAATTGATAAGGTGGGAGAGAAAGAGGAACAGATTCTTCAAAGAATTCATCTAATCTAATCACATTTTCTTGAGAAGTTTCAAAAACAAGCCAACTGTACAATCTATCTCCAGTGCTTCTGCCCTTCCCCTTTCACTTCTCACTGATACACACTGGAAATATACTGTTTTTCAGCCTCCTTTTGTATGTGAAAAATATTCACATCGTATCTAAAAACTTCTGCCAACATACAAGAGAAATTTACCCACTTTGCACAGTAGTATATACTTCTAATGTAATGCAGATTTTTGCTTATTAAAGGTCATTTTCTTTCCCAGAAAGGTGCATGAGCTCAGCCCTAGACTGACCCCTAGTCCTCTCTGGGAATTTGCTCTGCAGAGCTGACTAACCGTGAGATCCATACCAAAGCAAGCAAATAAAAACATTTCTTCTTAAACACATCAGGACCTACATTTCCTACTGAATACAGGCATCAGAAGAGAGAAAACTTTTTTTTTTGTTCCCTATTTGAAACCGAAGTCCACATTTTGCAATCTCTGAGCTACAAACACTTGCCATCAAAACATCACTGGCAAAAAAAAAACCCAACAAACCAAACACATTTGATTTTTCTTTTTTTTTTTATGAGGGTCATTATAGATAGATGATGATATCTCATGGCAGAAACCTTCCAGATGATACTGGTACAATTTCTCTCGTACCACAGCTGGTGTACACTTAACACCACTTTATTTTGCCATTATAAAAGTCAGTGGATAGGTTGATGTTTTACTTACCCTCCAAATGCACTACAACTGCCATCACAGAAAAAAAAAAAAAAAGCCAAAACCAACAACAACAAAACCCAAACATAAATAAATAAATAATAAAAACCCCCAAAACCAAACCAACCAAACAAACAAAAAACCCAAACCACAACATTGATATTGGGTATTTATGCCTTTGTGGGTTTACAGTCCTGTTGGGCTTTGGTCACCACATCTCAATCTTACACTGAACTAATAAAAAAAAATATATAGGTGCTTGTAAACCAGAATCAACAATGACATCAGTAGTGCTTATTCTACACTTGACAGATAACAGCTAGAGACCTTGAAATACAGCTTCATGGTTATGCAAATCATCTACCTTCGGATGCTTTTACCTACATAAAATATCAGGCCTGAAAACCGAACTCTTCCAAAAGGTATTTTTCTTTCAGAGGGAAGGTATCAAAACAATCTGAATCAAATTCAGAAGGGAAAGGAAAAAAGTAATACTCCTGTATTTATCTGAACATGTTGAGAACTTATTGATCACATTTTTCATTTTCAATTACACATTGCAGGATTAAAGGCAGACAGTAATTTGTTGAAAAAATATCTTCTATGGTGAGAAACCTTCTCTTGAGATCTTATTTTATGGCTTAAGAGAAAATAAGGAGAAAAACAAGAAAAATGAATCTGCTGACAACACTATCAGACATATTCTGGACTAGATCTGTGTGTGTACGTGAATTTCTTAAGAGTACAGGAAAACACACCTATCAGTGTGGAGAAACAGAATCTGCTGTAGGTTTCTAGTTGCCTGCCTCACTCACAATTGAAAGAACATTTCTAGATGAAAATTAGCAAGAGAGGGAAAGTTCCTGCTAATGAAACACTAGCAGCAGAAAGGCTGATGAAGGAATAGCAGACGGGGCAACTCTCAGTAAAAAGGGTAAAAGCTGAAGTCCTAAAGGTCTTGCATCCTTAGGTGTAATATACATCTGTCTTTAGGATAGGCCTGCACTTTACTACACAGAGCTGGTCACGAGGCGATTCTGTCTTGATGAGTGAAACGTCACAGGACAGGAATGTGCAAACATGAAATCTCAGCTTCTGGATATAATGGGTTTTATTAGTACATCATTGTGGCTGAACTAAAGATCTCTGCTCATTATCAGGGCCAATTAGTATACACAGCACATTAGTTTTACATATCTATGTTACTATAGGATCTGAATATCCAAACCTCCTTCCACGACAGTCTGGATGTCCTTGGATGTCCTATCAAAAACACCCTCTGAACATCTGAAAATTCTTGAAAATACAGACTTAAATGTTTTCTCCCATTATATAAAGCTTAAAAACTTTGGTACTTTCTCTTATCATTCAAACTTCCTCTGATGTCTCAGATTGGACACTTCTGTCTATTCAGAAACCTTCAAGTTTGCCTTTGAAGAAAAGTCCCACAGAATTTAATATGGGTGAAGAATATGGACCTGTTTACTTAAAACCAGACCGACTTTGTTTAAGGGGTCAAACTTTCAAGACAACGTTCTCGTGGTAAGGTGGTTTCCATTGGCAGGGACTCTCAGAAATAATATTCTGTTGTGCAGTTGTGTTTATGTAAATACAAACCAGGAAATTAAACTAATTAACTCAAACAACTGACACGCTTAAAAGCGAAACAGTGATTTAAAACTCCGAAGGTGTGAGATTTACTCTTGCCTTTTGAAGTAGCATTTTACATTTAAACTTAAAGAATTAAAAGGTATGCATTACTTTTCTCAAATTTTTCAGTTTAACCGTTCCCACTGTTTCATTTAGAAATTGTCAGAGATGTCTGAAACTGTTAATTTATTTATGTACTTATTTTTATCTTCAACGTGCAGAATAGTCATTTACATAAATCAACTCACTTCTCTGTAACACAATTCAGCAGTAAAATGTATTTCTAAAGAGAAAGAAATTATTTTAAATACTTCAAACAGACTGAAAGGCTACTTATAAAAAAGGCAATGAACCTTCTGAAGCAGACACCAGGATTCATCTCACCAAAACTGAATCCACAGTCCTAGCTCATAATTCCTGATTTTTCTTGTTAATGGGAAAAAGCCAGTAGTTATAATAAAGATTTAGTTAGGGAAAAAAAAACAACCCAAACAGTCCCAAGTCCTATTTTGATAATCCTGCTTAGAACTGTTTCACAAATTAGTACAGTAACTTGCCTGACAAGCATGTAAAACCCTATTGTGCACTATTGGCACAAGTTCAAAGTAGATAGAATAATAATGAAGACCAAAAAACCCCAAACAAACAAAAAGTAGCATCAACTGCTTTCACTAATCCTCCCTTGCAGAAGCAATGGATACGCTGTGCAACTATAAGCAGTAAACTGCCCATCTGCTTGGGGAAAGAAAAACAGCTGCAGAAAAGGATCTGCACACCTGAAGCAGGAAGCAGAAGGAATTTAGGTACCTCCTCCAGAAAAACCATATTTGTTCTTCTCCTTTGGGGCAGGAGGGGGCAGGAAAAAGAGAAAAAAAAAGATGTTGCCACCCACTTCCACTTCATGAGAGGCTTCGAGGGCTGGCAGTCTGAGTGAAGGCAAGAATTCCTGGTCGTTCTGGGTTATTCCCTAATTCTTAGCAAAATTAAGAAAATACACAGCTTGTACCTTCATTCTTTATTTCCTCCATGCTATCATTAAACAATCTCCAACTACCATGTTTCCATTCAGGATTATATAGCATTCTACTTCTTACACACATGCACTCTATGGGAAAATGATGCATCCAGTTGTTGATTTTCACATTGTGGCTTAATACTCAGCAGTCAAAAATGGCAATGCATAATTTTTAAGACACGAAAGTCAGGTGTGTTTGACCCTTACTTTTAATTATTTATTTGAAGACAGAAGTCTGTCTTCAAGTTAATTAGTAATATACATTAATCGAAAGGAGCACATATTGGATGTGTGAACTTACACATGGACCAGAAGCTGCTGTGATTTCCATGCTTACTTAATATTAGGTGTAGGAAAATGTCACCCTTTTCACATACCTAAGTATAATTCCAAAATACCTGAGGTAGATTGCTGTATCCATACTTCTCAATTGAATGGTGAGTTCACTGTGTCTGATATCAAGACCATCCTGAAAAAAAAGAAGAAAAAAAAAAAAAAACTGTCTCCCTTTTGCCCTCTACTGAAATGAATTAAAAACAGGAGTTCTGGTGTTTTCTTTCAGTGGAGAATGTTAGGTGTTCTGAAACAGAAACTGTGAAAAGAGATACCTACAACTCAGTATTTTACAATGCAGCATATGCCATGATGCAGAGATGTTTGAAACCCCCAGAGCAAAACTACACATCTTTTATCTCACTGTGGACCTAATGATAAACCAATTTTTCCAGGCAGCCTTACTAGCCAGGTATCATTTAGTAAATACCAGAATTACACAAGAGTTTCTCATCTATATCATAGAATCATAGAATGTTAGGGGTTGGAAGGGACCTCTAGAGATCATCTAGTCCAACTCCCCTGTCACAGCAAGATCACCCAGGGCAGGCCAAACAGGAATCTTTGTTTGTTAATACAAGGTCCAGCATCGCACCTCTCCTCATTGGTTCTTCAACCCACTGCAGCAGAAAGCTGTCATCAACTTTCCTGTAACTGGTAAGATAGAAGATAACTTGGGCAACCAATGTTTTTAACTTGTGCCCCTAGAGCTTTATAGCCTGCCTTGATTTTGCCCAGGTTCCTGCTCTCAGTGTCGTCCATACCCACGTGGAAGAGTAACAACGGGCAGTCTTCACAAGCTGCAGCACCCTTTCAGCAACGTCATGGATTTTTGCTCCTGGGAGGCAGGAAATTCATGAGATTCTTTGTCAGGTCAGCAGACGGGTGTCTTTGTACCTTTTAACAGGGAGTCTCCCTATACAAGCACCCATTGTTTCTTTCTATGATAACCACTGTGGGTTTTTTATGATAAGCACTGTGAGCTTCACTATGTTGTACTTACTCATGAGTGTCTAGGGACCTTAAAACACCGTATCTGTTGTTGCTACTGCTGTTAGGGGTTGGGGGGTGATGCTCAGTCCTGCTTTTGTGGGTACCCAGGGTCCAAGGCGGTTCACTGTCAGGATGAAGAGAGGACAGGGAGCCCTCTGTGTTGCAAGCCCTGCATGACTGTGGGGCCTGTTTCAAGCAACGCAGTGACTGACCCCTCCAGTCTATTTCCCCTTCACGCTCCTCAGCCCGACTACTCCATCCCTCAGCTCAGCCCCGAGGCTGCAGGCAGGTGCCGTCCCTGCCGCCTCCATCCCGAGTGCCGGGCTCGGGCGCTCTGTGAAGCCGGAGACCCGGGCTCCGGACACCCCGCCAAGGCGGGGCAGCTCCTTTTGGGCCGCCGCTTTTCCTCTGGCGGCAGCTTTGGGCCGGGCGGGCTCTGAGGGGCCGCTGAAGGTTCGCTCCCGCCCAGCTCGCGCGCCTTCCTCCCTCCCGCCCAGCTCGCGCGCCTCCCTCCCTCCCTCGCGAGCGCTGTCGCCTTCGGGTAAGCCGCCCTGCGCGCGAGCTCCTCGGCGCGGCAGCCACCGCCTGGCGCCTCGCGCTCTGAGCGCCGCTGCCGCGTTCGCCTCGTTTAAAGACCCCCGCGGTTGCCCCGGCAACGCCGCCCCAGCTACGTCACCCTCCGGGCCTCCCAAGCGAGAGCCGCCGGGGCTCTGCCTTCGCCTCCAGCCGCCCAGGCCCCGGCAGCCCCCCGGCCGCTGCCT
>WUAM01000137.1:110740-207644 GCA_024336885.1 Actenoides hombroni
CTGCTCACACACACCCAGGTGACTTTTTACCCAAACATATGGATAGTATTTGGAGCAGGACTGAAATTTTCTGATGCTAAACATGAGGGAAACCTCCAGGAAAAATAAATAAATAAATATATATATATATATAAAATAAAATCTCCTTTTCCAGTAGAAAGGTCGTTGAACTGCATGCAAAGCCTGCTGTCAGCAAAGCCTGGTGTCGGCGCGCTGGGAGGCTGTGTCAGCACCGCTTAGCCCCGACGGAGACACCGACAATGCACCGCCCCCGCACCGGCGGCCCCGGCAGCCCCCCGGCCGCTGCCTCGCTCCTCGTGCCCCGAGGGACGGTGAAGCAAGGGGCGAAGACGTGTCAGGCACTCCCCAACATGACGCTAGCGCCTCTTGCTTGTGGTTTTGGACAGCTTGCTTCTGGAAAAGGAGGCACATTGAATATCGATGTGCTAAGACTTGTCTAAAGCTCACAAAAGCAGTAGGTTCTAGTGTGAAAACTCATAAACACGGATTAGAACTGAAAAAACAGCTTCTGGATTTTTCTTTGAGAAATGTTTAGTAGCAGAAAATGACAATGAAAAATCCTGTCATTTTCTGTTGAATTTTCACAATTCCATTTCAATGTAAAACTGGGAGGGTGTGTATTTAAAAAAAACCACTCATGTAAATTTGAGGAACAGATGGAGTAGGGAAAGGATGGGACTGGAATCCTAAAGCAAAGTTGACAGGAAGGGAGCAGAAAGCCGAGGCAGGACGAGGTCACGACTATCAGCAGGAAAGAGATGGTAAAAGAGATTGACCACAGACAGAAAACATCTATTCCAGATTCTGGAATTTCCCAGCATTTCAAGAGTCACGCCATTCTTCTATTACCTAAGAAAGAGTTTTTGGTCTCAGTGGATAAAACACACTTCTTGTTCCTGAGATGCTAAGAAATGCATACAAAGGAGAATAAATTACTGATTTATTTTTTTTTTTAATCTTAGGCACAGACTTCTGTGCTGTTAACTGTTGCGAGCTCTGGCACAGTCAAGTGCTACATTACAAAACTGGACTTGTCCCACAAAATCACCATGTAACAGTGGGTAAATGTATGAATCAAAGTTATCGTAAGCATGCATTAGTTAGCTTTTCAGGGTGCTTACTCCGAGAGGTAGAGATGTGGTCGAACTGACTAGACACAGTTATACTGGAAGACGAGGGCAGTTCTTTAAGCACACAAAAATCCTTACTCCAGACAAGTCTGTTCTCTGCCTTACCAAATTTTCGCCCTAAAGTCACAGGCTGTCACTTCTACGCCTCTAATATGAGGGCAAAATTAACTTGCTTAGAAATTCTCCACTGGACTTGCTTGCTTGTTTTTCCCTAGAGGCAAAGTGTCATTTTGTCAACCTTGAAGCATGTCGGAGCAGGTGAAATTGGTGCCATTCCTTTAGACAGGCATACTTAGGTGTGCAGCCAGCCCTGCAGGTGAGGCCCCATGGACAATGTGACAGGCTCCCCACCGAGTTCCTCCATTCCTAACACAACCACCTAATCCTCAGAGGAACGATCCGTGAACCATAAAGAGCTGTAGCTCCTGACTATTAAACCAGCATCACCCTTTATGTCTGTGGGATGATAATGACAATACTGTGAATATCTGAAGGTACAGCAACACAGTGAGACCTGAGAGTGGACCCTGAAAGTGAAAAATAGAGAGTGATCACCTAATTAGAGAAGATATCATACATGGAAAGGCCAATTAAGCTTCATTCTGGTATCTCCTACATTTTAAATTAGTTACTTTGCTGTATTATTAACATTCTTATAATGTATTTTCACCAAATGTGTATCACTGTATATTACATGTATGCACACAATATATTCTACTTAATAAAAAGACTCTGCTGTTAGATATAAAATAGAATCCTTTCTGCTGTAATGCCAATTCAGTGACAGTAAATGAAAAAAATCTTGGGAAGCAATGAAAACTAGCAGAAGACCGAATTACAATTGTGTTGGGTGAAAGAAATCATACAAAAAGGAAGGGGAAAAAAAAGAAGCTACAGCATGACAAAATCAAACTGCTGCTGCAAGTAACATCTCTCAAAAAGGGCAAAGTTTAAGATGCATCCAAAAAAAAAAAACCAAAACAACACACACAAAAAAACCCCAACAAAACCCACATTTTTCAGTAGCACACCAGTCTTTAGGATCAATGAAAACTATCTAATTGACTGACAATTTGATATTCTTGAGGTGAGCTACCTTTAAAATCACAGACAAGATCACTGAGTGGAAAGCTAAATCTCAATGGATGAAACAGGCTGACTATTGAGTCTGATGTATCTATCTCTCCAATTACCAAGCTAAGTGTTCCAGCAATGGGCATAGGCAGATAGGTAACAAGGTTCTGTGTGAGACTGGTAATATTATCTTGGGCATTTTAGCTCAGACAGAGGAAGAAATGAAACAACGTCCTCAAGAAAATAGCATGTGTAACAGAAGGGTTGATACGACTTCTAGCAGAACCAATTGTATACTGTGTTGCTAAAATATGTATCAATGCTAGAAACTAAATATACAAAACTCTCATATGCCTCCAGTTGAAAAAGCAGAGGAAGAGCATTAAACAAGCCTGAAGTAATCTGTTATACTCCTTTCTTCTCACATTTACATGAAATCCTTACATCTTTGGTGGCGAGAGATTGAATACATACACTATTTCCCGTGATAGATGAATCCATTTTCCTCTGTTTAGAACCAGTTGCCAGTGGAAGTACCTGCATTAGGAGAGTCTCCCATAAAAACATTTTTGAAGTAAGAAAAACTTCTTACAGCTGACCAGATGTTTTCTCTAATGAACCAAAATATTTCCTAAACCAGAAAGCAGCAGTAGAAAGCAAACAGTCTCATTACAGGAATTCCACTGAGTTAGTTTCATGAAGGTAATGAATCAACTGTCTTTTTGTTTATTAAACTGAGACTTTGTTTCAACAGGAAATACTTCTTGGCCTTTTGAATGTAAGGCCACATCATCTAAGCCAATTTGGGAAAGAATAAGTTTTTCTACATGGATATATGAAAAACAGCCATGTAGTTGAAGAGAAAATAAAATGCCTAAATCCTGTGAAGGATAGTGAGTGTTCAGCTCTGTAGAAAATGTTTATTTCATTTAGCAAAATTACTGCAAGGTTTAACGGATCTCTTTCACAGTCTCTATCCCTTTTACCCCCCCAACAAAATCTGTAATTATCAGGTCTTTTGTACCAGTTATCAGCACACACTCCAAGCACGGTAGCCACTGTTGAAATTACTTCATTTAAGAGCAATGTTCAGGCAGAAGCAGCTGCGGGGGTGCGGAAACCACAGGAACAGAACAACTATTTCTTTCAGGGAGACAAATAACTAGCAGTTACTTGACATGTAAGGAGATGTCTATTTTCTGCTTACAGGCTCGAGGCTGCCAAAGAAATATGATCAGGACCTTGGTTTTACTTTCAGTTATGGTTTAATCTCCCTACAGCAAAGTTGGCATAGACTGGGTTTTATTTTTAGATGTCAGGAAATATTGCTAAGCATTCTAATAAAGCAATGACGAGTGGCTGTTTTTAAGAAAGAATATTATTTTCATTTTTTTTAACTCCTCAAGACAAGATAACAAATCTAATCCTCACAGCACCATCCTAATGCTCTTCTCTTCCCTTCCCTTCCCTCCCTCTCTCCACCCTGACACAGAGAGCAGTCGCATCTGTAATTAAAAATGCCAGCACCCAGGTGGCATGTAAAGGCTTTTGGTACCAGGCCACTTCTTCAACAGGTAGACAATAACATTAATCAGGAAGCAATCCAGGCTTCCACCAGAGAAGAATCATGACCTGCCCTATTTGAATTAGTGCTGGAGACTTCCCAGATGAGTTAGTACAGCCGAAGCCTAATTAAATCATATCCCTTGCATCTTGACTGTGTTCCTGTGTGTCTAGGACAATGAATGAGTACACGTCTTTTAGGGATAGATCTTTTCGAAAAGAAAAAAAAAATAAATTAAAAGCCTCCTTTTAGATTAACTATCAGTCAGAGTGCAAAGATTTCAGCTGTAGCTGTTGTTGTGATTTGTCTGCCCAAAATGAATCTCTCCACGGAGATGTACTCATAACAGCAGGCTCTGTTGAAAGTTCCTATTAAGCTGCCACTAAAGACAGAAAAAACTTCAGAGGAAGAAGCTTTTAGTTCTAGCATCCAACTTGAGGAAGTTAGAGGAGAACTGCTGAAGGTCAAGGCCGCTGAAAACTTTCATGAAAATGCTGAAATGTGGTGTTGGAGGAGAGATCATCTACCAGCATCTTTCCAAACTGCAAAGAAATTCAGCTTTATTTAAGAAGGGTCCTTCTAAGGGCCTTCCAGGCTACTTAGTTAACAGCAGGATAAAAAAGGTTTCAGGATTCAGGAACAAAACCAGGATATAATTATACAAGGAATGAAAAAAATAAGAGGCTCTGAAGGAAGAGATTCAGATAACCCTGAATAAATGCAAAAATAAAATTCTGCACTTCATCTGTGCTAACCCAAGCTGGTCTCTCCCAGAAAAGTCTCAAGCTTGTGCACCCCCATCTTACTCAAATTACAGCTAAACACGTCAAAGCAGCAGGAGATAACAGCACCTGCGTCAGTGGATAGGTAAAATCCTGAGCACCACACATACCACATATGCTGCTTCTACAGACATCCAGGAGAGAGGCAGCAAGGAAATCCTTCTGGCTCTCAGGAAGGAGAGTCATCCCAGTGGGCTCCAACTAGGGAGAGAGAGGGTCCTCCAGATCTGCAGGTGTTGCCCCGGGATGGTGAGCAGGGCTTGGCAATAGGCCCCTCATGCTCCCCAAATCTGGTCTGGACAGGCTGCCTGGGTATGACGAGCATCTTGGCATCTGACTTTCACCCAGGGCACATGGAGACATGTCCTAGTGCTTGGAAGTACATGGGTGAGGATCAACGAGTCACAATAGTTTTGTTTTACAAAAGAATCCCATTCCTCTCCTGTAAAATCTCTCACTAAGGTTTGCTATATTGTTACTTAAGCTGCAACACTACCTGGTATGTTTGAGCCACAAACCTTTTCCACAGGCAGTTTTAAACTGACATATATACCACCACCACCACCATCACCACCACCCTTCTAAAGATGGGACCAACATGAGTCAGCCAAGCACTGTCACCCACAAAAAGCCTGCTGCTCCTGAACAGCCCGGATCTCTGGTAACTGCTTTTTTTGCATTTGTATTGCAACACAGAAGTATACCTGCATGGTAATTCACATTTTAGCTAGAAAGATGAGGGAAGAAAAGCTCACGTTTTTTTAAACCTGCCCCAAGAAACCACAGCCTGTGGGAAGGGTGTGTCACACACTGCTCAATGGTGTTCCCTTCACAGCTATTGCAGCAACGCATCTCACAGAAATGCCCGTCACATATGTCGCCCACCTTGAGGAAATCTGAGAGGAGGATGCAGAGATGAAAATTTAGCAAAAAGAAAGCTTAAGATGTTTGCTATGGGCAGGTATTCCGTGAGCTCGCCAAAGGCAAAAGGGTCACCCTTGGATCAATCCTCACATTCCCAAGACCATACCTGCTATAGGTTCAGTGAAATTAAGTCCATCTTAAGATACACAGGCACACAGCGCTCAACAAGCCCTGAGCCAGTGTTTTGTTGGAAAGTGCTGTAAATGAAAGCACACTGGAGAAGACCAACACTATCTCATCACAGGTCTCACCTTCAGAATAAGCAAAACTACCTCCCTTACAGTATTAAAATGCTACCATTCAGAATTGATTTTCGGAAAAGATTTGGTTCGGGTTAAAAAAATATTTTCTTGCATCATCATCATTTAATCATTTCCAACACGCATTAAAGGGTTTCTAAATGATCTGATTTCTAAACCAAGAGATGTACAAAGTTAAAACTCTACAGCCTTTGTTCTTCAGTTTCAGACCTTCAGGAAGCCTTTGCAGTTACTCTTTTCCCAGAAGCATGGCTGCTCAGTCTGAATTTTTACTACACAGAAGAAAAAAAAAAATTGTCTTTTAATAAGACATTTTTTGAGGCTGTCCTTTAATTCTTTGTCAGTTCTAGTCATATCTCCTTATAACCTTGCTCTTCCTTATTAGTGTTTGTGTGCATACATGTATTTCTAACTTGTTTCGTTATATTTAATTTGCTTGTATTTGACATTTTACTGTAAAAAGTGTTAAAAAAAACTAATTAAAAAGGTTCTAAAATTCATTGTTGTCATCTGGAAAACAGTAATGCAATCTCTGTTTAGAGTGCACATTAACAGCAGCAGTTTTGATAACAAAAGCTTCTTTGAAGTATCTATAATGTCATGGCAACCTGGTATTTATATTGCATAGAAATTAAATTATTTAATAGCTTTGAGTGTGCTATCTGCAAAACCCTATTAATCATTTTATTAAACAAAATCAAAAATCCTTTGTCTATACATGTACACTTCCAAAATAATTCTTAATTCTGCATTACTGTTTATAACTAGTAGAGCAATACTCTTTCTAACCCTTGATTTAACTTTCTAACTTGGCTTTTGGGAAGCAATCTAAATATCTCAGCTTTAAAAACAAGGTCAACCGTATTACAGGTGTGCATGGGGAAAGAGACAGAATAGAACACTTCTGTTGTGAATTTTCCAATTCCATCAATATTTTGCAAAGGAACTGCACTTACACTAATGGATCCCCTGTAACCTTCATGTATTTTCAGAGTCTCGTCCATGTAGACATACAGCACACAAACACACACAAGCTACTTGGATTACATGAGAAAATAGAATTCACTACCACGTAAACGGCAATGTTGCCGGGATTGACAGCCAGTGAAGCACAGAATTATGGTTCCATCACATTAGAATAGCATCAGAACATACAGTTAGGTAATGATGTTTCAGAATGAAATTCAATGGAATATAAAACTCAACTGTATTTTCTAAATGGATCACTTTACCAGCCCTTACTCTTTTTGCCTCAGAGCAAGCCTCTGCACTTCACAAAGATTAGGCCTCCTACATTGCATGAACATTTCCATAACCTTCTTCGGAAGCTGAATCTTCCTATTCTCTCCTCAGTCTACAGAAAACATGTACTTACATGAATGATTCTGGCATTTGAATTCATAAATTTGTGTTAAACCACTGAGGGGAGAAAGAAAAAAAAAAAGGCTGAACTAGGCCAGCACAGGAAAGCAGGTCATTTCATCTAACCTTTCCAATGTGGTATTTAAGTACATATGCATCTATGAATCTGTAAATACAATGAGGAACTTAAGCTAGGGAAGGCTTCTTCTGAGGAGCATCTTGATCATTCACTTACTTTGACAGTACTTCTAGACCAAAATCAAACTGGAAAGGAAGGACCTTAAGGAAGGAAACCTGAAATCCATCAGAATAAGTCAGGTATGCTGCTGCCTAACCCACACTGCTACTGTTAAAAATTTTTTGAAGCAGGTCTTAGGATGAAAAGCTCAAGCTTCCTTGTACATGCTTGTTTCAACACATTTCTTTTTCACATCCGTTTAATATAAAGTGATTTTTAGATCCAAACTCCATCAATAACATTTTCAACATTATTTCCCAAAAGGGCAATATGTGCCACATGCAAGTTAAGATTAAGACTGAGGTGGAAAAGAAAATGTGATTTCAAGTTCAGCATCTTTTGTGGGTATAGGAATTCCATGTAATTAAAATGTTACTGCACTATGTTTAACAAAAGACAGTGGGATAGTATGTTTCAGAAAACATAGTTATTAAAAAGTCATTTTGAAGAAGAACTTCTTCAGTTGTCTGTCTTCTGTATTTGGGCATAAGATAATGAACAGAAGTAGTCTGCTTCCTCTACACATGGAAAATGTTACTGATGTAACACTCATCTGAATAATATGATTCACTATAACTCAGTATTATAATTCTGTCATTTGGAAAGACATGAGAACACAATCTGTGGTGATTAACTCTCATACAGCTACTGCTGTTACTACATTACATATTTGAATATTTATTCTAAGTAATTCTAAAATGTTTTCTTCAAAACGTTTGCACTCTTCACCTCCTTCCACGTGAATAGCTCCTGTTTTGACAAATCATCATTTTATATACAAACTGTGTTAGGAATAATAACTACTAAATCAAGTTAGGTAGTTAAAATTATCCTGCATTTTTTATACATCTGTAAAGATTAAAATACATTTTCAGGTGTGAATTTTGAAAAAAAAAAAAAAAAAAAAGAAAAATGTCTTAGTGGCTAGTTTTATTAGTTGAAGCATTTTGGATAATTAAAGTAATTCCTAGAAAATCAGAGCTTTTCAAGGAATCAGCAGGTTTGAAAAATTTCAGGGAGAATACTGTCTCCCCTCTGTATACTGTGCCACCTCCTATCATTACTATACTTGCATTCACTTGTGAAATAATAAGCAGGACATTTAAGTAGGTTCCAGAGGAGTAAGCACTGCTAGTATAAAGTGTTTCCTGCATACAGATTAAATCCAGATAGTTCATGTGCCTACACATGTGTAGACACAGAACTAGCAAGCAAAACGTTTTACTTATTAACAATGGTTTAGTGAAACATCTGAACAAAACACTGCATGTAAGCATAAGCTAAAATGCCAGATTATTAAGATATTCATAAACACCAGGTGTTCTTCTGATGTGTGTGCATTAGCAGAAAAGGCACTGATGAGCTAAAAAGGCTGAATGAATTAAATTAGAAACAGATACTCAGAATCAAGAGAACTAATGTCTTAAATACTCATCTCTTCTCATGCCATTCAAAAGATAAAGCAACAAAGAAGAATGAACCACCCCAATTCAAAGGCTAAAATTCTAATAGTGAGAAATTGCCTATATTATGGTAAGAAAATTAGATTCTCGTACTACTTATGATACAATTTAGATGAGACCTCTAAATAATTCTGAAATGCTTTCTTCAGAAATCATGCACCCCTCAGGAATTAGTCAGAATCACCACCTTCCACATGAACATGTCTTGTTTCAACACATTATCACTTCAAATGCAAACTGCATTGGGAATAACATCAAGAAGAAAAAAAAGAAAAATGTTGTAACTGGAAATGAAACTATCCTCAAACAGAAAGTTTGAATACACTGACAAATAGTTATGTCTATTACCCTTACATCATATTACACTGCTAATTCTGTGTTTCATCTTCTTGATACTCCATACAAAAATTAAACACTGCTTCCCGGGCTATTTCCATCCAGCTGCTGTGTCATTAACATCTGCAATCCACCAAAACTCTGTAACTCAACCTGATCTCAGTTGTCAGAGAGCATCCCCACCCTAAATGGTACAAGTATAGATACAGGTGGAGTGAACAGACAGCAACTGCTCCTTTAAATACAGTATTATAAGCCCACATGCAAAATTCAGATTAGTTTTACTGTGAATAGCATTCTTTTGCCCTGGACAAATCCTGGAAAAAAATTAAGGAAGTAATAACTTCAAACATACAGAATCTGAATGGAGTTGTAGCCCACTATGACTATATCTACTGCTATACAGAGGTTTTCTACCAGTAACATCCCTTCAGATACCTCCTGACAGAATCACTTCATCCTATGCAGTTTGCAGACACCCATCATCACAAGGTACAACTGTTGCACAGACCCACAACAGCTACAAGGATAAAACTACAGCTGAGCAGTAAATAGCACTTCAAAAAGATTTGAATAGAGACATATTTCAACCTGTAGGCAAAGAATAAAGTAAATCCAGTACCCTTACAGTGGTTAATTCTCTTAATTAAGTCAGATATATCTGCATAACTTAAAGATTTCAGTCTAGAGGATGCAATACTCAACGTAACCCATAATAAGGTATACACGCCTGGACATAATATCCCTGTTTCTTTTCACCCTGGGAAATATTGCGGTAAATTCACATATCTGGTCAATAGAGAAAGGTCAACACTTCCTGAGAGCCTCTAAAAAGCAATCCAGACGCTCTAAATAAACTGCTGAGATAAAACGGGAGCCATCAAGATGCAATTAGGAAACAGCAGGTTCAGGAACACCAGTAGAACTCATGCCATTTGAATACAGCAACATTTTCTCTTTTCATTCGAGTACATTTGATCTGTATTTAAAATTGCAATAAAATAGATACAATGAGCATGTACACAAGTTAATCATGGTTGCATTTTTCCAAGTTATTTGATGCAGGATGGTAGACCATGATTTTTATCTATAAAAAGGTCCTACTCACGTAAGTATTACGTTGGACAGCGGCTTTCACGTGACAAACACCAAGAATGCTACAATTTATGAAGTATATGGTAAATTTAGAGATATTTTCTCCGTAAATCCTCAGCTTGCAGTACCAAAGCAATGCACATTTCTTGAGACTGACTGTTCTTAAACTATTATGTATTTCTCTACCTTGGACCAACATACAAAGTGAAAATTTCAGTGGACAGTACTGAGCATCATATGAAAGGCAGGGCAAGTTATAAGATTTGACATACAGTAGAAAATGTTTTTGAACAGTTTGGATTTACTCAGTTTCATTCTTTTTTGGTCTAAAGCAGAGGAATTATGAACTTAAACAGAGGCATTAACACACACACATACATACATTTAAAACAAATACTATTTTCTATTTATTAAACCAGAGCAAATCTAAACAGCATAAAAATTCCACTGTAACTCTACTGATAGGTAGCACTAAACGCACCTTACTTAGCAAACACAGTCTCTAGCCTACCTGTTATCCAAAAAGGTACCTCAGTTGTTTCCCCTAGAACAATATGTTATAGAAAAGAGTGTGCACATGGCTAAATGGACACATTGGAATGAAGAACAAAAAAGTGTTATCTTCTCTGTGCAAAAATATAGTTGTTTTTTTCTCTCCTATACTTTTGGAGTTTCATTTTGGGTTTACATTGTTTTCTTTTGCTTAGCATTCTTTTTTCTTTTTTTTTAAACAGGCCCCAAGTTCATTACTATCTTTCCAAAAGGCATCTGCTGATTACTTCTTTGTTTAAAAAGTTTTTAAAAAAACATTGCAATTCAAGTGTAAATCGAGCAAATCACATTGGGCTATTTGATGCTATCTTTCCTCCCTCCCAAGCTGAGTGACCTAGCGCTAACAAAACAGCATCACCAGGGCGAGCCTTCAGACAGCAGATTTTGTGTCGTGGACCAGTATGAGAGCTTGTCACAGGAGGTCCTCAAGAGAATTACTAGGCAGTTCTCCTAAACCATGCAGAGCAAACACAACAGTCAATTGTCCAGTAGCCAATGAAGCCAACCTCTGAACCTCAATCACAAGGAAACAAACAAAAGAGACAATTCAGAAAACGGATCTTTTTGTAATCTCACAAGAAGCTTCACTCAAATACTGCCCTGCCTGCATTCAGAAAGCTCACCCACAGCAACAGGCTACCCGAAAGCCAGCGTGTAGTACCTACCAAAGGAACTGCTTTGCACAATGGAATGTCTCTTACATTTCTCTATGTGAAAGTTTCACATGGAGTTTCAGCAGAGAGGTCACTCTTGGATCATATGTTAGGACAACTGAGTATCCCAGTGTCTAAAGCAGGAAGCCTAGAACTGCCTGGATGACCGCATGACTTTTCCATGGCTGCCTTGGGTGTCTGATGTTTCTGATGTTCATTAGGACAGACAACATATGTATGTTCTAGGAAGAAAGTGAAACATCAGGATACACCAGGTACGGTGGGGCATTTTCAGACTAATCAGCTAGGACAGACATTTGATTCTGCCTCTTTACACATGATACAAAATATTATTTACAAGGGTGAGGAGGAGGAAAGAAGTAAAGCTGCTGCACAAAGCACAAGCACTGTTCTTAGCTATCAGTGGTTAAGTAGATTTGCCAAGACAACATGCTTTGTTACTGTCTTAACACTGTAACTTAGGGCAGATTAGAAAAGACAGCACACTACGCAGCATGGAGGGAAGCGGATGAAGGGTAAGTACACCATGCTTGTGCTCTTGTTCCAACTGTTATTAATCCACTGGATAAGCATCAGCACCCACAAGTCCCATCCACTTTAGAGCCCCGTCCATCAAGAACTGATAATTTGGCATTTGTTAGAACAGTTTCAAGCGAAGCAAACTTAACCTAAAAGCATATATATAAAAATATATATTTAAAGCCTTAGTATATTCACAAAAATAACTGAGACCACATCTAGTTATGAAAGAGTAACTGAGAAAAGACCCCTAAATTATATTTTACTACATATTGCTTCATTCTTTAATTGACTTGACAGTTGCTGTAGCATAGATGTGAGACAACTATCAACCACTATCAACTGATCAAATCGAAGAATCAGCCTCTTCATTAAAATATTGATTGTATTCTAGCAGTTCTAATCTAATGCTTTCTTGAAAAGGCTATAAAGATAATCTCAACATTCAGACATGGACACGTACTTCTCAAATACAAGCGAACTAAAAAGAAGACAAATATTCACATAATAACATACTCTCTAATCTCCTGAAATTCAGTGCCTATATTTTTATTTAGACAAATGATGCACAAGTGACAGGAGCATTAATTGACACAAACATTCTTCACTTCTAAAGCAGCTCATTTGGTGGAGCCACTTTCAAATACAGTTCCATAATGGTTAAATCAGAGGGCATCTGAAGGCAGAAAATTGATCAAAGCAGGTTTTTTTTCCTGCCTCTAACATAAACAGCAAATAATTTTAGTGTGGTGGTGTGCTCGAAAGCTTCGTAGTTGAAATGTAATACAATGAGGTTCTCTAGTCTGAAGTAAAATGAGGATCTCTATTTCTTCCCAAGTACAGTTTAAAACCAGTAAGATTAATAAGTATGTGAAGATATATAAAGATGGTGATCCTATCTGAACTTCTGCACTTACTCATTTTGATTGCCAATGCGCAACCACAGAAGCCGTATCCATCTAAGAAGCTTTCTGAAGCCCTGGTTGAAAGGTGGTACTCACAGTAGGATTTGCACCTTTTCTTAAAAAAAAACCCCATTTTTCCGCTTCTAATTTTTGACTGAAGGTTCATCAATGTTTCCATTTATCAAAATTTCCATCTACAGGATGGTCACTAAGGCCAACAGGACTGTAAAGCAGCAGATCTGAATTCGTGTATTTCTCTAATAAAATCTTACGACTTTCAGTATGCGCAAAGGTAAAAATTGAATGCACCAAGACAGAGTTTCCTAATAGAACAAAAGAGACTTCAAACCAGCAGAAGGTGGTAATAAAGAAGATAATAGTCACAGTTACCTCAGACATCTGTATTAGCCACAGTGCTTTAATGTGGGAAACTGAAATCCTTCCCCAGCTTGCGAACAACATCGAATACAAAACCGCTATAGATTTAAAACATCAAAGCATGCCTTCTTAATACCTGGCTTCCTGATAGCATTTCTTACTTTGTGTCCCACACATACCTACACATCTGAAATGTGGCCTGTTTGCACGTGCTTAAACACAGAAGTCTGCAAAAATTCAAACAGATTATTGACCGCTATCACAAACCACTGTGAGATGACGGCTCGTACCAGACAAAAGCAAACCAACCACCCAACCAAAAAACCAACCAACCCCTTTGTTGGGAACAAAGAAAACACTTTCCTGGAGTTTTCTGGGCCAAGGCAAATGGAAGTTAAACACCTCCACAGAATTCATCTTCTTTTACCAGCAAAAACAATACATTTCCCTTCTCCATTCAAATCTGTCTCTGAACCTTGTTCCATTTCACAATTACCATGTCTTGGGTATTCCCTTCCTGAAAAAAAAAAAAAGAAATGGGAAAATACTGCCTGACAGTACAGAGGAGAGCTAAGAACTGGGAAAACAGGGAACCACTGCAAAATGATCAAAAGGAAAATGGGCATCAGCAAAGGAGAAGGTCCTCTAGTTAGAGATCCATTTCAACCTAAAACTATTCTAAATTGTTTCCTGTACCTCTAGTTGTGTAACTCTGCTTTTACAATTATTATGACCAGAGTGTTGATCAGATTACTGTCAGTCAAAAAAGTCTGGCATGTTGGATGTTGATCCCATCATCTCTTTACCGCCCTAGCATCTCTCCCTCCCTGCTTTAGTGAATACCAATAATTTCCCCTGGGGAAAGGGAAGTGTTTATCTGAAATAGCTTTACATTTTTATTTATTTTAACAAAACTCTTGATACTGTTTATAAAATCCCTACAGGTTCTATGAAACCCCAAATTATATTCCCTCTAGTTTAAAATGATTTGACTTAAAATGCATTTTCCTGATAGCTCTCCACTCTCCAGCGAGCAAACTCTCTTCTTTTTTTATTTTTTTAGATTTCCAGATACAGGGACTCAAAAGGGGTTTATTTAACAACAGCTCAATAATTACCTTTTCTAACTTCCCATCTCTCCACTATTGTTTCTGGCATATTAGTTCTCAAGGTCTCAAAGTTCATGGCAGTTTTTTTGCAAGAACAGTGATAAAGTGCTTGCATTATGAATAGTAATTTTATTCCCTAGTACTATAGCTGAATATAGTGACATACAGGCTACCTGGTTTCAATATTCCACTGCAAATTCCTTAGGGTTCTGTGTCAGCAGCAGCATATTTAGCAACCTTGAAGAAACCTTTTCTTTATGTTGATGGTTTTATTTATTTAAAACCCATCCTCATCAGGGTAGCCACATGACATGCAAGGACTCACCAACAAGAAGATCCAATGCTGTGGTAAATGTTCCAAATTCTCAATAGCTGCTAAATAAGATAAAAAAAAACTAGCATAGCTTCAAATGTTAGTTAGATACTGTACTTAAACAAGACAAGCACCTCACATAATTATTCTGGTTTGAGTGTCTTTTGATCTGGGATGTGAAGATCGGAAGGATCTTGCAAACATTAACATTCTAGCTTGCTCTTGCTTAGCTGGTGTTAATTAATTAATTAAATTTTGTTACACTGAGCTACCGCTATCTCTGATTTAAAATGTGAAGCATGTGCTTTCTTCTTTATGCTCTAGCTTATACATATATTTAATTTCAGGTTTATGTGGCTGCATGGAAATATATGATCTTACCAAAGTCCCAATTTAGAAGAAATATTTTCATGGATACAAATTGTTTCTGAAAAAGAACCAATACCTATCAAAGTAATTTTTTTTTTCCAGTTAGCAACATAAAGTATCAATTTTATGCTTGAGTCAAACCTCACCAATGAGACACTATTTAATTTACTTAAACAGAAAAAGATTCTGTTTCCTTTTTCCCCCATATACAGTATATAATGGAAATAATACATCGGTCTTCACAAGCTATATTTTTAAAACCATCCATCTAAAAAGTGGAGTTTCAACTTGTTACAGCTCCTTAGGATTGCTTATTTTTTACTGTAGTGTAATTTTTACCAGCTCTATATCTATATCACAATTCAGTAATTTTAATCCATCCTAACTCAGTGTAACTGGCTGGACAAGGCTGCAGGTAAGAAGAGCTTCAGCTCAATGGAAGCCCACATGACTCCTGTGCTCATGCAGTGAAGTACAAAACCTGCAGCTGATTTAAATGGTCAGAATTGCACAATAGCTAAATGAACATAATCTTTGATCAGAAAGTGGCAGGCTTTGAATTTATTATTGACAGTAACACTGAGGGTACTATTGCTCTAGGATACCATTGCTCTTCCTTATGCTTGATGGGCTATGCCAGTTAACATGCCTAATTTCACATTCTGAAGCTCCGATGGCTTCCCAAATGAGATAGTGTGGAAAAAGCATTAACAAAGTCAGGTTATTCTGTTTACCCACCTGTTACAATAAAAATAAAATAAAAAAATAAATATTGAGCTGACTTGGCAGAGAAAATTCACTAGCCACTTTTACCATGTATCAGAAATGAGTGAGGATGAGTTCTCTCAGATGTGTTATCTATGTTTAGAAGTTCCTTCATAACAGTTATTTTTAGCTGCCTCTAGCCCACTAAAAATAAATTAAAACTATGTTCACAAGGTTAAAACAGTCTTTACCACTCAAGAGTTGGAACACAAATTTAGGAGCACTAAATACTTGACCTGAATCACAACAGGGGTTCTAATTTCATAATTTTCTTGATATACAAGAAGATCTGAAAATACATGCTAAGTGTGCACAGGAACTTCATGGACTGAGGGTTAACTAAAACTTTGGGAAAAATTTAACAAAACTCATTAATTAATTCAGGTGATCCCATTTTTAACCATTCCAGACCTACTTACATATTTGTCTTTCTTGTGTGGGTTATTTCAAATTTTAACAGAAACTTATGAAAACCACAGATGTTAGCTGTGCAGTAAACTCTTATTTTGGTATAAATCCAGTCTGAACTAGAGCCAGAAAAACTGTACATTTAGATGAATGGCCATTTCTTAATGAATAAATTCTATAATGTCTACACATAATTACAAAACTCGCATTTCACTGAAGCAAAACAAACACCACATTAAATTAAGTTTCTGGATTTTTTTCATCCAGATAAATTTCTTGTGCTGTATGTTCATAACATCAGCTTAACTTACAATCAGTTTGATGCAATTTTCCCTGCTGAAAACTTTTAAAAATGTAAATATACTTGCATGAACAACTTATTTTTCCTGTCACGTTTTCATCATCGCTACTGGTAATAAAAACATCATATTAATCATTAGAACTAAGTTAAAACTACAAAACTATTTCAGGGGAAAGGACAGGGAAGGGATAGATAGGAAGATGATGGGTCTTTGACGATAAGGAAGGATAATTAGAGATTATTAACATACTCCAATTTTTCCCCCCTCCAGTGAAATTCTTGTAGAAATAGGTCAGCTGAGATTGATTTTGTAGTGGCTTTCAGCTGTTTTCACACCACATGCCCATCTATTTGAAGGGCAGAAGTACAATCTAAGTGCTAAAAAAGTATTTACAGAGGGCAGAGTAAAGTAAATTTTTCAGACATATACAGCTAAGCCAAAGGAACCTATCTGCACAAATCCAGCATTGTATCTGCAGTGCCAGGTCAAAGAAGGTTGATCTCCCATCATGAATAGGGTGGAACGTCCAATCTCCTAGTAAATATCTCTGCATGTAAACAAACTTATTTATACGCTACTTTATCCTCTGAAATTTTCTTAAGTATTTTTAGAAAATTTATTTCTGCATTAGCCAAAATCAGAGAAATGAGAAGCAAGGATTAAAGGAGAAGTGTAGACAGTTTGGGCCAAAAGAATCAGACTGGTTATGTCAAATAACCAGCTTCACAGATACAGGGTGAAAAACAAGGGTCAAAGGGACAGTTTCTTTTCAATAAATTATACACGGGATATCATGGATCACATGAGACACAAAAAGGCAAAACCATTTCTCTGAATGTACAGGCAAGGAACACACGAAGCTACTGCTTTCTGCTTTTCTGTGCTCAGTACTACACTGAATTTTGGACACTGTACCTAACACCAACTGGAGATATTCATAACAAGAGAAAAGAGTAAGATACTCGAAAATATAAAAAGGCCACAGAGTTAAGGACTATATTATATTTTCAATGACCACAGTGAGTGTTTCAAGAGCTGAGGAGCTTAGGAAGATTGAAATTAGATGCTGAATGGAAACAAACAAACAAACCAAACCCTACAAACTAAACCAAACCATACCAACAAAATTCCCACTTCTAAATTTAAAAATAGAACGCAATTTTCTAAGAATAGAAGAGATTTAACTGGAAAAATTACTGGAGGACTTCAAGAAATGTGTTGCATAAGTCAGTTATTAATGACTACCTAGCCTGTTGAGGTCAACACACAGTTACATTTCCTTATGTTTCAAGAGCTTTATAAAAAAAACAGGTAACATCCCATTGGAGATAAATCCCACAGCTCCCACTTCAAAACAATCTATTCCTAAGTAAGATAAACTACACGCAACTGCTGTTATTTTTTCAGCAACTGTCTCAAAGAGAGGAAAAAAAACATATTCCTGGTTTCTAAACACACAGGATAGAATTAAGTTCTTTGTATGATTATCAACACACTGAATATTTTTAATCAGTACATGATGTATATTACAATTTATAACAACAAAACAGCTCTGCCTGAAATGATGACTAAAACTTGAATACTCGCCACAGTAATTTGCCACACTAAAATTGTCTAGTGGCAGAGTAGAAAGGAAAAAGACCAACAAACAGAAGGTAGAAAAATGTTTTGAAAAGCCTCAGATATGGTGGAAAGAAGGACAGGAGGATTATAGACAGGGTTTTGGAAATTATCTTCTGGGAGCCTGCCTTAGTATACCAGTGCTTAAAGGGCACAGTCAAACTGAAGACAATGAACCTTTTGCCTGATCAAGGACACGAGAAGATTAAAGTACTAATAATTAAAATCAGGGCCCTAATACTTATACCCTTCATCTCATTTGGACTAATCAAAGTGGCAGAATGAAACACTGCAGTATTAATGATCGGGTGCTTATATGAAGTAATTCTCAACATAAATTCTAGTATAAATGTAAAATAATGGCAAGGTAACAGACGAGATTAAAAATAAAGGCTTGAATGATCTGTGCAATGCTTGAGCTTGGAAAAATACATACTTCAAGACTACTTTAAATATTAATGGTTGAGTTGTTCATTACAGCTTTATAAGACTAGCTGTAAATATTAACAGACTTAATAAAAAATCACTCATTACAATATTTTTGACTTGCACTTTCAAACATTGTTGTCATATGTAAATATCCCCATTATGATATAATTTGTTGTTGACTGGTTTTTGTTGTATTTGCTGAAAATCTAAGTACTGATAATTTTTTTTTCCAACACCAGTGGTAGACTACTTAAGGATTCTGTGCATTATTCATGCATTCCATTTACTTCTAACTTATTTTGTTTAGAACGTTATTCTTAGCTTATTTTTTGTTTCATTAACGTACAGGCACACATGATGTGAAGTAACTTAGCATTTCTGCTAGAACATCTTGTTCATGAACTTTAATCTTTTTTGCTTAATAACCTCGTCAGACTGAAGTACTCAAACCACTATTCTAAATATTGTGTTATCAGCAGAAACTGTCAAACCTGGATTTAGTTGCACAAGTCAGGAAGAGTTTTGCACTGGTAATTGCAGCTTCCCTCCCCATAATTTTTACTGCTAAAAATATACTCTCAGGTTTCCAATGAAAGTCAGAGTGACATTTATTGAGAAAACCAAAACCTTAAGCATTACTTTTCCCAGTAGCTAGCTTTACAATGATCACAAAATCAGAGAGAAGAAACCTGTAGAGTCAATAATCTCACACAGCGTTATATAAAGCATTTTGGTTTTCAACCTTAAAGCCAAGCTTGAAGAAAACGATCTGACTAGAGGCAGATACGTATCTCAGGAACTTTGGCTGGAAACATTTCAATGCTGCCTTGTCTGTAGAAAACACTATGAGGGAGCTTGGGACACTGCCTGTGCTCACTCATTGTAATGACACTTTTTAAGACCCAGTCTGTGGGCAGATGGCTCTTGGCAACACAGGTAAATTTTAACAGTCCTAAACCAGTCTACCTTCTTCCCAAGGGAAGGGAAAAGATAAAGACTGAACTATAGGTTTAGACATACTTAGTTCATAAACATCTTTGCTTCCCCATACCTGAGCTCTAAAATAAGGAAACATCAGAGAGCTGAAAATCCAACCTGCTACTGTGAGAGGTTGTTTTTAATTGCCCTCCTATACTGTAAATTAGAAATAGGTAACAATCAAAAACTACCATGTACTCCAAACTATAGAAACATAACGATTTTTTTCCACAGTTACACAGTGCCCATTTTACTTTAAAAAAACCTCTCTTTGTTTTCCAAAACTATTTCTAATTTAAACACTACACAAACAATGGTTCTTGCCAAAGAATAGTTATTATATAACTTCAAATATTCTCTACATGGTCTACCTTCAGAGCACTTTATTATCTTTCAAAGGCATCAGAAAATACCATATCAGAAAAGAAACTTTTATCCAACTCCTTTACTCTATGAACTTTTCTTGAAGGAGATTTACAGAATAGACACTCTCCCAGAGCAAGGATGAGTCGAAGTAATTTGGGGAAGTGTTATGTGATAGGTTTGCACTTTGTGACCTTTATCTCTATGATTGTTTAAACTTACCCAGCAATGCCATCTGCAGTGAGCCATAACCAGCATACTTTGCCCTAATTAATTCTGTCATAATCTTACACACTGTTAGCTGACATTTTGCAACTTCCAGCCTTTTGACATAGTGTGCCATAATGAATATAACCTTTAACATCTTACTTCCAGGCTAGTGATCACTACTGACTTCAGTACCTCTTCTTGTTGAGAAGATGTAAGCTATGAGAATCCAGCTCACCTTATGAAATGTTAAGCTAACCACGTGCATTCTTCATAGACATTCTTTATATGACAGTCCCTTTTGAGATAAGATGTACACTACAATACACTCTCTGTATGTAGGTCTTAAAGTACAATCTACAGCTGGTGGTGCTTGGGTTATTTAGTGTTACACTAGAAAATACTATGCATTCTAACAGAAATATCAAAATGTTTGAACTTAAGTGTCATTTTAAAAATAATCTTAAACCTCTTTAAGAACAGAATGATGCTACTGATTCATTCTCTCCTGAAGGACAGCCAAGAAGGAATATGTCACCTGTATAGTGGCAGACAGCAGGACTGTAATTTGGCAGCAGAGATAAAAAAAATATTGTCTCTAGTTGAAAAGGCAAGATAAAAGAGATAGGAAAATGCAAGGCAAGAATTTGCTAAAAAACCCAGTTAACTTTCAGCCCTTTCTGAAAAGAATCATGGGGTTCCGATGCATCATTTCTCATCTGTGTGTGAGTTTCTGGTTGAGTCTAAATAATTCTATCACTGCTTCCCAAAACTAACACATCATGCAGCACAGCACAAGAAATTAATGTAGCCTCTAGAAAACTAGAAATAATTTAATCTTAATCTTGTAGCAACGCTTCCAAACCGCAAGGGTTTCTTTTCTCCTTAAACTCAATAAAAACAATTTCTTTCTCTGTTCCTTAGAAGGAAAGCCAGGCTGGAGTCTTGTGCATATATCTAATAATACAGGCCTACTGTGGTTTCTTGAAGGTATACAATAGATTTTGGGAAATGTGGATGAAATACAAGAATAACTGTAAGAAAATAGAGCTTGAATGCAGATTTCCCAAAGGACTGCCATATAACATTAAAACTGATGTGCTCCTGTGTGATAGCTAAGGGAAAAAAAGATTAAGGAAAGTAGTACATGGTATGATTCTGATTAATTCATATTGGCTTTCTGGGAGATTCAAAGGCAAAGACACACACACAAAAATGCTAAATATGATGACATTAAAGCCTTTAAAGAATTCAGGTGAGAAAAAAAAAAATTTCTCAAAGGTTTTTTTTTAAAAGTCTTCCTGAATAGAAGCATATTCCCAGCAAAGAATTTGGAAATCTGCCAAGGTAGATACAGGTTAGTAAATCAGAAATTTATTCAGGAGGCAAAGTTAAGCACCTTGAAAGTCAATATGTTAATCCTGAATTCAGTCTTCCCTTTAATAGCCACCTGGGGTGAAGTTTCTGTAAAACTGGTATGATAGGAATTGTACAGTTAGACTGAATAAAGCTGGAGTTTACCTACTGGAAGTCTAAAGCTGTACTATAGAGACTGACATACATTAGGGAGCATTAACGTGGTGGTACAAATATTATCCTTTAGGGATGCAAGAAAGCAGGAACAGAAGACCTCTTATTGCACTTAATGTCTCAAAGTATGCTGAGAAGTCAAGAAATGATAAAAAAATTAAAAAAAAGTTGTTGTCTAAAACATGTCAAATTAGAAACAGTTCATCACACACAGCCAGGTAGCTAGAAATGAACTTGAAAGAAAGAAATAACAGTAACAGCAGCAATGTTGAAATGAAGGTCATTTCATATGCATATTGGTCTTGTTAATAAGAATAATAATTACGTTTTTTCCACACAGAAACTACTTTTCACTGATTGCCAGAGCACTCTTTCAGGCCGACAAACTACTGAACACTGACTTTGGCTTGGGGGAGTCTATAACAGTAACTTTTAATTATTTATGTCACATGATGCCTCAAACTCATTTCTTTTTTCTAGACAGCAATAAAGACCATAATTGCATGAATTGAGCATGAGGTTTGAAAAACTCTCAGAGGCTGATTTATTTCACAATTAATTGTTTATACTGAATTTCTTTTTCTTCTCATGTAGGGATTCCCTTAGCACTCTCACAGACTGACCTTTGGACACGCAAATATGTAGGATTTTTGAGGCAGCAGACGTTGTTTTACAGCTGCTACTGACTGTGGCATTGTCCAGGTTGCTTCTGTTGTTCTCATCCACATCAAGTTTATTTTATTTTAATGCCATTTATGAAAGGTATTAGCAATAGCTAATCCAGAAAATAATGGATTCAAACACTTGGCAGGAAAAAAAGAATACATCTTGGAAATGAAAGCAACTATATATTCAATGCTGCTGGAACATGCAGCATGAAGACTGACAGAAGTCACCAAAAGACACTTGGATCAAGAGTCTGTAATGTAACATTACATTATGTAGTGACAGAAGAGATGTAAAAAAGAGAATCCTGGTGCCCCAGTGCTAGACCAAACTAAAATAATTACATCTTCCCACGGTAAGAGTTATAGGGCAAAGCAATGCATTATAAAGTAATGCACAGCCCTGGGAAAACATTGCCCTGAAAATAAATCTAAAAAAATCTAATTACTTGTTCTAAGCCTGTAGCACATCCCACTAAGTAGTGAAAAACATTATAAGGGCACTATCAAATTGAAAATCGTATACTCTACGATTTGTCTTCATTAACACATATCTATTATTTTGTAACACATATCTAGTCTTCATAATACATTTCCCGTTTGCATATTCCAGTGCTTCAATGGCATCAGAGTTTTTAATGTTTCACTGGAGTATTTAATTTAATGGATTTTTTTTAATATGGTGTACAACAAAAGTAAAATTGCTGCATTTGCCAAATTTAAAACGATTAATTCAGTGATGACCCACTCTACCATGGTGAAGTGGCTGAATCTTATTCTTGACCTTCATTTCTTGCCATTTGTATTATAGAAACAGCTTTTCTTGCTGAGATTTTAACAATTTGATTTTTCTTAAGTTAATAATTACTTCTGGTAACTCATTAACAGTTTGTTCTCCTACCCTCTCTTTCTAGTGCTCTTCCTCACAGCTGAAGAGGTTGAGAAAAATATTTTTTTCCCCTTTTATTCTCTTCTGATGAAAGAAGCAGAATCAAACATTTACACAGAAACCATTAGTTCTTACGCACTGGGTATATTTCATGGAGTTGCACTTGAGCATCACCACAAATATTTCATTTCTACTTCGTGGTGCTAGCTGCATCTCCCCAGGAGCTGGGTGCTTACCAAACATAATATGATGAAGTATTATTATGTTTCCTCATGTGGAAACTGGCAACTTTTCCCAGCACTGAAATGGAGGCTGTGCATTACAAATCTCTGCAAGATCCACATGAAGAAAAGAATGAGTGTACAGGTCAAAAAGGCACGCTTTAGGAAACTTGGAAAGAATGAGTAGTGTCATAAACAAAATAGGTTTACAACTGCCTCTGAGAACTACTTCATCAAATCGTCCTCCTCAGGGAAATAACAAAATTAACTACTGTTCTGGACTCAAAAAAATCATTGCACATCCCTTTAAGAAACAGTTTTCCCAAGTGCTTTTACTTTTTTCCTGGGAAAGTTCCAGAGTGTCAAGAAAATACACATTTCCATTCATCAAAATAAAAATCAAGTATTTTTGCAAGAATCTGCTCTTTCTTCCCATTAAGTGTTAACATATATCGGGAGGCTTCAAAGGAGATGCAAATCTTAACAGATTTTTGTATTAGTTGAGGGACAAAAATTTCCAAGATAACTTCCCAGGGATTTCCCATAGAACATAAACCAGATTCCATACATGTAAAATACACATTCTTATTCTTTCAAGAGGTAATTTTCTTCACGGCGTGACTACTGCAGACCCTTGTGTATCACCTCTTTCTTTGGGGGATGAATATATTCCTCCAGTGGGTTACCATAGTTAATCTAGTTGCAAAAACAAGCTCAGGTGCATTTTGCTCTAACTTGTTTTGATTTGTTCTTTTAACAGAGCTTGTGCTTTCGAATTTCATTATATTGGACAGGAGAGAGATGAAGTCTTACTTGGATTAAAAAAGGAAATGCAGATCTTGTGGCTCCACCGTAGTAGTTTTCAGCCTTAGGTACATCTTAACTAGTCAATCTCTAAAATATGTTTTCTAAGGTCTAACAAATTAACCCTGTCAGAAACCCTGTCAGGATTTCTTGATTTTAGTAGGTCCTCATATTGTGTAGGGATATGTCTGGCTTATATAAGTAACAGGACTGGAATCTCTCTGGAAAAAAAAAAAGAAAGAAAAGAAAAAAGTGCTTTTTCTACACTTTGCAGATTGGAAGCCACAGATACTTAACATTAAGAGACTATTAACAAATACTGGTACTTGGTACTAACTCTAAACATGGGGTGTTACCACTGCTAGAAGCAGACACTGCCTGTGAAAACATGCTGCTAAATTCAGGCAGTGCAGTTAGCTAGAAGAACTGAGCTGAAAAGTAAAGCTACTGAACAGAATTAGTTCTGTTCTCACTCAAACCAGGACAAAAGTAGTCTAGTTAAAAAGGACTGTGTGTAAAGTTAAGTGCGGTTCACTTGGGATAAGTAGAGTTTGCTCAAGGTCATATGAAATCTATTAACAAAGGTGGCATTTTGAGACTGCTAGTTAAAATCTACTGCCTTCAAGCATCGGCTCTCCTTTTATTTAAATTGCATTTTCATCCATACATACTTGTGATTAACTCAGAGCTAATTGACCTAGACCTTTCTAAGATAGAAAGAAGGCAGGAAAGCAGAATTCAAAACGCAGGCTGTGTCTTTAATTATAACCATGTGTGTGTGTGTATAAATACGTACATGTCTACTCACGTACACGCTCTGTGTGTAATTATGGTGCTCTAACTTACGAGTCAAGGTGGAGTCAAGCCTCTTGCTTCAATTTTATACTACTTTGGTAATGAAGAAAGATGTGGGTCTTCACATTCAGATCTGAATGTGTCCATTCCCTGTTCGTAAACTCTAATTAGACTGAACTCAGCATTTACTGCTGCAAGATTATCTCTAACTTTCAAAGCTCTGGGGGTTACCATTTGCATTCACAGGTGCACATTCTTTCCTGAGAACAAAGTGCTCGGCCATCTCATTGGACTTGTACTCAGAGGCTCCACTCATCTCTGGTATCATCCTAGAACACTAATGCGTCTGCCAATGCCCTACAGACACTGAACTTCCTTCCATATGGTGAATATGGAACCCTGTCATGCACATCCCAAGAGAATAAGTAAGAAATCACCAAGACAGTGAGTAACAGATACTGTCTGATCATTGCTGTGACTCTGACAGGAATTTATCTGTGTCAAATTCTTATGAATCTATAAAGCTCCCTTACTTAGGTCAGAGCTACTAAAATTGTAAGTGCAAGGACTAGGATGCAGCAGTTATTTAGACAGTCAGACAAACACAAGCCTCCTCCTTGCTCATCCATTTTGGATTCCCTGAATATGTTCTACAGTGCTTCATGTAATTATTACAGATTTTCACTTCAACCACTTATTTGAAAGGTCTGATGGTGGCTGAACTTATTCACCCTAATTACTAGAACAAAAATATTACAACTGCTTGAGAGGAAAATCTATTTACTGGAATTGCATTTGTCAGAAACTTCATAAAACACCATCATTCAGCTACTTTATTTAAACGAGATATGTTCTTCAGGATATTCTTTAAAAGCTCATACCCTCTAGGACTGTTCTTCTATTAAATTCAAACAGAATACACCAGAATAAGGTCTTGTGAAATTAAAATCAAAAGCAGACAGCACAACTTGCTAGTTGACCTGATGCAGTGGATGAAGTCACACCTTAACAAATGAGATCTACACTGTCTAGTAGCATGCCAAACAATCACTTGTGAGCAAATTCTTCTTGATACTTTCTTAGTACTAAAAGGACGAGGAAGGACTCACAGAATATTTCATATGTGGTGATATCCAAGCTGACCCAAGATTATGACTCTAATAGAAATTGCTGAAGTCTAGCACAAAAGCTGTACCTTGTTCTACACCCTCCCAAAACTGAGCAAAACTTGCCATTTCTGCAGCTCCATTTTGGGGTCATTTTTTTTTACATCTAAATTCAGGCTTGCACTGTGTGCAGTTGTTCAGCAGAACATGAGAACCCTCCAGTTAATATTCTGACCAGGTTCTGAAGATGAGATTTTCTATGCCGAGCTACTTATTTTGTCTTGCTCTGAATTCAGAATATTCATAGCTTAGTGAAAATATAGCCATAATGCTACTAATTCCTAATCCTAAACTTCTCACAAACTCAGGTGTTCCATAACAGGAAAACAGGGGCCTCAAAACTTAAAAATCCACAAGTCAAAATCACAAGAAAAAAATGCTGATGTTGCATTCTGCTAGACACGGTCTAGGTCCTGAGCATCATGATGACTCATGTCTGGACTGAGCTGTGAATTGGTGTTATCAAATTCAAAAGCACTTGTGGGTATTACAGATGGAGAATAAACCTTTATTTCCTTGGCACTCTCCTGGCATTAAACCAGATGGAGACACTAGTAAATAGTGGTTGGTAAATCCTTGCAAGGTCAGGCATTCTCACCACTTCTCGGCGGCTCAGAATCTGCCTCTGCACCAATCTTGTGGCTTCAAAGTTCGACTTGCAACACTGTATTGAACAGTTCCATATGGAATCTTTACCTGTTTCCTTTCCCTTCCAATACAGAACACTGATGTCAAGTATACTTTCCAGTTCTGTTTTTCAGTAAGATTACTACAGGATGGTCCTGAAGTGAAGCCAGGTGCCCAGAGAGGCTGAGCAGTCTTCATCCTGGGGATTTTTCAAGACCAACCAGATAAAACACTAAGGAATCTGGTCTGACCTCAGAGCTGAAAAAAAAAGTACCTAAAATCAGCTTCTGAAATTCTGAGCTATCAAACTGCATATTTCTTGCCTTGGTAGATACCTATTACTAAAAATCCACAATCCTTTGCACTGCAGTTTTGTGTTTGCTAGTGCAATTTATGAATTTTCAGAACATAAAATCTGAGAATGACCAATCTATTTTTGGGGCTCAATTAGTTTAGCAAACATTTTAAGTCTCACCTAGTTATATCCTAAAAAGCGTATTCCAGCAGTACCGGTTTTTGTTCTAAACATATCCATATGCCACATGGAACATAAAAGCCAAATCTGACAACATTATTTCCAAGGCCTGTTTTGTTTTCTCTTCATCTATACCAGCACTGTGGAGGAAATGGTTAAAGCACGTGAGAGTTGGACATGGCTGATCTGTGAGCTCCTGTAACAGCCCTACACTTAGAGGAAGAGCTGAGAGTTTGCAAGTCAGTAAATGGCACTGTGGATTGTATTTTTTAAAACAGAGAGCAGACAGAAAAACTCAGCTGTTCACTCAAATTCCTACCAGAACACACTTTCTGAAATAAAAATCATCTCAAAACATAGATGGCACAGTAGCAAACATGAGCAATAAACTGACAGAACTTAGCCAAGTGCTATCCTTTCAATCCAACCTGCAACCACCAAACAAGGTAATTCCTTAACTCAGGGAAGCCATTTACTATCAAAAAAGGTTCCGTTTGGGGGATGTAGAAACAAAGGAGATTAAACCAATATAAGAATCCACTAATGATATTAATGGGAAGCAAGCTAACAGTATCAGCGCTAGACATTAGTAGCCACTGTTTCCAAATAAAACAAACCCATGCTCTTAACTTCAAAAACGTAACTTGGACACACCAGATTCTCAGCTCTTGTCTCTGTAGCTGAAGATTGAAAAAATACCATGGAAAATAAGAGCTATTGAGACGGGTTTATTAACCATTAGGTGATTTGAATGTCTTATTTTCAGTTTAGGCAGCAGCAGTAGATGCTGAGTCTGTATTAAAAGATAAGAGCTCGAGTTATACGTTCAGGTTAAGAAAGACTGGAGTTGCACAGCCTGAATCGTTGCTAAATCCTGTCAGGTTGGCAGAGCAAAGCTGACAGCTGACATCAGGAGATAAATGTGCCTTAAGTTTTAATTTTTAGTTTAGTTCTTACTCCTCTACCTCAATGAAGGCTGGATTTGGGATTGGAATCTGAGAAAGCAAGGGATGAAATTAGTGCTGCAGTTAGCAAGAGCTACACAAGAGAACTGAAAGCTGATATAAGTAGCTCTGAGTACCCCATTTTTCATTTCCAGGCTTCAACAAATTCCTGATCTTGGGTAGAGTGTAAGAGTATAATTGGAATTAGTTTATAAGGCCATAGGGCTGAAGGAAATGCTATTGATCAGTTTTTCCAGGACTGTAATGATGAACAAAGTGCTACCAGCAGGAGGCTCAGAAATCTTAATTCAGGAGCATTGGTCTCCTTTCAAGGATGGGACTATGGTCTCTTTTCAAAAGGAAGATAAGGATACCAAAGCTTCCGTTTGACAAGCCAACAGAAGTCAAGTCCTGACAGGTGTGCAGTGACTGTCCAGCAGCACTGGAGCACCAGTACCCAAAGCAGACACATCAAAAGGCACTGACAGAGCTACTTCCACTGTCTTTCAAATTTCTGCTCACTTTCCTTCATCCTGCAATTGTTAAATTGCCCAGAAGTCCCATTCACACCAGCTAGGTGGCCTGTGGAGATTTACTATCATCACAAGTGCTGTTCTGATGATATCTTTGGTGATTTGAGGGCAATTTCAGTTAATCTTAAATAGGATTGTTCTCTTCATTATGAAGCAACTGGTCAAAAATCTCCAACTGCTGGAAGATGCCTTTGGGTAGGCTCCTTTATTGCCTCTTTTTATTGTTTGCAGTTCTAAGCATGAGAAAGGACTAAGTTTGAGGCCAGATTTGCAACCAGAGATTTCTCCATGAGTGCCATTTACCCTCTTACCTTCCTAAGCACCTCTTTTGTTTGCTTCCTCAGTAATTCTTCCCTACAGCACTGAAGGGCTCAGTAAGATACAGTGAGTGAGGAGACAGAAAGGGTACACTACATTTGTTCTGCTTTTCTAGGCCAGAAAGATAATGACAAACCCACTTATTTTTGTGGGTGCAGCAACTGCCACTTTCCCTCAGTGTCTCTAAGGTTTTATAGATCCTAAATATTTTGTTTTCTCTGTCCCTACCGTGGGACAGACTTCTTTACCCATGCATTGAATTTAAAAAAACCCAACCCTAAAAGTGAAAAACCACACCAAGAAATAAATTAAATGCTAATCCAAAATATGAGTTGAGTGAGTTTGTTATTAACAGCATTAAGAAAGGTCATATCAGCATTCTTATTAAACTGAAAAATGAATATTAACAAGGAGTAGAAAACAAAACTATCTTTTTTTTTTTTTCTTTTTTGCGCTTTTTACCAATCTAAAGAAGTTATACAATCTTAACTGTGAACTGCTGCAATACCACACTGAGCACAACAACAGCCAGATGTTTAAGGTCTCCTGGAAAGACTTGCTAAATCCATTAGTGGCTATTAAGCACAATGATCTGGAATGCAATTCCTCAGGAAATTGCTATCCATTGACTCCACAGGTGAGGAAAGGATCATTCCACTCTGCTCCTCTCCTTCTGTATTTGTTTACTGGGTGCTGTTGAAGCAGTAAGGTATTAGGAGAGATGAGTCTACAGTCTGAACCAATATAGTGGCTATTTTGTTCTTAAAGTTCAAGATGTGTGCCCAAGATGCATCCTACCCATTAAATTTCTGGTACCTCTAGGATACTCAGAGAAAAGTGCAGCTGATGGTAAGATAATGTGGAAATACAACAACTGGTAAGTGTGTGACTCTTCTGAGCATAGTAAAGAGAAGAATGATTTTGAAAATCCTTATACTCAAAGAAGAATGAAAAAAATAATAGGATATGCTGACGCCTACCTGTTGTGGAGCTCAAGATTCCAGTTCTGTGATCAGTGGAGAAAGGGCTGATACACAGCATCCACAGACAGACAGAGAAGCTATTCTACTAAACTGAGTGCTAGTTAAGACAGCCTGACAATTCACAACAGCTGAAAAGAGAGTGCTAACCAAGCAAATATGGTACATTTGGGAGTTATGAGCAAACCTGGAAAGGACAGGAAGAAAAAATAAATTTGTTTTCATAGCCATCGTTACAATCTGGCACAAATAAGAAAATCATAGAACAGTCTGAGTTAGAAGGGATCTTTAAAGGTCATCTAGTCCAACCCCCCCTGCAGCGAGCAAACACATCTTTACTCAGATCAGGTTGCTCAGAGTAACCTGACCTTGAATGTTTCCAGGGATGGGGCATCTACCATGCCTCTGAGCAACCTGTACCAGTGTTTCACCACCTTAACTGTAAAATATTTCTCCTTATATCTAGTCTGAACCTACTGTCTTTTAGTTTAAAACCATCACCCCTTATCCTATTGCAACAGGCCCTACTGAAAGGTCTGTCCCCATCTTTCTCATCAGCCCCCTTGAAGTACCGGAAGGCTGCAATAAGGTCTCCCCTTCAGTGTCTCGGGAGCCTTCTCTTCCCGACGCTGCACAACCCCAACCCTCTCTGTCCTCCCAGAAGAGATGTTTCAGAGCTCTGATCATTTCTGTAGCTCTCCTCTGAACCTGCTCCAACAGGCTCATGTGCTTTTTGTGCTGAACTGACCCCAGTACTCCAGGGGGGTCTCCCCAGGGTGGAGTAGAGGGGTGGGATCTCCTCCCTGGACCTGCTGGCCACACTTTTTTTGATGTGGCCCAGGATGGGGTTGGCTTCTTGGTCTCTGAGCACACATTGCTGGCTCATGTCCATTGGAGTTTAGAACAGATTAGCAGATACGTGCCCAAAGCAGCTTTCAAGCAAAAGTCATTAGTCAAATATAAATAGAAGTATGATACCTGGGAAGTTAAATTTAGGGATTATGTTATGCAATATATCAATCATTAAGAAATTAAAAAAATTATGAGTGAGCTCAAAAACAGTAGCATGGTAAATGATGCTGAGGACAGGCATTATAAAGAAGAATCTCAAGCCATTTATAGGGAGGTAAAACTTTATTTCCCTGCTGCTTGTAAAACTGTTCAGAGATGCCAGTCTTCTCAGTTCATCAAAGAAAATCTGAGAGGTGACTTGACAGCAGTATACGAGTGCTTCCAAAAGGAGAAAGTATCAGCTTCTACAGGTCTCTACCACAAAAAGCCTTAACACAACTCAGTAGCTGGAAGACGAAGCCAGACAAATTCAAACTATCCATTAGGAAATAACCACCAAGAAAAGTAATTCATTTTCTACCTCTCAATATCTTCAAGTGAAAACTAGACAGCTACACAGTCACAGGTCAAGCTTGGTCTTACATTTCATACGCCTAGTTTTAGCAACTGTATATACATAACACTAAACACTGTTCTTTTGTTTAATTTCCTTTGTCATGAAATGCTTTCTCAATCATAACAATCCTTGCTCTTGGAAACATTTACAAAGAAAGACTCCCTATAGTTGTATTTATGTTCTTTCTAAGGTTCTGATATACTATTTCTTACTGTTAATAGCCTGAAAACTATATATAACTGTTTTACACTTCAAATTACTCAATTTACCTGAGATTCTTTTTTTTTCTTCTGCCAAACATGCATTCTGCAACTGTGTCATTTGTGTAGAAGAATACAACTCAAAGGTTTCTTTTAACAGTTTTCTGTGTAACAGATTTCATTCTTTTGTTGTTCGGTTTGATACTTCTATTAATTTCCTCCCTCAGAAAGAGTTACAGCATGTTTGAATCATTATAATTCCTTTTCCACAACTCACAGTTCACCCTGTAATTCTCTTCCAAATTGTACGAAGTGTAAAATACACACTCAACAAAACGTGTGAATATTCTCAGCTCTATTACAAACCAATCCAGCTTCTTTGGTCTTTCTTTCTCAATACCAAATGTATTATGCTCAAAGATTCCTTGAGATTGTTACAATACTAGGACTCTGAACAAGGCAACAATTTTCCCTCTTACTCGTGCTTCTTTTTTCTAGCGTGAAAGCAGAAAATTCTTGCAGCCCACTCTCCTGCACAGTGCTGTTTGGCACGCTGGAGCCACGGACCATCTGACTTCTGCATTTACTATGCAAAAGTCTGATCTATTCCTTTGAAAGGTTAAGACTTTTAGGTTGGTGAACTTCAATGATTTTTAAAAAACCCCAAATCTTTAAGAATACTTTTCTATTTCCTGCTGACACCGTATAATATTATCAATAAAAGCTCAGCTACACTTTTGGTCAGCCAACCATCTTTCTTCAATGGCTTTCCAGGCAGAGCCTCTACTGCCTGCCAGCCTAACAGCGCGAGCATCACACGCCCAGCGACTGTTGAGTGAACAGAGCTGCAGTCCCTGCCAACCCAACAGAAAAGTCTCATCTTGACTGAACTACACAATTATGCAAGATAGCCTTACTGACCTGTGCTTTGCTCACCATGCCTTGGATATTAACAAAGGCATCCAGGCATGCCTGAAGCCTTGGTGAGCTAGAGGTAGATTGTCAAAGCATTTTGAGTATTACTCTGCGTCGGCACATAAATTAAGCAACTTAAACACAACAGTTTGACTTGCTTGCCTTTGTGCTGTCCAAATGTTACCACTAGCTCACAATGGAGATAATCTATTCAGAGAAGCACAGTGCTATTCTTACAAATGCTGTATACACTTGAGTTCATGAAATATTTCACTAAAAAGTTGATACTTAAAAGAACAAAACCAATCAACTGCAAAATTAACTCCTTTGTGAAATTTATTTACTCTTGTGCTTTCTAATTGAAAATAAACTATAACGTAGTTCTGTTCATGTAAGATATGTAAGACTTACTTCTGCCTTCAGGCATCTGAATGACTGAAACCAAATGGCATAACTACTAGTGAAGAGCAGGCAAAAACTATGATAAAAAACTATTAAAAAATCATGACAAGTTTAAAATTAAATTAAAACCTGTGAAGTTCGCTCAGTTCTGATTTAGCTTACAAATATGCATAAAGATTGACACAACTACTCTAGTAACTATCTACACTAGGAAAAAAGTCAATTTTTTCCAGGATCAGAGCCAACGTTACCCAAATTACAACCATATTTTTCTCTCACAGCATGCTAAAAAATCTAGATCTGACATAACTGAGACTATTATCTGGATTGTCCCGTCATTTAACAGATGAAGGGCTAACATGTAAGTATTAAATCAGTTAAAAAACAGATACAGAAAACACAATAACTACCAGAGAAGAGCAGCCACAAATTCTGAAAACTCTACTCCATTTTTTACACTTATAGAATACAAGAAGCATGTTACTTTTTGCAGGGAAATATTTTTTGAAGATGAAAGATTCTATTTTGCATATATAGTACACGTAAAGCCAAGCCACTGTTCTACTACAAAGGTTTGAACGCAGTAAACAGCCTTTTCTTCATCAATTGTAAGTATCTAATTTATTATCCCAAAGACTAGAAAGTGGATTTGCCTAACTCATTACTAAAACTGACTTTCACAAAACCATTATAAAGATCACTAAGTTATCTTAATATCCCACAGTGGTCGCAATTTTAGTGAAAGAAAGAAGATTAAAGAAGGATTTTGTGCCCATTCTCTATATAGTTAAATCCCTCAACTACTGATCAGTCATAAAATCTGCAGTCCATTAGCTAAACACCATAACAAGGGGCTACCATCTTGATTATACAACCTCTTTGAATGGCTGACTATAGGAGTTTAGCATTTTAAACTGATGGAGGAACACTCACTGTTTGCTAACTTTTAACGCTCATCCAACAGCATTATTTTTTAAAGTGCAAAATAACACGAGTTTCTGGAAAAATTCATTTGTTCATTCGAAAGTTCATTTGAAAATATCTTTGTGGCCTATAAAAGTTACCCACATATAAACAAAAGGAAAATACTGTGAGATGGTGATGGTGGCCAGCCATACACAGACCTGTCCCACCGCTCTACAGGCACCTAAACCGATTGCTACTTCACTGTATTTTCTATGAGGAACTATAATAGACATATCTACAGTCTTTATTCATTCATTATTTAGCAAAAACATTTTCCAAATGCTATTAGTATGTGCAGAAGTGCCACACAATCCACTCCTTTGGATTCACCAAGATAAACTACCGGCAAGAGCAACCAGGCACATGATAGTATTACTAAAAGGCAAACTGGACACTACATCAGGCTTAGCTTCCCACTGCCATCCAACCTTTGAGATCATTCTGGTCAATGGTGCTTGCTTCTGTATTTACTGTGGCAGGTTAATACTTTTATAAAATAGTTTTGCACTCATCTTCCTTCCACTCATTTGCTTAGGATCACCAGGAAGATTTTCACAAAGCAAACACACACACGCAAGACCTGTTTCTTTCTTGTGCATTGGTTCCTGCTGTAACTCTACATTTAAGATGGTAGATTGGATCTTAGATAGGTAGGCAAACCTTTACCAAAGGTAATTAGAAAAAGAGAATGCTATAACAAGCAATAAATCATTTCAAGCAAAATACAAAAGACAAATGGGTAAGGATGTGATGTATTTCTTTAGATATTTTCTCAAATTAAAAAAAGAAGAGGTATTAGTAATTTGTTTTAAAATATAATTTTTCCTAATTTTTCCACGGACATTAATGACTATATATTACAATGTTTCATCTATTTTAGTTACATGAGATGGTATTTTAAAGACAGCTAAATCAAACTAACGTCTTTGTTCTCTGTGGATTCAGCTGTGGGTTAGGCCAGCAGTGACAAGTTGGTGTTCGCTCAATACACTGAGTGAACCCAGCTAGCATAATTTGTTTAAAAGCAGTACACTCCAGTCATCAGGTGATGGAAAGTCTCTTCCTTGTGGATGCAACCACTGATGGTAAGAGGATGAAGAGGAAAGATTTAGGGCATGAGGAATAAATCTCTTTTCTTCCTCTCACAGAAATTAATGACAGTAATACTCCCTCCAAATTACAAATCAAATTGGAAATAATATATGCAGGATTTTCTATGGTATCATTTAGCTCTGTCTCACAGAACACCTTAACACAGCTCTTCATTTTCAGTCTAATATGGTAGATAGGAATGCAGATACATGGTTTATTGTTTTTAATTAAAATACAAAGCATAACATGCCACATGTGCTCATAATTTATTCACCTAAGGAGTAATATGTTCCAAATAAGTGACTGAAATCTCTACAAGAAAAGGAATCACATGGATGAGTCACATGTAACTAAGAATTGGGGCCAAGAGGCTAAGACCTTTCTCTGCTTTACTACTTGAAAGGGCTAAACCAAACACCTTCTGACAGTTCCAGCACAAGATCATCTGTATCTCAGCCGCATCAGCAACATCAAATTTCTACCTCATTTTATCTTAATGCAACATTAAATAAAACTGCACAGCAGAAAGTACACTTTGGGTTAAAAAGTAGGTCTACAGGAATTTTCAGAACGGTTACAATGAATAATGGTGACTAAAAGTAAGCATACAATCTGGGTAGAACCTAAAGAAAAAGTGCAGCCAAATCTTCACTAAGCGCTACTTGTGATTTAAAACCAGTAAATACAGAACACAGCAAGAGCTGTGGACATCTGCAAACACACCTAAGACTGCAAGATTATAACACTGCAATGTAAAATTCTGCAACACCACGTGAATTTAAGAGAATGTAGATGAAGTATCAAGAAAAATTCCGGTGGAAATTCCTTCTCTGAGCTAGTGAAAAGTGGCAATGAGCTGGAGAATATGTTAAAGGAAAACCCCTGTGCTGAGAGGTAATTGAGGAAGGATACATTGACAGGATGACAGATCAGTTTGTTTCCAATACCTGAGATTTCTACAGTGCTGTCAATATCCTGCAGAAATATGCCACTAATGCTTTGCAGAATCTGTACTAAGGGTTAGGAGACAATACGTACGCTGCACTATGTGTACTTCATCTTTTTTCTCAATGACCAACAGAACTTTATGAATGGCTGACCAAGTCTGTAATCAATTCCAAAGTCCTGACTTCTACTTTGCCTTATGATCTTTCAGTGCTTGAATGGATTTTATTAATAACTTCTTCAGAAGTTTTGCAACTCCACTTCTCCAAACCAATAAATACATTTCAAGGACTTTTACGGGTCTTGCAACATTTTAAAACAAGCTATCAACATGCACAGTTACTAGGCAATTTAATTTTGCTTAATGAATAAATTTCTGATGTTCTACATCTGTCTGGGGGAGGATAGAACACCACGAAGGTTACAAATACCACAAGCCCTGGCCCTTACTGATGCTGCTGTCAGCAATAGGGTTGTTAACACACTCCACTGCAGATCATATTTTCACTGCTTTCAAACACACAGAAATGGGTAGAGAGTCAGGATGATTTGCTAGATCAGCATCAGAAACATTTAGCTGTAAAATCACTCATTGGACTTACAGACCACTCTGAACCCGAAAAGTCTTCTTGCTTTAAAAACATACTGGAAGCATTTCAGAGGAGAAGGGCCCCTGTGCTATGGAACAGTATTCCATGCTTATTTCTATAGATTAAAGAAGCAGCTTCAGTCCTAAAAATCAGCTTCAACTCCAACACAGCTTAAGAGCAGAGTAGTCATCAGCACAGGTATTGACAGCAAATGCAAGGTGAGAACAGCAGCCCTTTGCTTCTCACAACAAACAGTGAAACCAGGGAAACATCATAGTGGGATGGTTCTTGGCTGTCTCAGGTATCATTAGGAAACATGACTATTACCGTGAGCAGATGACACAGACTTTGTCATTCTAGTCCACTCATCTGTTTTGGATTAGCCAACTGAACACTTAAATATCACGATAGGTTTCTTAACGATTGCGGTACTTATGGCATTATTGACCACAAACTGCCATAGCTATGTTGCATCATTTCACCAGACTTCTTCAGGAGCTTTACAAACACAGAAAAACACAGGTCCAGACACCTTCTTCATTGAATTCTGATGACAAGATGTAACACTAAGGTGATACCTCATATCAAACACCGCATCAGTTCTCTATGAGCAAAGGCTAATGTAAAAAGCTACTTCTATGACACAACTCAAATGGTAAATTTATGCTTCTATCTGACATCCCCTATTTGACATATATGCTGAAAAACACCTGATGACATTTGTGGTTTGGTAAAATGCACATACATACTCAAGAGATTAAACATGTTTCACCCACCTTTTAGTTCTGTGATAGAACAAACATAAACAACAGCTTCAACAACAAGTTTCAGTTAAATGTTGAAACAGGCTTTTGGTATTAATATTCACTTTCATGCCACAGTCACTTACAGAAAAAGCTTTTAAAGCCTTTTCATATAAATTAATAACCTACGTTATTAAATCTATTTAGTATACATTTAATAATACAGTAAACATTTGTCTAGAAATATTCTTCTCAAAAGTTAGCTTACAGTCAAAGGCACAGTTACTTTATCACAAGTCTGACAGAATTTTCCTCATTCTTTCTCAATAATTCATGACATCGGAGTCCTGAATTTACATGAGAATTTCAAATTTTAGTTAAAACCAAGTAAATGTCTTACATGAGCAGGAAGAAAAGTATTCAATCCAACATTAAGAAGCAAATGCAATATTTTCCTACATATTAAGCAAATCTCGTGCTCCCTAATGGACAGGGCAACCATCATTTCTCATTTTAAGAGGCATGGAGAGAATGCTGTAACACACCACCAGAGGCAGAGCAGCATCATATCACTCGTTAGAAAAGACTTTTTTTTTTTTTTTTAATGGAGATACATCACTTGAACACTTCACTGTCAAGAGTGTAATTTCCTGTATTTTAGAAACTTACTACTTGTAGGCACTGACGCCAGACATGGCCAAACAGCGATTCTGATCAGATTTGAAACTTCCTGAACTTGATTCACATTATTATCTCCGTTTGATTTCCTACAGCTGGTCTGAAGAGGAGTAAAGAGCTGATTAGATTGGGGACTGAAACATTTTCAGCAGGTGGAAGTAGAGAGCAGAAACCTCCAGCCCTGTGGTTGCTTGTACAGAAAGCAGACAGCTTTGGGGGTGATCTTTTCTTCTTCTTGAAAAGCTGCTTTCAGCTCTTGATGAAACCATTAACAAAATCTAAAGAATCATTTACTGTGGTTTTGCTAAGTTATATAAGGCCTGTGAAAGATGTAAGAGCTATGTTCATCCATGAGAGCTCAGCTCTCTCCAGCAGGACAGCCCCTACCTAAATGCCCAACTCATGTTTTCCTTTTTGTTTCTGAACACAGCACTACTTACAGTTTAAATTATTACATGCAAAAAACTTTCCACCAACACCAGTATTTCACATGGAAGATCCCCTGCGTGGCTCCAGCCCTGAATATTTCAGCTAAATTCTGACTCAGTCCTATGTCAATCGGGACCCAGTGCCCCAGAGCACTACAGAAAGTCATCTTACTGGAAGAGGACAAACTCCCTCAAGACTACTGATATGTATAAAGCACGTGATACAACACTTGATTAAATGTATGAAATGCATAAGTGTTTTGGTTCTTCCTTACATTGTCACTAAAATTACATTAGGTTTCTTTTTTTGTCTGTCTTTACCATCTCTTTCGGCTGACGTGCTACTTGAGTTAATTGTTTGGCTGGCAACAAATGAACCACGACTTAAATGATATTTTTCTTAAGTCACTCGTCAAAGTCAACTCTGAGAAAAATTTTGGGAGATAATTAAAACACTTTCAAACATTAACAATACCCTTTGTTACAACAGAGATTTGCTTCTTTGTTAGCAGCCGATGAAAAACACTGAAAAATGTTTGCATCTGCAAGTATTTTTCCTACTACACTCTAGGGTATGTATGCATGGGGTGTTGTGTAAAGCACAATTCACCATTCTTTCAAATGCTTTCTTCTGTTAATAGACCTAGATAATTATTACAATTCTTGACTTTAGCAAGGAGATGATACAAAAGATACTGTAACTCCCATCTTACTAATTTCAAAATAGAGGGCTCAATCCTGCACTGCAGTGATCACCAGTACTAGGCACAGATTCCAGTTTAGCAATACACACTCAAACCAAACCCTCTGATCCAGATTAGTGTTACTTCTTTGCAATTTCATTAAAACTTCATTGAAATAATGCAAGTGGAACAGCCAAAGCAATACAATAAACAGACTTCCTCTTCTAAATCTAGTCTGTAACTCCAGCTGACTCAATCAAGTTATGATATTAAAACTAACAAAAATAAACCTTTAAAAAAAAAAAAAAAAGAAAATCATGTCTATGCTTCATTTCTTAACAGTTTTCAGTTTTCTGGAAGGTTTTTTTCCTTCAGTTCTAGCAGTTAGGTAATCTGAGCACTTCTACCCACAGATACGGTATGCCAATAAAAGCAAACTGGAAAATAAGGATTTTTGCACCTTTATGGTACAGATGGATTGAGAGATGAGGAAAGCTTATTCTCTCCTCTTCCTTAAAAGCAGCAGTCATGTCCTCACAGGCTTTTTTCTTGTGGAACGCAGGCCACGTAATAAAGACAAACTACTTCTCAGCCTTGGAAGCTTGCATACAGATATCTCCAATATCCAGCATGACTAAACCAAACCTAAAACAACCAGAGTGAGGTCTTATTTTTATACAGTGAGAAATAAATATCCCCCATCCAAACCTGCACTTTTTTTTCAGTAAAGTTACAGGTATAACAGAATAAAATTGACATTATGCCAGGCAGTTTAAGCTTACAAGAACACGCAGCACCCTGATAAAGACAGAGACACAAATCTTTTGGAGATGGGACAGGAGAAACACGTTTCTTTTTCTCTCCGGAATTTTGGAAAACTGGAAGCATGTGTGTAAAGGCATGTCTGCCTACTCTACACAGTTCAAAAGAACCAAGGACGTGTTCCTTCGCTGAATATTTTCTACTGTACTACTGGAAAACCTCTACTGGGGAAGCGGTTTCTGTTGCAAGGCTGTTTGGCATGGCAGCCATGCAGCACGGCCCCCAGGAGCCACTGTCACACTGGAAAGGACACTGTGTGCCTCTTACTCCGGGGCAAGTAAAGAGCAACGGCAACTTTCATTTCTGCTACCGAACAATTCTGCCTCCAGGGCAGGCCTCTAACTTCACAGCAAGTATTTTTTCATGTCAGCCCCACAGCTTGTCATCCAAAGCCCAGTAAGACCTCCTGCCTAGAGCGATGAGGCTCTGGCTCCGGCTTACAAAGCCAGACCACGTTGTGCCTTGAGGAAAAAGCTACAACCATGCTTTTCTTTGTTGTTTAACTTCTGCTTCCATCGCAGCTTGGTACATGGAGCTCTCTTGGAAGCGTTAGATCCCAGTATTACACTGGTGAACTGTCCTGGCAGCCATCACGTCCCTGCTGCAGCAGGCTGACACACCCGGGCGGGCACTGGGGGCCACGCTGGGACAGAACTGTCATCACCATCACTTTCTGGGACACATCACCCAGCTGTTTTGCCAATCTCAGCAGCTCCTGCCTCAAGGAACCTGCACAAACCAGGGGTTGCAGTCTGGGTTTGGAAGCACACTGGCCAATGACACCTGGCGTGCCCGCTGCCTGTGGGGCAGGTACCACTTTGGAAGCAGTCTTGGTGTACATCACAGTAACTATCCAATCCCCCTTCTCTGGCAGCATAATGAAGTCCCACCCTCGAGCACTAACACTGCACCTTCTGCTGTTCAAGGTAAAGCTAATCTAATCCATAAAATCCTTAAGACTGGTCATATGAAATGAACCTTCCCGGAGGGAAGGTCTTCCAACATGGCCTGCAGCTTATTTCTGCCAGAAACCTCTCATTTGGTCCTTAAAAGAGCATCAGAAATGAGAAACAGAGCTGCATCTCTGAAATGAAGGAAGCCTTTCCCTCATGTCAAGTTGCATTCATTAAAATGTCGTATTTTCCACGCACAGTCTAAATTAAATATAATCCAAAATATTTGCCAAAAGAGGACTTTTCTAAACCTGCAATAGATTCTTTGGTCTGTATTCAAAACAAGAAAACTTTTGCAGCACATTGCTTATAGCAACTTCATAGACAAGACACTACTCAGAACCAGTTGAAGCTATGATTACTCATGACTGGTTTTAGTGCCTTGCAAGTGTTATAGCTGTTAACGTTTCACTGGGTGATCTGTTGTTTCAAAGCCACAAGGACATGATCTAACTCAATTATAACCCACAGCTGACCTGTGAAGTTGTATTAGTTGAACTTACAAAAGAGCCACAAGTACCACAAAATAACTCAGTACACACAAGTTTGATTTTTCATGGTTCATGTGTCATGCTTCACCGGTCATGGACATACCACTAAAAGGAGATTTTGACAGACTAAGTAGAGTATGTAAGATTAATAGAGCAAACAAAAACAGAATAACGCTTTTCTTCTTGTAAGTACAACAGAGAAGTCTATTTTTTTTTAGGAAGTCTTTATACTGTATCACAGCATATCTTTTCTTTCTCAATGGAAACAAATTTTCTTCCCAGATGCACTGCTTTTCTCAAACCACATAAAGTGCTATATACACTACAGTCATCTTGTTTGCAAAGATTTCATCAGACAAGCTATGTCAGTTTGGAATTTATGAAGAAAGTGAAATGACTTTGTAAGTACTGTGTGTAAACAAGAGGAAAACTATCAAACATCCAAGAAAATCCTTCAACTATTTTTTTTCCCACCTTCCTATTCCTCATATAGTCCTGGGAAGCAAAGAGATGGGGGAAGAAGGAACTAGGACACATGTAATTCAGAATGTTTACAGTGTTGTTAATGAAATGTTATATTGTGTAATTCCCAGCAATCCAATGCTGTAATCACACAGCTCTATATACATACAGGAGCAAACATCCCACGTAGACTGTCATTGAAAAATAGTAAGAATATTAAAAACAAAAGCTAACGAGCACTGGATCTTTTGAAGACATTTCTAAACAACACACAATAGAAGCGACCCTGCTGGCTACTGAGTTCAGAAGCAGCTACTCCACAGCCAGCTTGAAATTAGTGACTGACAAGTCTTTACTATATACTTAGAATACATTTATGCATAAACATATTTGTACATTATGAAAACATTTATAATTTTTTCCGATCGTTGATAACACTTTTCTGCATGAAGCCAACAGAAAGGCTAGTTCTGTACTGACAAGAGTGTTCCTTGAGATGTGGGTGACATATCTATCATCACAACACGAGTGTGCTTATCATCATCTTGAGTGTTCAGATGGGATGCTACTCCTCAACGACTATGCATCTTTCTGCGCGTGAGTAAAATTGCGCTTAGAGCTGCATGTCACAACATCCTCAAGCACTCCCATTAACCTGAGGTGGTTTAGCCTCCAGACTTTTAATGGAAAAATTCAAATCCCACAACCTCATCTAGGTATATGTAGACTACACTGTAGCTTCTTGGCCGGCATTTGCAGAATTACTATTTCACACATCTCTCCTGGATTTCAATGGGAGCAGTGTCTGTTCAGTGCTTGTGAAAATGAGATTACATGAATTTATCACAATATGACAAGAATTGAACCCATTGTAATCTGAAAGGTCTTTTTGAGGTACAAAAGGCCAATGAGATAGGCTTAATTTAAAAAAAAAAATGCTGCAAGACAATTGTTCTGCAGTTCCTTGAGAATCTTTTCATCACTGACACCAGACGTATTTCTCAGCAGGAAAAACTCTCTTTTGTTTTTTTTTTTTCATTGTGAGTTAGCAAGAACCTGAATTTCTAACAGTAAGCTGCCAAGAGCCCTAGATTTAAAGCGGGAATTTTATTGAGAATTTCATATATATCACAGAATCACACAGAATTGCCTAGATTGGAAAAGACCTTTAAGATCATCGAGTCCAATCATTAATGTAACACTAACAAATCCTCAACTAAACCACATCCCTAAGCACTACTACTATATATGAAAGAACAGCTCCTGCACGGAAGAAAATAACCATGCATTTTTAGATAATCTCACAGAATTATTGCTGATGGGACAAAGTTATTATTAAGAGATGACTTAGTCATGAGCAGATAAAGTGTATTTTAAAAACTGGATTATTGGAAGACTTGAATCTTACATAAAACGACACGACACTTACAGATGTCATCCCAGTGCAGTTAGCATTGTAAAACTAGAAGCTAAACATTCACAGCAGAAAAAATTTATCCCTCTCTAGTCAAAGCTCTTAGTAGGGTGATAAATATTTTGGAAGTGATTAGACATTTGCCAAGAGAGTCTGGTTATTTAAAGCCATTAAGGGGGAGTATAGCTGCTCATGAATATTAGGATTTATCTCACCTGGTTTTAGACTGTTGCACTAGAGACATCCATTTCTGAGCTAATCACCCTGAGCTCTCTGAAACTGTTGAGGATAAACAGGCACTTTTGTGTGATGTATGTGTCCTGTTTCAGAGACTGACCTTAGGATGATATGAACTGTGTCTTAGAAGTGCTTAAGTTTTTCCATTTGCTGTAAAAACGATAAGGATAAGAAACTGCTAGTCTAGTTTAAACAAAAGCAATGTCTGCAGTCTGGTGGGAAGTCACTTGCAAAAAGTAAAGCCAACTTAAATCCAGCAAGGCTGTAAATATGCTAGAGAAGGCCTACCTCATACATCTGACCTTGGTGCTACAGCCTAACGGGCAAGGCTAAGGACTCAGACACAGCCATGGACCAGGCATAGAAAATGGTACACTTGAAAGCATAACAGAAGCAAATGCTTGTTCTTCAAATGTTCAAATCTTGGAAGAACTTATTTAATAACCGAATGCCACTACCATTCAGAAAGTTGGGTAGGGTCCTACAATACCTTGACCATCAGGCATGGAGAAACTTGTCCATCATAAGGTCCAAGCTGTTCTTGATGTACAGATGACTAAACTCTGCTCAGAGAATCTCACTCAGTAAAAGCTCTTCCAGATTTACCTTGATAGACAGAGCAAGCAGACAAAAGATACAGTCACTTTCGGTTTGAGACTTTGACAGGCTATTTGCTTCTTAAACTGAAATCATATCTATGCTATTGCAGTTCAGTGACATTCAATTCTTAATCATACATTATCAATTGCTGACACTGTCAGCTGAGTTTATATTTTATGTGGTAAATATTAATACGACAATTATTTAATTACCTTTGTTTGCATTTTATGATACATTGGTTTTGATCACTCTGTTTATTCCAGCTGAACAAGAGGTCATGAACTGTTCTGTCTCACAAAAGTGTATTGCAAGGTAAGCAGACTCCCTGACTGGCTTTCACGCTACCAGGTACTTGAAAAGAAACCAAGGTGGTTAATGGCCCTGGTCTGAATGGTTTCCACCAGTCCACAACACTGAGCCAGCCTGATGGTAAGGGCACACCCAAACCACAATTTAAAAAGGCAAGCTATGTAGGAAAGATATTCTCAGTATTTCTCAAATAACTTACAAGTACACACCAAATAGTGTAAAGTGTCAACAGATGCTCCAACTTCATGAACACCCAGTTGAGTTCCAAGTAGGAATAACCTAAGTTAGATGACTTCCTACTCATCTGTAGAAGACGGAGGGGTTGCACTAACCCACGAGTGAGTGTACTTGAAGTAGATTAACCTTAAACCTACGTTTGAAAAGATTCGTTTTGCTAGACTGGCCATAAATGCAGTGATATGCTTCAGGGCCACTGGAGCTTTCATATCAGCTTGTTAGCAACTTGAACAGGGAGGAACAAAGCAAATGTACTGACCCAGTCTTGCCATTCACTGCTCAGCATTCACCTGTTCAGTATTTTTGGTGTTTTCAAATGCACAAGTGGCAGTGAGATGCCTGTGTTCTACTTGTTTTTAAAGGAACTGCCCTTACTTACCCCGAGTCCTTTTCCCAGGCAACCACAATATAAAATGTGTATTTTTTTTTTTTCTTTCATTTAATATAGCAAGAATGGGCTTTTGATTCAGTCACCCATTTAGTCAAGTGATTTATACTGTAGCATAGAATACTATAATATGTAGAATGGAGCATTATGGTAAAGAAGACAGAAGAAATAACCCAGTTACAATTTAAATGTTTTAGAGTTGTGGTTTTTTAATATAGAAAAAAAACCCAACCAAACAATATTACAAATAATTTTAAATAAACACTGAAAATGTCATTCTATTGAAAAGAAGTTGGTTTATCTGTTTGGGAGTTCAAATACTTCTTAGACTAGATCAATTTTCAAACCAAACCTGGCATTTTAAGATGAGAAGTCAAATGTATTGCTTTGCATATATTGAACTGAAAAGGTCACCATTTCTGATACAAACCATTCATTTCAATGTATTGAAAATGCCTTCCTTTTTTGCAATAAGGAAGTTGTCAGATACTTGAATTTGCACTGATTTCAACCTCTCATCCAGTACAATGCTTGCTTGTACTTCACAGATACACTTTAAATAGGCTTGTGGTACTTGCTTAAAAATCCAGAACCATTGCCAAAAGGCCTTACATTATCTATGGAAAGAAAAAAGTATGTGGATAGTTCAAAGCACACTTTTCCTTGGTCCAAGTAGTATGCTAAAATAATGTAGACTAAATAGTATATGCACACTAACACTAATTCAGAAATAAACTGCCATATTTTAAGACAAGATTATCTTGATTAAAAATAATATAGGCTATGTGGAATCAATATTTACATTTAAATGCAGTTAATCAATGAAATGTGAGATAATGTAAGCTCAGTAATATTCAGAATGAAATATCCTGGCTCAATAGCTCAGTTCAAGTCACACTTGATAGCAGTCTCTAACAGAAAATAAATAAATAAATAAATTACTATAAACTTAAAAGTAACCTGACTACCACTGCTGAAACCATCACCTTTATAAAGGAGAGCTCCATAAGCCATCAAAAAATTCCACCCATTATTAAAAATGTCCTGAAATTAGGCACCACAGTTCCTTCCTGAGGGCTAACCAAATTCTTTCCAGATTCTTGCTGTATCTTTGTGTCACTGGGGAAAGAGAAAAGTGATTTAGAGACAAATTCTAAGTCAGTTGTCCTTTCATTTTGGCAGTTTGAATTTAATAGTTAGATTGTGCAAGTCTCACTGCCTTTTCCTGCCATCTCATGCCAGTTGGAGTGGAAGAGTTTGCATTATTCAAGGTCAATTAAGCCATGCAAATGCATTCTAAATGATTTTACAGTAGTAATAATAACTCTCTCCTCAGAAGGATGTGCTGAATTCGTTAAAAAAAAAAATAAATTAACTTACAATATAAATGCTGTAGGTGTTTTGGAATTTTATGCTCTGCTCAAAATAACCAAATAGATGTATGACTATAATAATCTTGAATTGGGGCATAGGTTTTAGGTACAGATTCCTCAGGAACTTGATCCCTAGCTCCACATTTGGAAAGACAGTCACATAAGTCACAAAACTGTCTCACATTCTGCTGCTTGCATTTCAGAAAAATTGTGTGCTTATTCAGTTAGCAAATTGTAGCAAATTTTTATCTTGAAATCAGGTTTTCAAAAACATGCTCTGACAACATTCAGTCCTGGATGTAAATAGTGGAAAAATTGAGCTACATGATTTATGAATGTTTTTAAACTCTTAAAACCGTGTCTTTCAATAAGCATTGCTTGTAACATAAATTGCACTTGAAAAGCCCAATCTCAATTAAATGGCCTTGCTAGTATACGTATCCCATTACATATCATTGTGTCATCAGAAAATATTCCTAGTCAATGGGATATTTTTTTAATGCAAATAAACCCACACTTCCCATGTAGTTTAGTTCAAGCCTCTGTCCCCAAAACAAAGACAGGTATATTTGTCAAAGATCAGTCTTCCAGCAAACACCTTCCGTCTGAAGTGTCACCCTGCACAAGGGGCATGTCTGTGGCACTGTGAAGTCAAGCTCTGGAGTATTAAGCCAGTCACATCGTGTTCATATTTAATAAACAGAGTAAGGACACAGCAATTACACTTGCAGTTACACCGACATGGAGTCTCACCCAGAGGATCCCAACTACTGAAAAAGGCAAGGAAACAACCTCCATGTGCTGCTTTGCTCTAACACAACTAGTCTCTTTCAGAACAAAAGGATTGTAGATTTAGGCTTAAAACCACTGCAGAGAGTTTGAATAAGCATTTGACTCTCCCTTGATTTGGCCAAGTTCTATCTAGAAGAGCTGCCCATCTGAGACCAGTTAACCACGTACTTCTGCCTGTTCTATTCCAGTACAAACCAAGAAGAAATAAGCAACACAGAATAGACCAAAAAGAAGGCATTATGCAGAAATACACCGTTCTCATCCAGGAGGGATACCTCTTCCAGGTGAAACAACAGCCAAGCTGTGTCTACTTCATACCAACACAAACCAGCATTTGAGGAGGAGGTGCAGATGCAGCCAGGGTCTTCTTTCAGGTAGGAGGCAGCAATTAGCTACTTCCACCCAGCCCTGCCTACCAGAGGCTGCCAGATGATGACAACACAATGTGAATCACTCCTGAAAGATAAGAGTATCTGCATTTTTTTAATCTGCATAATTATTTTTAAAAGTTTATAAAGGTTCTCAATGCTTTTCACCAAACGCATCGCATTGTAGAACTGTACCCTGAAAAAAAGACCTGAGCTAAAATTAATTCAACTCAATCTTTTCAATAAAAATATGACGTTGAAAGCCATTTCTTGGGGAACAAGGGTTGGGAATTTGGGGGTGAGAGATGATTTAAATTTTTTTCTTTTGTAGAATGTATTGCACTTTTCTTTGAAAAAATATGCTAGAAAGATAAACCGCAAGCCATTCATTTTACATTGCTTAGATTTAGATGGAATCTTCCATGCTGATTAGACATTTAAAGCAAAACACTTGGAAATTACACCTCTTCTCAACACTCATTGTATTTAGCCCACGTCCCCTTTAATAGAGAGCTAACAATATTTACCACATATTTATGTTAAAATCACAGATCCAAGGATTCACTCACAATTCGCTATTTTATGCAATTACAATGTTTGTGAAAAATGCAGATGCCTCATTGAATGTGCACATTTAAAATGATGTGATTCTATTCACATCTGTACAATATTTAAAGCCATATAATACATATAAATAGAGTCCTCAAGCTACTATGAAATGCCTAACACCTGGCAGATGAGATAGCAGCTCATAGTAGTTTAAATACTGTATTTTAATTCACTTTTCTGAGGCAGTCAGGCTATGTAATTACTAAGTCATAAAGTTGAAAATACGACTGCATAAAACATTCCCCTTCAGATATATCTGACAGAACGCACAGGTAATGTTTAAACACTTGTACTTGATGTCTTATGTCTTGACATAGGCTTCCTTCATCTTTTGGATTACTCTCTTCTGTTTCTTTTTCATGCCCTTTCGCGTTCTAAAGCCATTTACCTGGCCAATTACCCAGCATCCCCTTATGCTTTTTGATTACTCTTCCATTCGTCATTATGGTTTTCCTCACTTTACTTCATTTTGTTCTGCCAATTTCATCCTGTACTTTCCACATTCCTTTGAGTCTACTCGATGGAAGATGAGTGCTTTTATTCTGTATTACCACAAGCCTAAATTATGGTTCCATCTAATGAAGGAAGCCAGGCCTCCTTGTCATTTGGAGTGGCTGTGTCAGGTGGTCTCATGCTGTGACCGCAAGAAGTAGGTAAAGAGAAAATTCTGTACGTCTGCTCCAGACTAAGTAGGAGGAACAGGAAGGACAACTTGTTCTTGCGTGTTTTCCGTAGTCTCAACCGCACTTCTATATTGCTCTTCTTGCTACTTACAGTTTTTCATATAACTAAGCAAAAAAGCAAGATACAAATAGCCAAATATGAGATACAAATAACCTGGCAGAAGGGATGCAGGGAGGAGTAGAATCTAAAGAAAAATGTGGACTACAGCTTGATATATGGACTCTGTAATGGGTTCTCATATTATAAGACAAGTAAACATGGATCATGTTTTAAACAATGCTTCAAATTTGATTCTAATTTAGCTCATTAAAGGTGAATGAATAACCAAATTAATATTTTATACCAGGAAAGGTATGAAATATGCATCACACTATGGTATTTCTACGTTATTTCATGCCACATATAATACAATCAGAGCACTGGGGGTGTGCTCTGTTCCAGGAACCCTATGTAGCTGCTATTCATTACTCACCAGGAATACAGAGATACTGTGGAGCCCACACTTAGAAGCTCATCACTGAACCATTTCTTTTTTCTAATGGAATGGGCTTTAATGAAACTGTGGCTGATGGAAAAATGCCAGGTTTTCAAAAAATGAAACATTTTGGTCCAAGTCAGTCAGCTTTGACACAACACCCAGCGGAAAAGGCAGCAAACCATGTTCATAATTTCAGAGCTTGACTTGGGATGTCAGCACAGGTACTTGACTATCACACATTGGTGTGTCTGAGGGGTTTTTTTTTTAAACTCCTCTCATATTATTTCTCCTCTATATTATTCTTCTCTGCCTACAAAAATCAACTTCTCAGACACACACTTGTTAAGCTTTTTTTCTCAGACCTGAAGAAATACAGGGGGGAGAACTTGAAAAGTTGAAAAGTTTCACAGTATAGAAAACTGTTTTCCATGCCACCTCTCTCAATGCTATAATTAAGAAGCTCTATTTTTGCTTAGGGCAGAGACCTCTTATCAACAGAGAAATAACGTTGTGATGTCTAAAATAAGAACAATGCACAGCACTGTAACATTTGTCCAATACATGAAAAATCTCCCTGAATTCTTTCAGAAATCCATACGGCTTCTATTGTAGTATGTTCTTCCAGTGGCTATCAGCTGCTAAAAACTGTACTGGCTTAATAAGCATAGTCTGATTCTATAGGCATAAAACTGTTCCAATTGTTCCTGCAGGTAAAAACAGTTGCTTTTAAGCATGGAGCACTAAAAGCACGTAGGGTACTGTGCTTCTGGCAGCCGTCTCGCGAAGGATTCTACCTATCGTGTTCTCTTGTTTGGGTCAGGGCTGATATCTGCTACATATATACTTCTTTGTGTATGTTTTACAAGAAACTGTCAGTTCAGGTATTCAGAAGAAATAAATATATATATGTGTGTGTGTGTGTGTGTGTGCGCACTAAGTAGTAACTGTTGTGTTGTTTTCTCTTACTATTTCAAGTAGCATATTCTAATAAAGTGGTTTGTAAAAGCTTTACCCAGAAAGATCTGTGTTATTCCATAACGTGGATTATCACCCATTAGAATAATGAAATCCATCACCTAACTACAGTGGAGTTTGTGTCTGTTATTTGTATGTGTGCATGGTAGTTATAAAAGAAAGCATCCATTTATAAAAATGGGCCATTTGGGTGATTAAGCAGATGTGCTCTTTGCCCTATATCAGGACAAATTTCTGAAATGAACAGTCATCTGCTTCTGCAGATGGAGAGCTCTGAGGGAGGATTAGCTCCTTCCCATTGCTCAGTGTAAACAACCTCGGCCCCAGAGAAGCACAGAATGAGCTCCAGTGACTAACTGTGATCACACGAGCAACTTACTATAAAATGAATGTCTCTGAGCACGTACTAACTGGCCTATACGGTATATGCGTGCCCAGAGTAACAATCTGGATGACTTTTACACGTACATGCAATAAAAACTTGCCATTACTGTGTTTAGTAAGAAGCAAGAACTGCAGTTTACGGCCTTAAAGTAAATTACTTAATTGCGGTTCATGTTCCCACGTGGAAAAGAGGAAGAAAGCCCCGTGCAATTAGTCCAACGAGCACTGTGATACTGAGAAATAATTTAGTTCTTTAAACGACAGCCACTGAGCCAGGGCAATAAACCTTATAATGACCGAGGTAGGGGGAAATGCAGCACAAATGAGAAAGGATTAGCAACCTGCCAGTTTAGTGCCTGATCACTAGGGCACAGTTGACTCCAGTTTGCATTACAGATAACCACAGGGCCACGAGTGTTGAGATGACAATTACAGCAAGTTTGTTCAAAACCAGGAAGTAACCTTAGAAAATCGTACGAGAAATGTGATGATGTCCTCATTTGAAGGATGAAGATAGCACGTAAAGTTTGAGCTGCCAAAACAGCCAAATAAAACCGACCCTCATTATGCCACCTTTTGGGATGAATTTACAGCGCATTCGCCTAATGAAAACAGTACTGCATACTTCAGAGTAAAAGCCAGGGATTAAGGGAGACTGCATTTAATCCTCAAGGAGTTTGGAATGTTCTTATCGCAAACTGTAGTACTGGCTGCGTTCCTCTCACTGTGGATGCTCTGCAGCCAGCTGGGTTGAAAATTGCAGACACTAAAATTACCACTGGAGACCCTTTGCTCGAATGCATGTGTAGAAGTACAGGGCTAAAAGTTTTCTGGAAACCTTGGGGATTATGTTAACGTTCCTGTAGCTGACAAAAACCGTAGAGCAACAGTAGCAAAAATCAAAATAATTGGTGAAGCTTTTATCAAACTAACCTGCCAAATTTCTTGCAAGCTGGTCATTAGTACCCCATAAGAAAAGTGTACAAAATATCATTGCATTAAGGAATTAATGAAGCCATCTGAGCAAATATTACAACAGAACAAAGCAAATAAAAAATAGGCAACAGAAATTTACAGCTATTATTTAAACTCAATACTTAAACCCCTTTTGCTTGAGCAAACTTTCCTTGCTTAGCATTTTTTTCCCCCTGAATACATTCATTTCTTCAGAAGAATAAAACATAAATAAATGGTAACCAGTGTAAATATTATTTAAATAGAATCAAGCACAAATTTGCAGAGCCTTCTAAAATCTCTGATAAAAAAAAGAGTGCAATCCACTACAATTAATGCTCATTCAGCAGCACCAGATTTATGACTACTAATGCAGCAAATTAAAGCAACTACAGCAGGTAGACTTAAACTGGAGATTTAAAGTGATAGTGTAATTTAAAACTAATTAATTGAGAGAAGATTCAGAACTACATATGCGAATATGGGCAAAATTCTTCAAAAGCTTGTGTAGTGCAGCTGGATGCCACAAAACTGTCAGCTAGGAAAATGCAGTGAGCAAGAAGTTCCAGCATTTTGAACCTACTTGTTTTATAAACCAGACCTTGGTTTGTTTATGAAAGACATTCTAAATAGAGAGCTCTCTTTTTGCAGGAAAAAGCCCAAACTCCTAAAAGACTGCTGAAAAGAACCAGAAAATGCACTTTTCCTCTGGAAAAAGTAGGGAGGAAATGCGATACAAACAATCCTTCCCCAGGATCCTTTGACTTATGAGTCCATTTTGGTGACAAAGCTGACACACAGGGTAAAGGTGCTATCAGAAGCTACAGACATACAAACACTCAGGTATCCGACAGGTCTCAAGTCAAACTCCTGAGTCTTACTGCTGAATACATTCTTATCTTTTTTTCTGCCAACACAGAGAGAGGTGGCAGGGACCTCCTGGAGTAAGACTTAGTGAAGTGTAGTGTTATCTGAGATCACATAAACGACTGGTGAGAAGATGCTGAAAGTAACTACTGAGCAATTGTACTTGTAGCTTGAATCACTTTTAATCAAAGACTTCATAGTGGAAGAATTATTTGACTGAATATAGTCAGAAATGTGTATGCATATGTTGTTTTAAATGCTTTCTGTATTTAAAAATACCCTTTATTCAATATTGTATTAGTATATTACCTTGTACTTTGTGTTATGCAACCTCTGTTTACTTTGAAAGCAGTGATAAAAATCCTGGTGCTTCCAATCAAAATATGAATTAAGTAACTACTACACGCTCTGGAAATCCTATCATAACAACAGGGTCTGTAATAAAAGCCACAGTGCCTCACTTTTATGTAACACTGGGGGCACAGCATCTCTATAGATACAAACCTGTACTCTCCTCCTTTGCCTGCCCCTGGATTACTATTCTGATCTGTGTATGCAGATCATTTACTACTTCTCTTAATTTTGGGGCACTCTTCATGTAGGCATTATATAAAGCCAGAAGTGAGCACACTAGGGCGAAACAAAGCTTCATTACTAAGTGGATGCATGCAATAAAACCTGGTTTGTAAGATTCTCCCTTCTTCCAGCAGAATAAGGCCTGGAGATCTCTGTCACATTCTAGATGCACACTGCACTATGCCTTTTACAGACTGGGTCACCCAGGTTGGGACCAGCAATACCCCCCAGACTGTAAGGAAGCCATTGCTTTCATAGAACAAAAAGGAAACACGTACCTAATCAGCTAATCAGCACTTGGTGGGGAAAAAGAGTAACACTTGACAAGTCAATAGCTTTTGATAGTCTCTGTGCATACTGACATGAGACTGACACCTGCTCAAAAGAGCTCTCACAATGTTGCCTGGTTTGCCCATTGATGATTGTCTAGTTCCATCCTCTGATAAACTCCAGGCACTTCAAGCGGAATTTACACAAGGGTTAAATTTGCCCTCATGTGTCCTATGGCTTGCAGTGAGAATGACCCACCTTTTCTGGCATTTACTGTATTGTACAGAGAAGCATGACTTATTTCTCTTTTGGGAGTCTTTTGAACTCGTACAAAGAAGCTATTCCCAAGTGATTACTTCCTTTCTCAATTGATGCCACAAAAGATCATCACATAAAAAAATGAGTCCCACAGTGATTTTTCTTTTGAACACACAGGCATTGCTGACAACATAAATGTACATGGGCGAAAGCTCTCATCTCTTGCCCCTTTCTGATACCTATTAGCTCCACAGGAAAGTAAAGGAAAAGGAGCATATTAAAGCTTTCTGCATCATCAGGGTGAATCACTCTTTTTACTTTTATTATTGCAAGGATGCCACTGATAACCGCATAAAAAGAAGAACATACCTGTAGTTCTTCAAATTGTTACAGTACGATGTAAAGTCTAGAAGGAAGTCTAAAGGGTGAAAAAAAAGAATCCACTTCCTAGTGAGTGCAAGTTGCTCCTTCTTCCTGCCTTTCTATACCAGTCCAGACAAGAAAGCTAATGTCATTCAGGTTTCTTCTCCTTTCTCTTCCCACTTTGGAATCTCTTCGGTTTTTTGACGATGATGAATTCTGTAAATTCATGCCTAGAAACAAGCAGAATACCTGTTAAAAAATGTGGTTGAGTGGCAAGAGCTTTCTTCACTGAAAACTGTATCTAAGCATCACCTATGCCCAGCCTCACATGAACAGGGAAGCATATGCAGACCACCTGACAGCGTCTCCGTTTCCGCGTGCGCTGTTGGCTGGAAAACTTTACAGCTGACATTTTCCACAAGATATCTTCTCCCTACAGTAAAGTAACTGTAAGGAAACCAAACTTAATTCTAAGAAGTTCACAGGCCTTCATTATTTAATAAGTAAAACAACTTAGGACGCTGTCAGTCTGGTTTCAGATTGGATGGATTGCAACCACCTCCTGCCTTCAGGTCTACCCTACTAATGCTACTTGTGCATTTTAGGTATTCATTTAACTGTAAAAATCACAAGTAATCCCAGAAGCTGTGGCAGCCTTCAATGAGCTGACACTTACAGAACCAGGCTTCCTATAGTTTATTCTCACTCCTCAAACCCCAGTTAGCATTTCTTTCTACATGGCAGCCTGTTACAAGAAGAAGCCGGGAGGATGGTCCAGTCTGTAGCTCCATAGACTGTGTAGTCAGGGCACCTTCACAGCTAAGGGATGTGGTGGGTCCCTCCTCCCTTCTCCCACAGAATTAGGAAAATTCCATGGCCCAGCTTTCTGCTTCTTGGGCAAGTTTTCTAATCAGCAGGCTGTTTATGAAAGCAGGGAAAACCTCTTCCCTTGCTACATTTCAGGTCAAACTCAGTGCCATTTGTCAGTGTTCGTTTTGGCTTGAGGATCACAAGGCCTAATGGATTTGCTCTTTCAGCAGATTTAAAGAGGTTTAAACTGTAAAAATTACAGTTTAAGTGCCTATTTCTTACATGACCTTAAGCATCTATCAGCTAGAGCTGTAAATTTCTGGAGCATGTGCAGCAATATAGCTTTATTTACCAACTATACACAGACATTTCCAGACCAGAACACCTTAGATTGCAGTAGGCTGAACTGAACCTAGAGATTTCAATCTCACCTGCTTCTTCATTATTTATCACGGTGGCCATCAGAAGAAATACTTTTACATCAGAATCTATTTGTAAGAGGCTCACTTTTCACAGTATCAGAAGAATAAATTAGACTCTTCCTTCAAATATGAGCATCTCTGTGTTTGAAAATTGCTGACAGATAAACATAAAAAAAATTTTCTCAGACTCAATTTTACCCACAATTTATCCATAATTTTATGTATTGATTAATTTGGCAAAATAGTAACATATACATCGTTGATAGGATTCATCAGCTTGTTTTCCATCTTGGCAGAAAAAAAGAGATGGATTTGTTTTATCCAGCTGAACTGCAAAAGCTAAAGCAGTATCCAGCAGACATCCAGCAGATGAATAAAATTATCCAGGTCTTAAAGGAAACTGCAGATTTCTGATTCAAGATTAGAGTGTCAACAAGAAATTTAAAAATAAACAAATAAAAAAAAGAGGTATTTGTACTGCTGAGAAATATGTGTATCAATTCCAAGAATTCTGGACACTTTAACCATATCCTGATAGGTGTCACAAAATAAGGCAAGATGAAACTATCCTCCAGGTACAAAACCGAACAATCAGAAGTGTTATCAACTCTACTTTTCTCATCAGTACATGAAAAACTAAATGCCAGCATTCTTCTAATAATCTGCTATACACCTGCATTCGAGATGTCAGCTCAGTATTGGTAATTTTATCAATTGTCATCCCCTGTCTAAACTGCCTGGAGTGAGGAAGGTGACTGAGAAGTTTATGTTAAACAGCTGTTATGCCATCTGGCATCTTCGACTCCCATGACCCCTTTCAATCTGGCTTTCAGCCTAGGTAAGGTACAAAGCCTACACTGGCTTAATTGGTCTATGATCTCCTCTTGGCAAAATACAGAGGTCAAGTTTCCATGCTGATTATTGAAGATTTGTCAGCAACCTTTGTTAACATGAACCATTAAGTTCTGTTGACTCATCTGCAGAGACTGGCAAGGCTGGCCAAAAAGCAGTGTAGTGGCTCTGGTCTCTCCTCTCCGGGAGGTCTCAGAGGGTGATGTTGGACAATTGCTCATCTGCCCAGAGGGCTCTCACGGGCAAGATTTTCATCATTCCACTCTGTTGCCTTTCTTGTTCTATGTTTACCTGACGCTTCTCAGGGACAGAGCAAGACAGTTCATCAAAATGCATGCGACATTTACCTTTGTTCACTGCGCTTTTTCGTCTGATGCAGATGGTCAAGCTGACCCACCTCCCAGCACTTAACTAGTCTGGAGACGGGGGCAGGCAGACTGGTTTAAATTCTACTTGCCCTACATATTTATTTTTTAAGAAAGTGTAGGAAAACAGAAAGTGAGGCTGGGTTGGAATCTGACACGTCACAGCTGCAGGTTTAAAGTTCAAAAGAATTGTTCGGCTCAGCTGTAAGAGAAAGGCTGCTCTCAAAAAAGCAAGAGAGCTGCTAATTATACTGTTTGAAATGAGGAGAAATTAAAACAATTTATCAGTCCTCAAGGAATACTTCAATTCTGAAAAGGTGTACTTAGCTATTTATCCTATTACTTAACTTTACATACAGTTCCAAAGTAAGTGTACCATGCTAGGGTCAAAGTAGTAACAAGAATATGTTGGCTTTTTCTGTTAATGTACATATATCTTGAGGTTGCAAACCAAGAGCTTCATACTTGAAGCTACTTATGAGGTATTAAATGACACACAAAACAGTGCTGGAAAAGAAAAACAGCCAGTGATTATTTGCTAATAAAAAAGATACTGAATTATTATGAGAAGTACAGGCAATTATTCAATTATTTTAATTTACGTTATCAAGAGTTCATTGCCAAAACAAAATATGCATCTAGTTGCCCACTGACCACTCAAATAAATCCATTGCTGTTATGAATCCTTCAGACCTCCTTCACAGAACCTGGAAATACCTTTGCATCACCTCATGAAGGACATGGAGGGAGGCAGCAGTATCTGAGTGATACCATGCTTGCCAGTTACAGCTACCCTATAAAATCTGCCATTTCTTTGCAAAAGTGTCTATACATATCACCTCGGGAGCTAAGCAGTGTTTAACCTCAACAGTCTTAACATCTACAGAAATTTCATATTGAAATTGGGGCAACCAAAAGCAGAGATTCACATAAATACAATCTACCATGCAAAAAATAATAGGCAAGCACACTGCAGCTCATTAGATAGCACGCCCTGAAACAACTATCACTACAAAAAGAATACATTTAGTGGAAATAGATTTTTAGATTGTGCACAAGACCCAACATTTGCCTGTTTGGTGTTTTATCCACGCACTAGATCACATGCATTATTTTACACAGTATCCTATTTGACCCAGAGCTCTCATTTCTCCCCCGAAACTCTTTTTGCTCCTTGCAGAAGGCCTCGGGTAGCAGTGGCTATGAAGTGCCAAAGGATCCCAGAGAAGGTAAGGACAGAGACCTCGGGATGATGAGGGAGGAGGTAAAACACAACAAAGGGTTTCTGGTCCCTCACAACTGAAGCACAGAGTGGCAACTGCCCAACGTCTCCCTCCTCTCTAGCTCTCCATCTCCTTCACTGTGAGCTCCTGCTGCTAGGCTTTAATATTCTCTAACACAAGTACCACGAGATCCTCTGCTAGCAACTTAAAACCAAAAAAACCCCTTACTTCCTCCTGTGGGATCTGGAGAATTTTTGTTGCTCCGTGAACAATACTGGCATTAAGGTAAAAAACAGCCAGAGGAATACTGTTAGGCTACTCCTGTTTCTTAGCAAATGACACACTAATGTCATCTGAGCACCATCATATCTGTCAAAATACTCAAAATCCCCAAGTCACTTAAACAATCAACATATAGACTTCATATAGTTGATGTCTTAAGAGTGGAGGAAGCACATTTGGGAACATGCAGCAAAAAGTAATGTATTGGGCTTGTCAAAACCTGCTGTGTAAAACAAACCCACTGTTCTTCCTCTACCCAAGATTTTCACGTTTGTTTGTGGTCATAGCTAATTACAGTGCTTTACATCCAATAGGAAGCTATTTCCCCTGATGAAAGTAAAGCAAGATCATGCTCAACATATAAAATACGTTCAATTTTCCTGCAAAAAATTGCACAAGTGGGTATCTAGTATACATAAGATATGTATCAGAGAGTAGATCTGTGTTGCACACAACATAAAAGGTCTTCCTAGACTTAAGGTGTAACCACTGTTCCCAATAACTTAAAGGTAAGATAGTAAAATGCTTTCAAAATTTGGGCAAAATTAAGCAGGACATAAATATGAAAAACTAGTTAAGAATAACGGAAAAAATATTGCAAATGTGTAGGAACAGACACAAGAGCCATCAGCTTGCTCCTGTTATGATTCTATGCATTAATCATGAAGTCATTATGAAGCCTTTTAATGGCCAAGATGCCAGCTTGGAGAAAAGTCATTTTAGAAGATAAAGATTTCCTTTTTCCTCCTGGTGTCACTACAGGGCTGAGTTAAGGTTGAGTGTCTCAAGTCTCTGCTTCTGTGATTGAAATCTGTTTCAAGACTTCTTTCTAAAACACATTGCAAATACAAAAATATCCTTGCCTCTAAATTATTGATAAACACCATTGCCTAAGTTCACATTTTTGAAAGTTCTTTTCTATATTTATCCACTGAGGAACAACAAACACACCTTCCCCTCTCCTCCTACCCCAGATTCTGTATTTTCCACTTTATGTCTATTTATACTGGTATTTCTTTACATGTACAAAGAATAATTTCCTCGGTTGAAAGCTCATTAATTGACTCAATACCTGTGCTCCTTGCTCCTTTAGATAATTCCAATGTATGCACACAAATCTTTGGTTTCCTATAGCACTTTTGAGTGAAATCTCCACTTACATTTTCTCCTCACAAGTTCTATGGGATACTTTAAACTAGTAAGTCAATGTAGAAGCAAAATATTTATCAACTGTAAGTTTGGAAGTAGATAAAGAATTTGTATGGACCTTCAGTTCCACATGTTCATAATAAAACCCCCTAACTTATACTCCCACTCACTTATTTGCTAGCATGCATTTTTTAAACATTTACAGTTACCTTAAGCAACAAACGAAACTTCAAAGCCTTCAGAAAAAAATCAAAGCAGGTTTCTAAGTCACTAACTACATAACACATATGAGAAATGCAGCAAATTATAGTGAGGGTTTGAATTACATTAGTTTTTCTTAGTATTTAGTTAGACACGTACTGCTTAAATTAATTTTTTTTCAGAGTTGTAATTAAAGATTATTAAGAATTAAAATGCCTTTATTTTTCTCTGGAAAAGCTTAAGTCTTTATCCTACCATTAATATTCAAACTTTTATCAACCCTTACTCAGAGAGGCGAATATTGCAGTATGGAAATTCACTTTCCAGCAGACTAGATGCTCCACTTCTCCACTGCTGCAAACCTGAATTGTTTGTCTTGTTTACAAAGTCTTGTTTACAACACAATTACCTATCAAATTCATAAAATATCTCTATTTCATATATATTTTCAATACCTACCAACACAAAGTTAACTCAATTACAGTACTTATTGCAGAAGTTGGTGTCATTTACTGTGAAATACAAAGGAAGTTCCATCCTCTCTGAAGAAAGACAAAAGGGCAAGCACACATTACCCTGCTACCTGCACACAGAAGCCAATGTTACTGTTGCCTGAATGCTAAAACCAATGGACTTGGACATAAACAGAGTGCAAGAAAAGGTGTGTTCCAAGGAAAAGCCAAGTGGAAAGGAGCCCTGGAACTATTCATCTTTTTTTTTTTTCTATTGCATGGAACAATTTGTTTATATATGCTTATACTGATACTGTTTAAAACTTAATTAAATGAGCAGTTAAAAATAGTTGTTTATATGTTAACTAAGACTTACTTTTAGGTAAGTGTAATTTAAACTTTGCTTTTAGTTACCATTTTCTCACAGAAATCTGTCTCCCTACAAGGGAAGTTTCCAATAGGAGATGCACCCTAGAAAGTCACACCTTTCTCAGGTGGCTTAGCAAATACTTCACTGCTATTTATTTTATCTGAGTTACAGAAAACTCTAAGTGTAGAGAGGAAAAAAAATTAAATTCTGGCCTGCTGATCCCATTTTCTAGAGCACAGATAAATAGAATATGCAGTAAAGGAGCTGTTCTGAATATCAAGAAACTGAAGAAAGTTTACTGTGTTTTTCTGCCTTGAACTCTTTAATGTCTAAACATCACCAAACAACAAAAGCATCATAATTTCTTTTCATTTGTTTTTAAAGATGTGTTTGTTTGGTCGTTTGTTTTCCTTCTAATTAGTGCACAGAGGGCTAAGCCTTGACGATCAATGAATAACTATGTCCAAGATTATATGAATTAGGGACTTGTTAGTAAAATGTTTTCTGATTTTAAAAACTGTTATTGCCTGAATGCTAGGAAATAAAAAAGCCAATGAATAAGCATCAGCTTTACTGGTTTGGATCTAATCACAAAATAACCAGGCAACACATTGTGGAAGTGCAACGTGCATACATACTTCATAGCTTACACTTCCATCTTTTATGTGTAATATGCACACGAGGAACATTCGGATCAGAAGCAGAATAATATTTCCCTGCATGTTATTCCTTTTCATACAGCTGCCATCTTCTCCTGGGACACAAGGAGCAGTGAAAAAGGTGAGCAAAACTGCCTTTAAAGTAGTGTTTGGGACTGCACTGAGTTTGTCAGTGCCAGAAGCTGGAGAATATTGAAGGTAAAAACTCACTTAAGTAATAAGGTGTGCGGTTTACGTGGGCATGAAATAAGTGCGTTTTCTCCCTTTTCTTCTTTCAAAGTATCTCAGTATTTTTGAGGGGAAAAAAAAAAAAAGAGCAGTTTGTATTTTTAAAGCAGTCAAAATATTTTAATTGTCTCTGAATGAGAAAAGGGGAAACAGCACGTAAATCAAGGTAGTGCTGTGAAATGTGTTCAGCGGAGACGTGAAGCACATCCACCATCATTGGTTCTCTTCTTGTCTATTGTACAAAATCACGAATTAGATACTCAGGGCCAAGATAATCTGAGAAAGAAATATCTAGCATGCTCTTAAGTATCTCACAGGTCTGCTGTATCCCATGATACAGGTTTCCTCATCAGAATGTGCAATTTCTAGCACAGACCACGGCGTGAAGCTATTATTTTAGATACCTCACGATCCCAGTGAAACAGATCAATAGGTCATTCAAGTGTAAATGACTGTAAACAGATGACAACAATACAATCACCCAAAAATATTCTTCAGGTTTCCTGACAATGATGTTTTTAAGACCGGCTGGGCATTGAACAAGATGTATTTCTATAAAGGTATAAATCCCTACAGTTCAGGAAAACTTGGGACCTACAAGTGGCAATTATTTTGGTAGAAGAAAAAAAGAAAAGCTGGTGGTACAAGTGGTAAAGAAAAAAAAAGAAAAAAGATACTGTTCCCAGGGAAAAATAATAAAAGTTAACCAAGACATAGAAGACTCAAGCAGATAAAATATTATGAGAATAGTATGCCATTTATCACTATTTTCCAGTGACTATGCAAATTTAATCCGTTTCACCCCAGTAAAAATATTTTTTTAATGCACAACTTGCCAAAACAAATTAAAATTTCATTAATACTTTGGGGTTTTGCCAAAGAAATATTAACTAAACAGTTTTATGTTTATGGCATGTGCATGAGGTATTTAGGCCAACAAGCTGTAGAATGACAGGGCGATAAACACTGTTTTAGCTAGCCATTTCTGTTCTACATGTTAATTTAAACAGACACGGGTAAAGAAATGTTATTTTTGAGGAAAAGAAGAACATTTCCCCATGTCTTACCTAGTCAGTGCACAGGGACTTTCCTCCTGTATCTCTCTTCCTTAACACCTCTCCATCTTCACCGCACTGATCGGACTTGCCCAGCTCCATGTCACTTTTTGAAGTACCTTCTCAAGTTCTCTTTAAAAGGTCAGAAGTTTTCTTGTCTCACTCATTTCCTTCATTTCTGCTGTTACCATTACTTTTAATCTTCATAGGATTTTAAGGGATTCTATCCTATGATATAATAGGTTATGCATGTTTTTATGCTTGAACCTCTTGCCTCTTCCGTTGCTACACTTGGTTATTACAAGCCCCAGAGAAAGGGGAGCTAGGACTTTTTTTGCTGTTGAATATCCTGCTTTAGCCTTCATGATTTGAACAACTAATCAAATGTTTTTGAGCTCACACAAATGACATCAGGTTTTGTTTCAAAGAACTGAATCACCTGCTTCTCAAGCACAACCAGGTATTTATCTGCTACTCTTGAGTACACTCCATTCATCAATCACCCATCTTCATATGGTTTCATGCCTCAGCTTTGACTCAGACCTTTAGCTGCAGATGTGCAATTTTTTTTTCCCTCTTAGCAACTTCCAACCACTAAACTGAAATTACACTACTTCTCCTCTGGATTTTCTGCCAGCACTTTCAAAATAGAGCTGCAGGATTGGTCATTGTTATGGTTTTAAAGCCAGTTTGCTGAAACTTTTTTGGAATTGCATTCTGTGCTTATTTTCCTTAGTAAGCTAAGATGTATTGGCCAATAACTCTTTGAGAGAAGGACAGATATATCAAAAAGAAGTTTCAAAGAGCTGTGTGAAAAATCTGTAGGAGCCTGAAAAACTGCTATAGGGAAATTACCCACGTTAAATGTTTCCAATGTGAAAAGGCAAGTGTGACATCAATAGGTACCTATGTCTTCGGAATGACCAAGTATATGAACGTGTATACTTGTTAAACAGGCAGAATGCATACTCTTTGTCAAGGGACACAAGGACAAGTCGAGACTACTGGCTGAAAAGGGACAGTTGAAGGAAAAGCTGGAATTACTGCAGTACAGGGATCAAGGAAAAAAAAGCTCTCATTTTTAGACCTTCTGAAAAACCACAATCGCTTGATGCAGCGTCTCACACTGACTGAGATGCCAGACTTAGGAGGATTAAGTGGTAACTTCTGCAAACCTCTGCATTTTAAAGCTGCAGAGCAGTAAATTAGGAGAGAGTATATTTCTTGCATCAAGAGCATGCTACGGCTACAAAAGCTTATAATATGAAGATCATGTCAAATACCTGCTGGGCTACTGCGGCGTGACCTAAGCTATCGTACCTATTCTAAGAGAACTGTGCAGTGAAAACAAAACTGGATTCACTACAAATCCCAGGCCTCCAGGTTTTCTACCTGTTGAAATTTAAATATGTATCAGATAAAAACAAGTTCAAACTAGAATGGAAGGAGGGGAGTAAAACATCTGAGGAATGTTTAGTATCTTGCTCTCCTTTTCAACACCCAACAGTGCCCTTAGGATGTTTGCCTTTTCAAAACTACCATCTGTCTGCCCTATGTTCTTTTACTCCCAGCGAGATGCTTTCCTCAAGGAATTCTTCATATGCCACCCCACAGATGCTAATTTCAACTAATAATACTAACCTCACAGTTCTTTTAATCCAAACTTCTACTGGTCTAAAGCTTTTCATTCACTAGATACGCTACCTTGGCTCTCACAAGCACTTCCATCCCAACTGCTCACCTGTTCAATTGCACCTAGTTCTTCAGAAGTTAGGTCTAAAATACCCTCACCCTCTGTGTCATTCCCCAAAGCAGAACCGCTCACATTCTTCACGGGTGCACTGCTTAACTCTGTGATACTGCAATCCTTCTTGTGTATTCAGAGAGCTTGCAACAGCAACGAAGTTTCCCCGTGACCAAGCCACACCATCGAACACGTGGCAAAATTCTGCACGTACCTCCATCAACACCTGTTGGCTGCCCAAGATTCTCTTTTAAAAAACAGAGCTGTTCAAAGCAAAGTCCAAGATGTGATATGAAAACAAAGACCAAAAGTACTTTCCGGTAATAAAGATGATTATTTCTTACAACATAAGGTGAGAAAACAGGAATTACAGCGCTGACATAAGACAGCATCTGCACTTCTCTTAGTACAGTCTGTCCCTAAGCAGTCCTTTAGCACTGTGGAACTATAACAGGGTCTGGGTGAATAAAAAAAGAAGGTGATAATTAAGTAATTAAGCACCATCTTGCTTTCCAGCCCAGGATCTGCTTGATGTATTCAGTGAGACTAACACCTTACCTCCTATGACATATAGGAACTCACTGCTGCTTCCAACGGTGTTGACAGTGGAGCGCTCGGGTAGCTCCATCTGCAGAAAGCCAGGCAATATTAATTGCAAAGCACTACTGGGACGTAACTGCAGAGCCAACTACCTCTACCTGAGGCAAACCAAGAAACAGGGAATAACTTATTTTGTCCTTTCCTTATAAGCCCTTTCGGGTAGTTCAAATAAACCCCTCATTTTTAATTTTTTTCCTCGCTGGCCGTGGAAAAAACCCACACACGCTGTTTTCAACAAAACCAGGACACTGATACTCAAATTACACACCAAGACTTTACTACTTTGATGACCTTGTTCTCATTTTCTTCATGTAATGCACTCCTGGGAGAGTGTTCTGGGACTGACCATGTAATTTACACCCAGGCAAAGTGTAAATGATAAAACAGTAGCACTGCTTCACACAAGGAGGTAACTACAATCTAACACTGTTTTGCATCCACTGTGAATAGGTGTAAATAACTGAAGAAGACATGAAGTTATCGGAAATACAGGGAATATTTTTTTCCATGAGTCTGTGGTCCTTTTAGTATTAAGAGTTAAACAAACCACATATCATCGTGCAAAAAAACCAAACCAACCCAACAACTAAACAAACCAAAATGTATTTAACATCATGATCTACTGTAAAAATGCTAAAGGAAAATTATTTTTTAGTTATCATCACTTGTGTATATTTACCTACAGGGATTTTATAGATTTCATTAATAATGTTTATGAAGAATGAAGATAGCAACTTCTCTCAATCAAACCCTGGTGTTCTCACTTTTTTTCCAGCTTTTTTCCTGGTGACTCATCCATTCTATGTCACAAAAAGAAATAAGATTCTCCTGCCCATTTCTTTGCTTCATCAGTTTATTGTCTTGAACAGAGAGACAGTTAATTGTCAGCCCTCTCTACCCTACAAGATCCCCTTGTTTAAAGAACTTGTAGGCTGCATCCAGCTGTCCTGGCAGTCGTGGGCAGGTGCTTTCAGGGATGCTGCACCTCCTGCCTGGTGCTGCAGGTCAGAGAGTCATTGTGGTTGGAAGAGACCTTTAAGATCATCAAGTCCAACCGTTAACGCAGCGCTGACAGGTCACCACTAAGCCACGTCCCTCAGCACCACATCTATACGTCTTTTAAATACCTCCAGGGATGTCCTTCTTGTAGCGAAAGGCCCAAGAGAGGGTGGTCCTTCCCCCTCACACTTCCACACACAACTGCTTACTGCCTCAGCCCAGCTGAGCAATTCATGCATTAAAGGGGTTCCTTGCATCAGTACCGTGCCATTCCAGAGCAGCACCCTCCTACTCTGGACAAGGTCTCTGAGAATAATTCCCTGCAAAACAGGGGGTCATGCAGAACCAGGCCTAAACAAATGGGCTCTCCTGCTGAAACATTTTATTTGCATTTTTGACCAAGCTGTTTTAGTCTTTTGGGAAGGATACATTTTGCAAAGCTTCTTAGTTCCAGATGGCTCAGCTACCACCAGGAAGTACAGTACTGTACAAGATCACCAAGTATTTGTGGGAGCTTCAAACTGCCAGGTCTGGGCAGCCTGTTTCCAGCACAGACAGGAATGAGGCTCCTGACACACCATCAGCTCCAGGGTGCCATCGAGACCCGGACTTGGGCAACTAAATGAAATGCCATCGGTTAAAAGGATAGGATTACTTCTCTTAGCATGCGGCAATGGGATGAAAATTAAGTACATCAGATACTAAGACAACTAATGTGCTGTTCCACAACTGAAGACAAAAGGCTGCTAAAGATCGTGCTTCGAGCAAGTGGTTTCCCGAAGCCTAACCCGGCTCGGCTGCCTCTGTGAGTCCCACCAGCAGAACAGCTGAGCAGGAATATTAATTTCTAAGTTAATGGGACAGCAATCAAGGGGAAAAAAAGATTCAGAAGAATGACGCAAATTCGCTGATGTAATTTTGCTTTGTGGGAGTGGGAGCTTGTCGTGACAAATTCAGAGAGTAATCTAGTTTGGAAAGCACTTCTGGATGGCCCTGGTTCAACCTCCTGCTCAAAGCACTTCAAGCTGGTGAGTACTCAAGGGGGACACCAATCACAGGCCCATGCTGCAACTCTTCTCCAGGCTGCAAGTGAACATCTGGCACCACCTCAGAGAAAGCAGGTTAAGGAACAGTTCACCTTTTCACCATTTTTCACTAGTTTTGGCTAGCGTACTTCAGTAATATTTTACCAGATCATCCACACTAGTATCCAAGGATCTCTAATTATGTCTTTAATTAGGACTGGACACTCACTATGCGATCTATAGTCTGACTGGTCCAAGCAACTTTTTATGATGATTATAATGATTTCTTGAGCAATTACTGTCTTTTGAGACTGGTAACTTCAAAAAAAAATTACCAGAAAGTCTTAGAAAAGCAGCTTTTTCTGCACACATTTCTCATATTAAGCTATTCATTAAAACAGCTGGGGCAAGCAGGGAGAAAGTATAAGCAGAGGCAAGGGCAATTTAGCATATTGTTTTATTCAGTGTAAACACAAGAGGTTTTTTTGAGGCATTTACTCAGCTGTAATTATTCTGATCTTGTATTGAGAAAGCATGTGTTGGAAATGTTTTTTTCAATCAAATGATCAAGAAAGATAATCCGAAGTGCTCTACATCCAATGTTGCAATTAAATCTCTTAAGCTTTAGTTTTATTCCTGTTAAAAGCACTGTGAAATTCTGTGTGAACCATACCTCATCCTGCTGTAGGTATTATTTGGTGTATCACCACTGGAGCATAATAAAAGCATTGGTTCAGTTCTGTGTAGTGCTGGGAACTCTGTTAAACACAGCTAATGCTTTCTTTGCATTTAAAGAAGTCGTATGGACCAAGATGCTGGTTTTCAGTAGGCAGCACACCTACAAACACCCTTTGTGATTACTAAGTTATGAAAGAAAGAATGATACAACACGACAGACCAGCATTTGGAACATATTTTTACAAATAACATAAGCAATAAAAGTCAAACTATGCCTAGAGCAAAGTTTTTCCACAATGCTTATTAATGAGAAAAGCGAGATCCGATATGAGATTGGGGTACACGCACCGTGTGTCTTTCAGCATGTCACAGCAGACAGAACATTTCTATAACCAGCCTGCCATTAATGAAGTAAAACTTTAATGAGATAACGCGCGTGTCACCGTGTACATTACTAGGGAACAATAAATGCATTTACTGCAATCAAACTGATCATCTTTTCTGACACTGTTAATGCCCTGACATGTGCATGTAAACAGCTATGCATGCAGACACGTTCCTTCTAGCAGGTCAGTTGGTGTTTGCAGATGCTGCACATCCAGCTGAACACTAAACTCCTTTTCAAACATTAAATTTCATTTGGAACAAGTAGACCACTCTGTTTTAAATTGTTGACTTTAAATAGCTGATCATTAAAGTGTCAGCCATTTGTCTGAAAATACTAAAATGGATTTTGGATGGCTTCCAGAATCTCAGAGAGTTATGTGTCAATGTAAAATGGATTATACTTTTTTTTTTCAGTGATGAGTCCAGCCTGTCAATGTCATTATTTCTCTTCTTGCTGGGTACCCATGATATACATTATGATGTGGAAACCTAAAGGTCAGCCTTAGGTGGTGCCAATTACACAGATAACTCTCAGTGCTGTACCATCCCATTTGTTCTCTTATTTCTGCTGGCAGTGTTGAAAATGAGCCACACTTACTGCTCTGTCCAGTATTGAGTTTCTGACTCACTCTGACAGGATACCATTAGCAGGTATTCCAACTTTGGCCGGACACTAGATTTCATTAGATTATCTTTTAAGGTAATACTGAATAATACTGAGCACTTTCGTTGGGAGTATTGCATGCAACTCCATTTCCTCTGATGTCAATGGAAGTCAACAACGTGCAAGAAGCCTCAACAAGACATCGTGCTCTTGGTCTGGAGTAAGAATATTTAAACAGGAAAAATCAGTTTAAAAATAATAATTAACAGGTGCCTGGGTTCGTTAAGCGACTAAGAGAATCCATATTAAGAAAGACATCTGTAAAGATTTTGTTTTGTTGATTTTTGCAGGGGAGCGAGGGTTCAAGTTCTCGTGAGCAGCACATCCAACTGAAAACTCTTGACAATCAGAAACAATTTTGGTCAATCAATGCCTCTCTGTTATCTGAAATTGTTTTTGCTTATCGGTCATACAAAAAATACCCTGTTTTTACAGAAATTAACCAAAATTACAGATCTGCATGGAATACTCCTGACTTCCAGACCATGTAAAGGTAATTCTTTTACGAGTAACTAAACCTGTTCATATAAACAAAAAAGCTGTCATGTCTTGATGCTGTTCTGAATGCATTAGTCAAAGCAATTGCTTTCTTTTAAAGGAAGGAAAAAACCTTTCCTTATTCAGAAATGGCTTTAATGTAAGAAATGGTACAACCCACCAATCTTTTTAACCTCCGTGCAAAGCAACAGATGGTCTGTATACATATGCATTATTTTTGTAACGCACATTAAATTGGGGGCATACATACTAATTTTTATGTATGCCTAGAGGTTTCCACCCTCCCAAATGTACAGACTGTTGATGCACCTGTTGACACCAACAACAAGACCCCAGCAATGCACGACCAGGTTATGAGGTATTGAAGTCTGTAAAAACCAAAAACTGGGCTACCACCTGACTATTTTTCAGCTCTTTTAATTTTAATAAATCTAAAAAGGCAGGTTTACAGATAACTAATCCTTTAACCTCCCAAATTCTGTCCCAACAGCTAGGCACTAATATAATGTTGACATCCAAACAAGAGTAACTTCCAAGCACAGTTGACAACAATCAAGTATCTATCAACTACAATTCTGCTTGTAGAATGTGCATCAGATGCTACTAACTCAGAAGGAAGTCCACAACCACCACAGGAGCTTTTAAGTTTTAAGTAATACAAGCATTACACAAAGCCACAGCAGAACATTAGTTCCCTGACATCAGTTACTCTGCATTCTTCCAGGCAAATACAGACTCACTCCAAACTTACTATATGTTATGAAATTGTAAAGGTAAGATGTGGCTTCCAGAAAGGTGACAGAAAAACAATGTTATGTAAAGCTGTGCAAGACCTTCATTGATTTTCATCAGTTTTGCATTGCTGGAAGCAAGGTAGTGAGACAGCAGGAGCTATCTAATCAGAAGGGAAAGAAATTTCTGTCATTCTTTAACAGTACAGTTCCCAGGATATTTGGGGAAGCAAACGGAGTCAAAATAAATCTGCAGGAAGTGGAGGGCAAAAAACAATGCTGAATTAATTGAAATGTGCATTTGAAAACATGGGTTAGAAACTTTGACAGGAGGGACAGCATTAATGCCTGTGGTCCTGGGAAGTTGAAGCCAAGCAGCAGATCAAGAGAACCCTGTCAGAAGTGAACCAGGGCTCCTGGAGGAGACCATGAACAAAGGGAAAACGTAAGGCACCCGCGCAGACCACACCACCTAGGTATGTTGACCTCTCCAGATCCAAAAACATCTGTCAGAAGGCGTTTATATGTTGTTGTAACAAAAGGCACATTTGCCTCGGTTTCTAATTCAGCAAAACAACATTTTTGCCTGAATCCTCATGGAAGCACAAGAAAACTGCATTCCTCCTAGCCCAACTCCTTTGGCTAGGAAAAAAGCAATGCAAATGTTTTCCTTATTTAAGAAAAATGTATTTTTTTACATGGCATGAAGATTGCTGCCTCAAGACTGTTTTAAGAAGTGGTTTAACCTCTAACTTGCTATCAAATCAGGATAATATCTGAGTACAAAAATATGAAATTACTATTAGATAAGCACCAGTGACATCTGTACCCTACTGCCCCCACCCCCCAATCTATTTTCTCAACACACCTGTAAACAAGTGTACACATGTGTACTGATCTTTCTTGTATTTCAATCTTTCTCTCCTTAACTGTATCCACAGTCGCTACTTCAAAGCCTTTTAATTTGCACAAAAGGAGGGCTGTATGTGGCAGACCTTTCCTGGAGCCCTTCCCCACCCCCCTCAGCCTATGCCATAGGAAAGATTATTTTAGTTACACTGATCAGATTAGAAATACACATAGATTTCTCCAAAGATATTAATTTGATGTGTAGAGCCTTGTCTAGAAAACAGGTATGAGAGACTTCATACATTTCATCATTTCTCTGATCTTTTAATCCACATCCATGCCAACAGTCCCACTATAGAAAATGGGATCTGGGTGCTTAGGTGGGTAAAAAGAATTAAAAAATTGTTTACTTGCTTGTATTAGGATTACTCGCACAAAAAAAAATGAGTCCCATGACTATAATCATAGCTAGTAATATTCCTCATGTGCTTGAGAATTTCTATGATCCAGCCTTGGACAACTGGATGAGCTGGGGATTTCCATAATCTTGTCATAAGAATCTATGCAGAAGAGATTAGAAGGTGGTTCAGCTCTGCTCAGCGAGGAGCTGTAGTTCACTGCCCCTGCCCCACCATCATTCTAGAGAACAAAAAAAAAAAAAAACCAAACCAAAAAATCTTCACAATAGAATAAGACAGCTTTATGCCTTTCTCGTCAGATTGGCATTAAGATGGCTATCTTCAGATTGCTGCAGAATAATAGGGGAATTAAAGATTAACTTTCTCTTCTCCTTCACAGAACCTTACTATTCCAACTCATCAGGGTGGCACTAGTAGATACAACTCTACATTTTAAATGTGCTATTGGCAAGAAGGGAAATAACTCCACATTCCTAAAAATTGAAGTAGGTTCCCTTTGTTCAGCTTTCTCATTGTATTCCCAGAACTTTCTTGGTTTCTCTGTCTAGCAAATGTTTCTAAAATATATTTTGTCAAGTATTTTTGTCTCCCAAATAAAAAAAATGCACCAGTAGAGACAGGTCCTTACCTTGAAAATAGGAGATCTATTGGGGTAAGTTCTTTTCTGTGCTTCTATGTAACTTTTTTTCTTGTAACTGACAAAATGGGAAGGATGTCAACGTAGCTACTGATAGACGCAGTTACTTTTTTCTTCTTGGTGCTACCACTCTTCCTGAGAAGTTTTGCATTCTGACATTATAAACTAGTGCCTGAAAGCTTCCTTCTTTAGCCACTACAAAACTAAGTGCTTAATGAATCAATAAATATATAATAAATATTAAATCTTGAGCACTCGTCTTCCAAATTCTTTTCAAAAAGTTTTGTCCTGGATTGAGAACAGAACTAATTAGGTTCAGTAATTTTACTTTTCAGCTCAGTTCTTCTAATGAAGTGCACTGTCTGCATTTAATAGCATGTTTGCACACAGTAGCTGTGTGATAACTCTCAGATGTTTAGTTAGTATCAAGGGTCGCTGTGCAGACCAAGGCCACTGCTGGACCTTGTGTATCATGCTGGAGGGTGTAGAAAGTAAAAAGCCACACCTGTGGGGAGGAGTGGACAGGACAGGTGACCCCCTAAACTGACCAACAAGGGATTCCACCCCACATATATGTCATATTTGGTATGAAGCTGAGGGATCACAAAAGTCAAGCTCTTTCAGCCTCTTTCTCTTTTTGTTCAATGGCCAGCATCTCTGTCTGTTCTGCTTTCAATTCTGATCTGTGTGTTCCTGAATCTGGTACCGAACCCGGCTCCTGAACACAGATCCTGTCTGCTGCTGGGCCCAGTCTGGGCCTTCCCCAGTGCCTGCTCCACAGCATCAGTGGTGACAATAATGTAACTGACACCAGGGAGGGGCAGGGGGGGGTTGATCTTGGTTTTATACATATGCCATTTTATTATTATTATTTTTCACTCTCATTGAAGCTGTTCCAGTTTCCTTTTCCAATCACTGAGTCTCTCTCCCTTATTCCCTTTCTCTTTGCCTTTGGGTAGGGAAGGGGTTAACAGAGAGTGCCTGTTACAGCTCTAGCGGGCTGCCCCTAAACTGTGACAAGGTTAATTCTTTTAACTGCCTTTTCAATTTTTATATTATAATTGTTCCTTATCTGAGAATCATGGGCCATACAACACAAAACTTGGTATAAGCATGATACACTTGCAATGATTCACTCTTTGCATCCTTCAGTCTTTGAGCGCAGATGGACAAACTTAGTTTTGCTCAGAGTCAATAACAATCATTTCATCTATGCTCGCACAGAGGAGGTTATGATATCACTTATTCTCTCTATATTCTGGCCTGTGATGTTGGTGGTCTCCTCAGACTGGCACAACATTGGCTCCTGCTATCCAATGTCCCTATTTTTTTTCCCCATGTCTTTCTTAATGACCTGCATTAGTGATTTTCCAGGCTTATTAAAACAGTCAATCACTCTGAAAATCACAAAGGAAATTAGACAGCAAGAATATGTTTTCAAATGATCTCATCTTGGATGTCATCCTTGGATATGCAAACAATGGGCTGACACAAACTTGGGAGTTGTTGGTAGTACTTTGATAGCATACAGAACATCCATGAGCTATCAAATGACTGGGTAAGGTCAAAAACAGTGTTTACCTCTTAGAAATGAAATTAAATACCTTTCCTGATGAAAATACTGATCTGTAGGTAAAAAGGGGTCTAAAAATCCCCAGAAGATCATGGATTGAGCAAACTAGTGTAGCTCAGAAGGTGGTTTTGTGTGTTGAGATCACTTGATAGTTCTGGTCACTTTTTTTTTCTAAGTATTGGCTTAAATATATTAGGGAACACTCATAAGAGATATGACTGAGAACTAGCGATCACTCACATCCTGCATGAACAGTTCAACTTTCCAGCTATCTTACTAGATCAGGGTAAATCTATCTCTCTTGTGAATATTATTAATGTCATACAAAGCAGAAAAGCTCTAATTCAAAGAGTGAGAACACCATGCTGTCTAGGCACAAAGACAGTGAGAAAACAGGACATGAAAACATAAAGGAAATTACTGATGGCGAGAAGAGTGTGTCTGAAAAAAAGTTACAGATCTAGAAGAGTACCAAAAAAAAAAAAACCACAAAAAGCCCCAAACACACACCACAAAAAAAGCCCCAAATGCACACAAAAATAAACAAAAAACAAAACCAACCAAACAAACAAAAAAACCAAACCCAAAACCAACATCCACTATGCTTTGATAAGCACACCATCACCTGCTCCAGCAGATAGTTTAAGTACCAAGCACCATTAAGCTTTGCTCTTACAATATCATGTATATTTCTAACATATACAGGACAATGCCTTTAAAATATCATGAATGTCAATATAGGGGAAAGAAAATAAAGAGAGTATAACTTAGCTGGCTTCATAAGCATTAGCAACTTTTGGTAACGCCTCAAATTTGATTCCCTGGAGTTAGGATAACTCTTGGTATAAACTTCTAAGTCTTTAGATTTACATTATTTATATATTATACCATATTCTATTTATATGGTATTTACAATAGCAGCTTTACTAATTTTTTTTTTCTGTATGGCTCCTTAACCTCTTAAGCCCAATAGGTATGCTTCTGTCTACAACTCAGTCACTTTCTTTTCATAGTTTATTTACAAAAGACCTGAAGAACAAAAGCACACTCTGTGTGCTAGTCTGGAGGAATTAAAAAAAAAACATAAATAAAGCCTGAAGAGATGAGCCAGTCCTGAAAGGTCCCTTAAGCCAATTTCATAACAGCAACCCAAATTATTGTTAACTTCTACATATCTGGAGCAAAAAGAGTGGGTGAAACAAGAGACTGTTCAACACTAAAGCATTGCACAGGCCCTCCAGATTCTGTTTGTACAGACGCAATGGAAGAATTTTTTTGTAACCCATAGTTCACAACTTCACTTGCTATCTTGGAAACTTCCAGAGAGACGATCTGCAATCAAGCTGCAGCTGGGCCAAATTAAAGCTGATGCGTTATTTCAAGCACCTGCTCCACAACAAAAAACACCTCGCCAAGCATCACAAGATCAGTAAAACGCTGATTTTAGATGTATTGTGTGGGGTTTTATTATCATGAGTGCAGTAAAACGCTGATTTTAGACGTATTTTGTGGGGTTTTATAAGTATTTTACGTTAGGGTTTGGGTTTTTTGTTTTAAATGTAGGCGAGGGTGACGCCTTCCCGAGCTTCGCTTCACTCCGAGCTGAGGGAGCTGCCAGCCTCGCGCCACGGGCCTCAGCAGCGGCGCCGCCGCTCGGAGCGCGAGCCGCCGCCAGGCGGGAAGCCTGAGGCCGAGGCGGCTCCGCTCGCCCGCTCGAGCACAAGTTGCCTCCAGCGCCATAAAACGGGTCCAAAGTGAGAAAAAAAACATGACTTAAAAAAACCCAAAACAACCCAAACCCCACCACCTTTGCCCCCCGCACCCCGGTGGCACAAAGAAGGGAGGAAGCCGGCGTGGGGACGAGACTCTATGTGCGTGCCCGGCCGCCTCTCCATCTCCTCCGACATGCAAGTGCGCTGCGGTGACCGGCTGCACCCCTGTGAAGCCGGCGGCGGCTCGGAGGTGGCCGGCTTTAACTCAGAGGGACACGAAGCCCCTTTACAGGACACGGAAAGCACCGTTGCTCCAGAGGCCGCCTCAGCTCTTCGTAAAGTTAAATGCTGTGCACCTGCGCCCGCCCCTCCTCGGGCCTGCCCCGGCCCTGCCTGGCTGTGGCCTTGACCCGTCAGAACCCAGAGCGCTGCCCAGGTGGAGCTAACAAAGGACTAATTAACAAAGGACACCTCAACAAACAGGTGTCCAGTACACTTGCCTTGTATTTGAATGTGAACTCGCAGATAGAAGGACAGCAAGATGTTTAGTTCCTCGCTCCTGGAAAACCATTCTCCTCTTTCCTTTCCCGAGGCTTGCACTGCCAGTCCAGTGATGGCCTGATCCACGCTGAGGATGCACAGGTGGCTCGGAAGGACTTCAGAAACTCTGCGAGAGAGTCTTTTCACCAGAGATGGTAAGAAAACCAAAAAAATAACAGATCTGTAACATCAGCCATAGAGTAACAGGGCAAAAATTTTAGCCCTGAGATGCTGTTTTAGTTATTTTTCTATTCCTGTAAGAGATGTAACTTCTGTGTGTTGTCTCACTTGACAGTTATGGGAATTTATTAATCGCCAGCCAAATAACCCATTTCATTTTCTCTTCTTTGGTTACCAAATCCACAGCCAGACAAGAGACAGCAGTAAGTTTCTCTGGCCAGGTTTACTGGCGATCAATCTCTGCTGTTACTGTAGCTTGCCTGGTTGTAATGCTCAGCAGGGAGCATGTGTTCCTACATGCTTTCTGAAATATTAATACACAAAATTGTACTGAGGTTTCTGATAGCAGCAGATTGGCTTCTCTGCGGTTTTCTGATTAGAGGTGTATTGGTGATTCCGAGAAGCCAGTGGCGCCGAAATGGGTTAAACCTAATAAGGTTTTGAAAGCTGATAGCATAATTTAAGAGGGCTCAGAGTCACAAAGCTACAGACCTGGCTGACCCCAGTAAATTACAGTGTTTGTTAATGTTCTGTTATAGACATCTTCTAGTCAACCAAAAGCAGATATATTAAGTGAAAAATTGACTTGTGGTTCACAGTGATAGGCTAGCCTTTCTGCCTTGTTTTTTGACAGTTGATCGACTTAAATGTAAAGGAGGGGCATGGTGGCTTCTGTTTTTTACCAGGGCTCTTGGGAATGCCACCTTCAAAAACATTAACTTCAGCTTCCAACTAAAGAAACATAATTGCCTGAAAATCTTTATCATCATAATCTTACACAATATATGTCCCTTGGGAAATCTAAAAACAATTTAAGGAATGGAAGGCATGGGAAAAATCCTTTTACTTTGAGCATGATGATTATAATCATATAAGCTTAGAATCAGTGCAACTGGAATATAAAGGAAGAGTGATTAAAAAAAGCACTAAAATTTATATTGTGTTTTCAGAATCAATGTTAATTAAATGAAGTGGTGGCCAACTCACGGTGTTTTAAACTGATTCTTCTTAGTAAATGTTTAATGACAATAAGTTGGCTTAGAAACATTCATTGCAGTCTTTCGAGGAGGGTTTTACTGAAATTCTGTTTGCAACCAGGACAGGCTGACAGCTTTAAGAATCCAGTAACTGAACAGGGAAAAAGGATTTTCATCGTTACTAAGTCTAAATTGATGCAAACAATGAACAGAGGTAACAGTCTCATGACTCCTCTTATAATCTTGTTATGCTCTGAAGAAGGCATCTGAATTCCCATGCCTCCTATTCAGTAGTGAAAACCCTTTCCTAGGTGTGGGCCAACACGACTGGGAACAGTCAGCAGATGAAGAGACTGGGCAAAATAGGAATAAAGGTGCAAGGTGTCAACGGCACAGACCTCAGGTTGTGCATTAGCTGACATTCTTGAGGCAGAAACTATAAGGCCTCTTCTACTCAAAGACTACAGCAGCAGCTGCACCATTTATTCTGTTTGCTGAAGTTCAATTTATACCTTTTATTACAAAACAACAGCCTGAGTCCAGGCAAGGCCGAACACTCCATTTGGGTAGCTTTTCAGGCCTGAGAACCTTGCAGTCCTGACAGGACTGTCTGCGAAAGCTAATCCCTCACAGCACAGGCAATGGTGTCAGGCAGAAAAGCAGGTACCGGCCAAAGTTGCGTACGGTCTCCAAGCACGTTGCCTCTGCCCTCCCCTACTGCTGCACAGACTGACTGGACAGTCCCAGTCTTGGGGATAAACCAGAGTTCACAGGGAAGGGGAGGGGTGTTCAACACTGTCTCAGGAGCCAGGGGTCCCCAAGCACTGCCTGGATTGCTGATGAGCTTAAAACATGCAGTGTGACACAACAATCTCTCAATACATCATCCCCACAATAAGTTCCTCTAGGGGCAATTGATTCAGCTGTAAAATTTGCTTCATTAAATAACCTTCTGACATGCCCCTTTTAGGAAATGAGAATTTAAGTACCGTAAGCAGCGTGAATAGCCTGTGATGATCACAGACAGAATTTGAGTGTAAACTGGTATTAATATTTGGGCGTTTCTGACTGTTGGTGCTGTCTGTGCAAAGAGCCCACCTGCTTTAAGGAGATGAAAAATAGTCTGTTGGGTCTGCATTCTACAAAAATAGCACACTTGGTGAGGTTTTTACAACCATTGGCTTTAAATCTTAAGCACTCTCCTGAATTCACTGCATCCATCTTCTATGGCAGTGACTACAGTGTCACTGCTGTCAGTGCTGCCTGAAGGCCCAGTTCCTTCAATGATCAAAATATGTTTTTTCTCTGACAATGCTTCTGGGGACATAATAATGGTGCCACAATTAGCCTCAGAAGGGAAGCTTTCATCTTAGCTCTTAAAGAGGCCCCCCATTCTCATTCCAAGGTAAATTTTAGGGGAGAGGAAAGTGGCCCATTGGAAGCAGTATAAACACACTCATGGATCTTCAAAGAGAGATCTGGGAAGTCAATTATCTTTAATTTTATTACTAGTATGTATAAAAGATTAAAAAAAACCCAAACAACACAACAGAGAAAATTTTCTAAATAATCCATAATGTATCTTGCCAATATGACGGGAGGGATCTGCCTCTGTTTCACCTGTGTTTAGAGAGCCCTCTAATTCCACAAGCTAAGATATTAAGTGTCGAGAACACATTATTTTCAGAAAAAAAATACAGGCACTCAAGCAAAACATGCTACAAGTGAAAACTGAGCACTGCCAATTTGGCACTGCATAAAGATTTACAGAAAAAAACCCCACAACAATTACATGGAAATCCTTGGAATCAAACTACTGTTATTAAATCATCCTAATTTTCATATAATGATAAGTTCCCGTAGCGTGTCCACTTCTGAGAATGTAAAATCAGCAGGATAATGCCACAATAAAAGATGAGATATGTGTGTTGACACACTATTCCGTGACTGACTTGTCACTCCTCCAGGTTGCAAACTGTTGGCTGAGCAGCAAGAGTAAAAAAACTAATTGCCTTTGTATTGCTGAAGCCTTAACTCTGCAAAGTATTCCTCCTCAATTTTTAAAAATGTTTTTCTCTCTTCTCATACTCCTGATAGAGAAAATTAAGAGTGCCCTGTTGGGGATGGCAGCCCAGAATGGAGTACCACTTTGAGACAACACAAGGCATTTCAGTGCCTATCAAATGAAACACAAAACCTTAAATCAACTTAAAGAGAAGCTGTGTGGTTAAAACTGCAAAAGCTTATTTTGTTGAAATAAATACAGAGGTTTAGATATAAACCAGTTGGGTTTATCTATTCCAGCCTAAAGATATGCACTGTCAGTGACTGACTGTAGATTTTTTACTCACAGTTCATAAGCAGAAGGGACTCTCTACAGATCTAGTACCATGAGCTAGAGTAACGGCTGCTGCAGTGATGAAAAAAACCCAGTAACCATCACAAAAGAATGGCTAGGCTGCTTCCCAAGAACTTTAAGGGAATATGATAAGTCCCATGCCATTCCTCTTAGGGTTTAGTATAGGACTACCTCAGGATTCTTTTTTTATGTTCACAAAACATATCACAGCCTAACAGGGAATTCATGAATCAATGATACATAGAAAGGATGATGTAAATGAACCCTTCAAGGAGAGGATAATCCAGCGGTCTAATCCTGAATTCCAGAACGCCACCTGCCTAATCTGCACGAATTAGATGGTGCTGCTTTCATATGCATCTCCTGCCTCATGATAAAGTTTTCACATGAGAGAGACCTACATTCAAAAACTTCATGTGTTTTTACATGAAGTAGGCATTATGTGACTAAATAAAGTACCATTCAAAACAAGGACTATCAAGACAGCTCTTACTGGTTACCCAAGCCAAGCTAACTGTGGTTACCTTTGCTGGACGAGTCTTGAAGTCTTTGTAAGTAAAATGGAATAACTTCAGCAAAAATAAAGGCAGGATGCTTGCCTCTGTGCCACAGCTCAGCCTAATTAGGATTCTCTGGACAGATGGGATAAGCAGGATTAAGAGGTCTCTGGCAGAGGAATGATGTGAACCCAGCGCTTGAATTTGGAGACGTTTGCAGCATTAATATACTGTATAAAAAGCACCTCCACTCAGTGATGAATTAACAGAAGGATAGCTGTTGTAGTTATGGTCCTGTGGTAAACAGAGATCTTCAGATCAGATCAACTAATTTATTTCTGCTAAAAAAAATACAATATTGCAAGGTCTGGCAACAATGTTGAAGGGTTTTCAAGAAGCAGAATCTTGCAGCTACCTGCACGCATTTCCACAATGTCTCTTTTAAAGTAGGAGTTTAAAGCACTTTCTCATAACTTTTGAAGGTGCCTATCTGCTGTGGAAAAAAAGGAACTGAAGATTTCCTCAGGCATCTTTCTAAGAGAATAGACACATCTTATTTAAGGTGAACAAATAATGTATTTTCAAGGGGAAAAGAAGAGACAGAAAATAGATTTGTTGAGTGGACTTTACCATTCTCTTTACAAACATAAAGACAGAAATGAATATATTGACATTTCTTTCGTTTTCAAGAAGTGCAAAATTTTCATAAAGCATAGGAATTATTAGAAAATATTTAGCAAAACCTGTTTTATCATTCCTTTCCCCTTCATCCTTCTATGCCTGAACTTTGCAAAGAGCATGGCTGTTTCTTCTGCTGCAATAGGAGCTCCTATCAACACATGATTAGTTTAGCCAAAGGAAAAAAGAAATGGAAATGCATATAGTTCTATAAAAATCCAAAAGACTTGCCCATGCAGCAGATACTCCCTAAATGGGCTGCAAAAAAATAGACTGTGAATCTTAATCTGTAAGTATAAACAGCTTTACGAAGGTTCACTAAAGGGTATGCTTGTATTGCAAATGACAGCACAGATCAAAATAATAGGATCTCTCCTGTTCCCAGAAAGAGCTGCAATGAACTGATTGGAATTTCACTTTGAGGTCACCTCTGGTCTCAGTTGTCTTCCTTAATATGCGTATTATGCAATAACCACTGTGATGCTAATGACAGTATCCCATCAGTGTTGCAGAATTCCCAGTACAGTCTCTGCTTGATGTCTGAAAATATATCTGCATTCATTGACAGGGAAAAAAATATTTTAAAGCATATGAGATGTATATAGTGCCCTTTAACCTAAAGGATTTCTGTAAGTTTCAAAAACTACGTGCCTTTTGCAAACTTAAAATATAAATCACCCCTGGGCAGGTTTGCAAGAGCTCAGGACCATGCAGAACAAAAGCCACCACCTTGCTTGTTCACATATGGGGGTGGTAGTAGTGGTGTATTTAGATGAAATATTTTCTCCGAAGTTTTACAAATTTTTTACTGCACTTCTACAAAAAAAGTGAAGTAAAACTTTCCCCACCCGTGCTAAAGAAACAAGTTTATTATTCCTTCCCGTAAGAACTCCCATGTTATTTATATGGCATTCAATTAATTTACCTTTGAAGGATGAAAGTGACAGGTTCGTCTGAATGAGGTTCCAGAGTTCCAGAAAGTCTGGAGATAAGATGTAGTGTTCAGTTGTATGGATGCAATTCCACTGTATTAAATTAACTTCCTTCAACATTCATACTAATGTAGGAACAATGTCAATATAATTCTTCAAATCTTATCAACCCCAGTTCTTTTACGATAGCCATTTAGTTCTCTGATGACTCTTGTTCCTGCTCTTTTTATTGTCAGCTACAAAGATGTCACCATCTTCAGTTCTGTGGAGTAGTACCAACATTGTAAAGGAAGCCATATCCTAATTCAAAAAAAAAACCAGCTGTACATAACAAAATTGTCAAATACTGATCAACTTTTAAGTTAGTATTATATTACTGATAGTACTACTACAGATATTAAGTGAATGCTAAATAGTGAGATCTGTGAGTTGAAAGGTCAGAAATTCAAAGTTAACACTAGAATAGTGCTTTTAAAGTACTGAAAAACAGTGCATCAAGTACTGGGGGAAAAAAAAAAGTAGTACTCTGGATGAAAGGACTAAATTTAAGTATCTTGTAGATACTGCTATGAATTAAATTCATCATTAGAATTAAGGTCACACTTAACTGTTTTGCTGCGTTAGACTCAAATCTTTTGGTGTTTGTGTATCTTTGCCTGTCCCTCAGCTAAAGCCAGAATAACCCTATTTCTTTATAAAGAGCATTTTAAGCAATCTTTGTCCTAGCATTTAGGCACAATAATGCACAGCTTTAAAAGCACATAATTATACTACTTTTGCGCAATTACCTGGTTAGCAATGAATTTAACTTCTTTTTTTTAAAAAAAACAAACCCCAAACAACCCTCACCACAGAACTGTATATTACACGTAAAAAAAATGAAAATGTTTAGAGTCATAAAAAAAGATCAGTCATCCTCTACTGATCTGCAAAATGTATAGTTTGAAATACTCATTTTAGAATCCAGCACTGCACTTCTCCTCTGCTGCAAACCAAAGCCAGCATTACAACCAGACATGGTTCAGTGAATTACCTTTAATGCTGTTACTAAAATTCACCCAATCCAGATTATCAGAATGAATGTAGTAAAATGCCTATATGGGCTTGATCAGAACTTGGTGAAAACACCGACAAACATGAAAAAAAAAAAAAAGTCTGCAAGAGCACAGACTGGCCCCAAATATTTAACCCAGAAACTGCAGATGATAAACACTTCTCAGGAGTGGCAGATGTTAAAAGGAGGGACAACAGCCACAAGTTTTGGCTTGCAATGTTTAGGCTGGATATTAGGAAAACCTCCTTTACTAGGAGAGTGATAAGGCCCCCTCAGAAGCTGTGGAGAGCATATTGCCCCAAACCACTGTGGAGTTCTTATCCCTGGAGTTTTCTAGACTGGTTGTCCATTCTGACACCTCTGTCCTTCTCTGAAATCTACATAGGACTGGACATCCTAAGATACCTGCTTTAGTGGACCACATCCTTCCTGTGATCCTAACATGTCTGCCTTTGCTTATCAAATGGCCAAGTCTTTCTGATTGCCAGGACTGTAGAAGGAATTCATAACCCCAAGCAATTCCTCAGATGACTGATTCCAGCAGAGGATAGAGAAAAAGAGGAAAAGCAGCAAGTCAAGCTACTGTTGTAGCAAGCGGAGGTCTCAAAAGTACAGCATTTGCTTCTCCATGCCTCCTTACCTGCCAGGCTGCTTCCTCCTCTGCGTGATGACAGGATGACATCGAGTAGCACTAGGAGATCCACCCACTTTCAACATCACATATTACCAATTTCCCAGCAGGTGATCCAGTGCATCCTCCTATTAAACTCTACCTGTAGGTAACAGAAGTTCTCACAAATCTGTAGAAGAACAAAATTAACTCTTGTGAAAGTTCAGATAAACAAAAGCACTATTGGCAAGCAGCTGCTAATAGGTAATGGTGATGGCACTGTACAGTGGGCTCTTTGATAATTAATCCACTATCTTTTCCTTTCTACATGATACACTTCTTTAAAAGCAAATAATATGAGTGACAAATTTAGTCTTTTTAATGGATTGCTTTGTTAGAGATAACTGAGAGTCACTGATGGCTGAGACTATGAAGTTATGGAGCAGTTTTATGCTAATACATACGTCACAATATAATTAGTAAATCACCACCTTCTGAAGTGAGGGTCAGGCTCTGAATAGATAGAACAAGCTTATCAAGAACAACCTTAATCCTCTGTCTCTGCAGGATCGCCCAGAACTAAGGTTTTTGGCATTTTCTTATAGGAGATGAATTTTAAAGTTAAGAAATTTCTCTTGTTGCCAAGAAAACTGAAAATAATGTTGCAAATCAGTAAGGCTGGATTAAGGAAATAAAAAGCAGTAGAATTGATTTGTTCACTAATTATCAGAAAGTAAGTTTTGCCCAGTTTCTATTAAGACAGTAAGAGCCTGCCAAAACCTTCAGATGAAACACAGCAATCCTGGATATACAATTCTATGATATACGTTACAAATTTGCCCACACTATTAATTTTATTGCCAGCTTTTCACATCCCTGCATTTTACATCTCCCAGCTTCTGTCAATCCAAAGGAGAACTTTTTTTTTAAAAGCGCTGGATCGCAAACTGTTTAAAGAACCTTGGAAGTTTAGATAGATTAAAAGTCTGACTCTGACAGCCAAAACAAAGCGGCGGAATATTTTAGCCCTTTACAGAAAGCACTAAACCATTTCACTACAATCAATACCAGAGGATACGGTACCAAGTTTTGGGGTTTAGATCTTTTCCCTCCCTCATTCCCCTGAGACTCCTATACTGAAGAGTTTATTATCTTACTGGAGTATAATATTGTAATAATAAGTAATAAGTCCAAGTAGTGATTTCAAGCACAGTAATGCTGGGATTTTATATCAGACCACAGGTTTCAGAATAATCAATGTCTATTTGTAATGATTTAATTACAGTGATGAGGTATGTCTCTGCTGCCATGAGGAAAACTGAAAGGAAGAATACAGTTTCAATTATATATAGCATAATCCAGCTGAGTAGAATTTTGCAAAGTTTGCTGTTAGCAAAACCCACTTTGCCTCCATGAAAATAGCTTCTTCAGGAAGAGATTCTGGAGATGTACAGCGCTTTACAACAGGTTTAGGAACTGAACTCAAAGGAATCATCTCACCTGAAGCAATGATCAAGGCTTTAATTAACTGTGACGCGGCTGAAACACTTGGAGAATCAGAAAAGCCTCGTTCAAATCTATCTGATAGGGTGCTACAACTTGAACCTCGTGCTTTCCTTAAGTTATGGCAGACTCCCCAAAAATTGACAGCAAAGTTCTAGTCTTAGGCTGTAATATTGATACCCTTTCTTAAATTCTTTACAGATGCATTCTGAACTTGAAAAACAAAGTCACACTTTAAAAATAGCCTGGTTTCTTAATTTATTAACAACATACCACAACAAGAGAGACAAGAAAGTGAAATGAATTTATGTTGTGTACTCAGGTGATTGTAACTTTGAGGTCCACAACTTTTGTCTCTGACAATTTGAAGTTTGGTAGCAAAGAAAGCATTCAGAAAAGGTATTTTGTACGGATGCATTTATCCATATCACTCAGCTGTCTTAACCTGGTTAGAAGTGAATGGAAATGAGGAAAAACACCCCAGAAAGGCGTGTGTGGTAGTCCTGTAAGGAAGGAACTCCAAAGGTTTTCTCGCTGTTCCAGCATGTGAGTTTTGGACGCTATCTAGTTCCATGTTAGGAAGTTTGGCTGCACTCCATGCAAATTAGAGATCTGTGGAAAGAATCCTGTAAGACAAAAAAAAGAAAAAATAAAGGATCATGATGCTTTCCATGGCACCTGAGCAACACAGTCCATGGTTAGTCTGTCTAACACAGGCAGTTCTGGACAGTGAGCTGTCTCCTCTGTACAAGGCTGTCAACCATTTGTCTCCTCCTAGATAACACTTCTGCAGACAAAAACAGAGTACACACGGAATACAGTACTCAAATAACTGGTGAAAACACTTGCATGCAATGTGGGAGATGCCACTTCAAAGCAATCTACCTGCCTGATGTGTAGCAGGGACTTGAATGTCATTTTCCAACATCCTTAAGTGCTCTGCAGTACAGTGGCTGTCCTGGAAGGGTTCTCTGTCCTTTTAAAAATCAGGTTTGATTAATTGATTATAAAGCCAGACAAGGCTATGTTGACCATGGAGGCTGACTTCCTATGTAATACTCTTTAGGGAAGTTCCCTGATAGATAATTCCAGCAGAATTAGCAAAGCAAATCACATTCTGAGGTAAATAATTACGAATTCATTGAGGAAGTGCATGGGGAGGCCACTCTAGAGAGCAGTCAGTAGGGCAGTTTAGCAACAGTCAAATACCATTGCCAGATTGACCATTGTTTAAGCCAACATTTTTATTTTCTAAGAATACCAAGGGGGGGTGTCTTGTATTATTCTTTTTGCTAGGAAGAGGCAGTATAAATATCCTAGAAAACTGTCCTACTCACACACCCCTTCACTTTTTTCTTCTAAAGGATAGACTCATATATAGATCTACATTAACATAATGTTAAGAATTTCCCTAAAACATGAACATCAGTAAAATGTAGTAGTGAACTAAATGGGTAAAGCAAACATTTTACCTTGATGTGCAAATGTGACTGTCACATTAAAAAATGTGACTGTCAAAGATCTGAGAAAGAAGGAGGCCCAATACCAGACTGTCTCTGCAATTGGCCTGTAAACATCTGTATCATAATGGGGTTTTTAATCTTTTTTTTTCTTCCTTTTTCACCACTTATGTTACAGCCATCCTAGAGTTTAAAAGAGAACCATGCATTTTATCCATCCTCTTTTTATTGTTTCCAGCTTACCAGTCTTTCAGTATTTAATAATACCACTCATGCTAAAAGGAAAGAAACAAGCTGTCCCACTAAATCAAAGATGAAATAAAACTGGCCTGTTATGGAATATGTTATATGACTTCTTCAAGTGGTACCCAACCTGCTTTATAGCACATGCTGCCTCTTGCTTGTTCTGTTCCCTTTCCATTTACAAAACTGGGGGGGGAAAAAGTTTTTTATTTTCTGTATTTTAGATCGATGGAAGGAGATTTCAACCACATTTTTAAGAACCAGTCTGCTTTGACAAACTGGATTACTTCTGAAGTTAAAGAAAAAAAAAAGACTAATGCATTAAATTAATGGGATTATAACTTAATAACTTTCCTCTTCTTCTTTCTGTTTTTCCTACCCAAATATCACCTACCTCAAACTCGGATCAACCACTGGTTTAAAATACATGAAAATTTCACACTTTACTGTTTCTTAACTTTTCTTAACTTAACTTTAAACAACAGTCCTACCTGCTTTCAAATTTGCAGCAGCCTATTATCACTTTTCTGGTCAGGATGCTGAAGGTTCTTGAAAAGGCTGGATATCAGGAAGCATTTCTTTGCAGAAAGGGTTGTCAGGCATTGGAATGGGCTGCCCAGGGAGGTGGTGGAGTCACCATCCCTGGAGGGGTTTAAGATCCAGGTAGATGTTGTGCTTAGGGACAGGGTTTAGTGGGTTTGATAGGGCTGGGAGTAAGATTGGACTTGATGATCTTGAAGGTCTCTTGCAGCAAAAACTATTCTATGATTCTATGACATGAACTAATAGGGCACAGTCATATATGGGGAATAATCATAAGCTGTCAAGAGGTATAGCTCCTCTAGATAATCCAGAGATAGCAGTAGCCTGTACCCTTCTGGAAATGCCAACGAGACTATTGATAGTGGAAGTATTCTGTGCTGTGCATGCAGATTGAGTTGTCTGCTGTTCCAGTGAAACACCTTGCTGCAAGGTCAGACAAACCCAACAGAGGTGAAAATGAGCTGGCTGAGCCCTTAGGACAGCTTGTAGACAGCTGCATCTGTGCCTGTGGGTAGCAGGAATCTAGTTTTGTCTGACCTGTATCTCCTCCAGCCCTGAAGCGACACCTCAGGCTAAGGACTAAACTCAAATCTCATAGAATAACAAAATAGAAATTGTTGAGGTTGGCAGGGACTTGTGGAGGTCCTCTGGTCCAACTGCCTTTCTCAGGCAGCACCACTTAGAGCTGGTCAGCCAGGACTGTGTCCAGACAACTTTTGAGTACCTCTGAGGATGGAGACTCTACAACTTGTTTGGACAGCTTATGGCAGTTCCAGTCACCTTCACAGTAAGAAAAGTGTCTTGATGCTCAGAGATGCTCTGTTTCAGCTTGTGCCTGTTGCATCTTGTCCAGTCAGCTTTTTGGGTCATCTTTCCTAAAACTGAAATTTAAGATTAGGCTGCCTAGTGTTAATTCCTGAGCCTGTAATCTGCCAGTGCTTGTCAAAGTGCTAAACAATTTTGATTAGAATACATCTCCTTTTTGTGTACTTGCCTTCTCTATTTTGAGAGACTCTGCAACAAATGAACCCCACTGAGAAGAGCCTGCCTCTGTTGTCTTTGTTCTTTGCCCCCTCCCTTCAGGTATTTATAGAGTTTGAGATCTGCCCTGAGCCTTCTCTTCTGTGATGCCTGAACAGTCCCTCAGACATCCACACAGTACTTAAGAATCAGCCCAGTACAGTAATTTTAGACCATTTCAGGGAACAAGGAGTCACAGGTCAGCTGCTAACACATGGTCAGAGCTTTTTTTTTTTACTATTGTCTTTGCTCCCACATACTACTTACTGGATCTAAAAAGCAGTGTGTCACTCCAGTCTGTCAGATCCTGCTTCAGCTTGGGGTGGGGAAAACTCCTGGTGTTCCTTAGACTGAGGCTTTCATCAGATCTACCTTCTAGTTTTATTCTAGCAGCCAGTGGTTTTTATTGGAGAAGCTCATGAAAGAGCTCACTAGAAATTTAAGCTGGGGCCACTTCCTCTGAACTGTGGATGCTGCTGGATTAGGTACTGGAGAGTAGTAAATAGAAGATCCATCAGGAAATAGTTTCACTGCAGTGTTAATTATGTATCTCAGGGAGAAGCAGGCTTGTTTTACATACTCAGTTCGACTTTAGTTACTTTCTGCACAAGAAGGACCTTGTGCAGCATACTGGATTCTTACAACAAAGTTTTTTAAAAAGGAAAAAAAAAAAACCCCAAGCAAAACCAAACAAACCCAAAAAGTCACCCACAAAAACACACACACACACACAAACCCAACAGCAATAACAAAAAAAAAAAACCCCAAACCCACCAGATCAGGGCAAAAGTGTTGTCATTCATAAGAAGAAAAGATCAGTTTTGCTGAATGAGAACATTTGGATTATTCTGCATGGTGACGTGTCTGCTTGTAATATATCAGCAGGTATCATATTTGGGGATAATTGCAGTGGTTTTAGACTCTAGCAATTGTTTCTAACAAAAAATAAGAACTGGGAGAGCAGCATTTCAGATTTCAGCCTTTTGCTATTTTGGAGAGGTTGTGAACTTTGTTTGGCTTGCCATGGCCCAAAGCATAGCTCTGTGCCTGCCCTAACTGCTGGAAGAACTTCCATGTCACATACTCTAATTTCAGGGAATGCCTTCATCAGCTACCCAGAGCCTAGCTGATGTCTGCCAGCTGTTGCCTGTTAAGGGATAAGGACAAAACAGTGTCTCGGAGGAAAATTGTCCCTCAGAACAACTTCACGCTGCAAGTCCTTCTAAAACCTGAAGTAGAAGTTGGGTTTCTGCATTTGTGTCCATCTGAAGTGTGATGCTTTAATACTGAAAAGGTGAGGGGAGCCTGTTCTGGGCTATAGCAAACGAGAAATGCTTTCCTGGGTGGATTTCAGTTGGAGATCAGAACTCCAGCGCTGCTGTGAAACTCACCATCCACTTCTGGCCTATGGAGCTTTTTCATTTTTAACTTGGACTAAAAACTAGCAAATAAGCCACCTGAGTGTTTGATAAATGCAGCACGACTGTACAGCATGCCTTTTGGGTTTGGAATTGCTTCTTTAAATAAACCCTGTCAGTTATTCTTCATGAATAATTAACAAGATTGGAGCTTGAACAGCCAACCAGCTCCAGAAGTGTTAATTTTTTTTTTTATTTAATAGGAAACTGGTTTCAGTCTGAGTCTCAACAGCACATCCAGTTGTGTAGCAGCACTAACAAGCCAGTAAGAGCCAACAAAAACATACCAAAAACATGACAGTGCTTCAAAAGAGAACACACTAATGCACACATTCACTTGTGATTCAGCTGGGAAGAAGTGGGCGGGGAGAGGACACAAAGGGATTGATCAAAGTCGTCGGTGGTGTATACTGAGAAATACTTAAGGGACATACTTAGATCAAAACTGCCTTAAGGCCTGTTTTCAAAACAGTCCTTAAGAATAAAAAGGAAACGTTTCCTGTGTGTGTTCTGAAGAACCCTTACATCTTAAAGCCTCCTCTCTCTCTTCGTGAGACCAGCAAACTTCAAAGATGTCCAGAGTCTCTCAAAGAGAGAAAGAGGCAAATAAAAGGTCCCTACCAGATCTGAAAACCTGCAGCAATGCACTGTTCTAGTCCTGTTGGCAGCAGTATGATAGATCAGTTTGAGTAAGACTCTTGGTTTTGGTAAGTTTACTTGTGGTATATGCCTCTGAGGAAATAGATGCTTAATCTCACTAGGGAGGCAAAATATCTTTGGGGTGTGGCTTTTTCTGTTAATCTTGTAGCTGAGCAACTTGAAACGAGCTTCCCAAACATGTACATCACTGCTGATGTCATTCAGTCCCAGCTTGTTTTGGCATAAGCTGTTGGCAAACATGAATAGCAGCCATATTTAATTTCAATTTAACTCAGAATAGAAGCAGTACATAACAGAAAAGGACAAAATCGGAAGGCTTTTTTTGGTTGCACTCCTGATATTTGACTAATTGTTATTATAGTTCTGGAACATGAGTAGGGACAGAATGCACTCTGGAAATGGGCTGCTTCTGCAGCTCTCAAACCTAAGTGTACTTCGTGAGATTTATCAGTTTACAGCTAAGTCATCTAAGGAAAATGTAAAAGACAGATGCTCTTGAGAGCAAGACTTGGAATTGCCAGTAAGTCTGACTTTAGAAACAAGCCAGAAAAATCTGTCTTGACTAGGGCAGAATCACTTTGAAGCAAGCAGTTTCTCTGGTAGAAAAGCTTGAACCCAAGCTAAAACCATATAGAAAAGCTTAAACCCAAGCTAAAACCATCCTTCTATTCTGCAATCAGAAATGAAGTCTTAGCACTGTGTTCTCGTGCTCTCCTAAACTGGTTCTTGGCTCAGAACTGCGACATTCTCGGCTGGTTAAAACTGTGGTGCTTCATCAGCCTCTGGATAAACAAACTTCAACATAGCCAAATGTGGAAACAGAAGAGGGGAAGGAAGGCAGCAAGGTCTCTGCTGAGGAGGAAGTGTCATTGTCTTAAGAGGGAAAGGTGGAAGGCGAGCAGTCTTTACCCCTCGCACATGGATAGTTCAGAAACTGTTAATCCAGGCAATCTTGAATGATGAATTTTTATAATAGACTTGTGTGTTGGGATTAGGGTGCTGGCTGCCCTCAGCACCTCCAGCTCTCCCCTGAAGAACACTTCTCTTACTGCCTCGATGGCTGCGTGTTGGCACGACCCTGCCAAAGTCTGAGCTGCTTCTGTGTGGACAATAGCTTGGCTTTCATTTGGAGCAGTGTTTCTACTGCCTCTTTCTAAGTTTTATGATCATATCTGGTCCTTTCCTTCATTAGTAGAATTTGATTTATTTTTTTTTTAATAAACCAGATATAAAGAAATACTATAACTACTCAAAAAGAATGAAATGTAGCCTTTCCAGATCAGCTGGGCTAAACTCCTCCTCTTGAACTTTGGAGGTGAATGTTCGTGGCTAACAATGAATCTTTGTGTTCATCTGGGGAATGATTGAGGCAGAATCTTATGACTTGATTTCCAAAGTCTTTGGTTTCTTCTGTAGGCTTTGAATTCAGATGTAAGCAGATAGCTTACGGGGACTTCAAACAGGTATGTACAGGGTTTGCTCGTGTATATGGGGGTCTTTCAGCCTTTGTTCAAGAAGGAACTTTATTGGTGATGTTTCCTGTATATGGCTATGAGAGAAAGCAAAATTGGCCTTCTGAGTGGTTTTCTCTTTTGAATTTGCTGAGCTCAGTAAGATGTGGTACTCTGATGCTGTAGCTGTAGAGTCAGCTGGCCCGACTTCTGAGATGAAGACTAATGCTGTCTTGTGATACAGTAAGTAACCCTGAACGTGTCATCAGTGAACTCAGCTTATCTCCTTGATTAACTCATCACAACTTGGTTTGCATTTCAGTAGTTGCAGTGGCAGTAGTTCAAGTCACTGGCAAGTACTATCTGATGATTCTGGTTTTAACTAGAGATCTGACAGATCTCTGAAGCCAGGTAAATGGTCAGCTTATAGCACAGAGAGAGAAAACCTGAGCAAGAAACAATGGTTGAAATAGAGCATGACTTTTTTGGATCAGTACTGTCAGGTGAGCCAAGCCTGTGATGAATTTACAAGAGCTAGTTTATTCCAGCAAATGAAGAGTTACGATACGAGGCCTTATTAACATATGTTAAGATAGCAGATGTTTGTCAAAAGTTCCTTGTGGTTGATGGTGCTGGGGAGTGCTGAGTCACTCTGTGTGGAAAGGCCTTTGTGTAAACAGGTGAGAACTCCCAAAGTTTTGTGTAAAATATTTACACGCTTTAGGAACCTAGCGATGTGTTGATGAAACTGATTGCATCTGTTTGGGAACTCTTTGGTTTTGCTTTCATGTGAGCTGTCACACTTGCAGTTTTATGATGTGTCATAGGGGGATTCATAAAGCACTGATTGCTTTCTCTAGCACTTCAAATACCTGAGGTGTGCTTGAAAGAAACATGCTGAAATTAAAACAGTTCCTGCTCTTTCAGGAGGGGAGGGTTAGGGGTGAAGCAGTATGATACATATTCACACAGTACACTAACGTGTGCTTAGTGGGAGTAAAGTCCCATGAGTAGAGGTAAGAATCAAGCCTTTTTTAAAATTTCTTTTCTCTCTGGAAAACTTCCTCAATGTGGTTAAAACTGAGAACTCCACATGAGAGCAACTGGTTTCAGTTTTTGCTTCAGCAGCAGTTTATCAAGGACTTAGTCCTGCTCGAGAGAGCTGACTTTGAAGCGTGCTGCTGCAGCACTAATTCCACAGGATGTGCTTCTATGAAAAAGTGCTTTGAGATTTTTCTGCTAACAGAATCAATGGAACTGTTCTGTTCCTACAGAAACGTGCCTCAGGGAAGATACTCAAGTCTTTACATTTCTTCTCTGATGAAAAGAAAAAAGGCAGGTACTGTTCAAGATGTGGTGCCAGACCTGACTCTTCTCACAGCTACATAGATCTCGTTCTAGATTAACTGTAAGAGAAGAACAGATTTACTCAGCACTGGTTCAAACTGGTCATCACAAAGAACTGGCTTTTATGCAAGGAGGCACTAGTGGTAGGGACTGTATTGTGCTAACAATAGCACTAACGATAGTGTATGGCAAAACTGCAACGGTGTGAGCTTGTCTAACATGTTTGATAGGTACACTGTTTGTCTACTCTAACAGAATCAATGGGAGGGGTTGGAAGGGACCTCCAGAGATCGAGTCCAACCCCCCCCTGCCAGAGCAGGACCAAAGCTAAGGAAATCACTCAGCAATACATCCAGACAGGTCTTGGAAGTCTCCAGAGAAGGAGACTTCACAACCTCCCTGGGGAGTCTGTTCAGTGCTCTGGAACCCTTACAGTAAAGAAGCTTCTGTGCTCGAGCTTGAATCCGTTGCCCCTTGTCCTATCACAGGGCACAAGTGAAAAGAGGTTGTCCTGCTTTCTTGACACCCAGCCCTTATGTATTTATAGACATTAACTAGATCCCCTCTCAGTCTTCTCTCCAGACTAAACAGCCCTATGGTTCTCAACCTGTCCTTGTAAGGCAGCTGTTCAGCACCTTCATCATCCTCCTAGCCTCTGTAGGACTCTCTAGATCTCTGTCCCTCTTGAACTGGGGAGCCCAGAACTGGATGCAATACTCAGCTGTGGTCTCACCAGTGCAGAGTAGAGGGGGAGGAGAACCTCCCTTGACCTGCTGGCCACACTCTTCTTTATGCCCCCCAGGAGACCACTGGCCTTCCTGGCCACAAGGGCCCATTGCTGTCCCATGGAGAACTTAATTGTCCACCAGGACACCAAGGTCCCTCTCCATGGGGCTGCTTTCCATCAGGTCTACCCCTCACCTGTACTGGTACATGGTGTTGTTCCTCCCCAAGTGTAGGGCTCTACACTTCTCCTTGCTGAACTTATCAGTTTCCTTGTGTTTCTCCACAAGAGCGTGAGTCTGGTGACCCAAACACATCCCTTCTCATCCAATACATGAAATTCCTTTAACTACTGGGAGAGGCCGTGTTAAAAACACATTGCGCCTTTGTACCATTACAGCCTTTGCAGTGGCTTTAGATGGCTGAACATATTTTCATGGTTGTACACAAAGAGAGGCGGCAGCTAAAGCATCTGCTTTTGACAACAGAAATACCGGTTGAAAGTGTCACCTCCCTTTTCTCCACAATTGATGACATTGTCTTTAAACAAACAGCGCCTTCTGCAAAGGACAGGGAAGGAGAAGTGTGTTTGGGAGGGGGAATGGAATGGAGGACAGAAAGGGGGAGGAAACGGCGTTTGTCACTGTGGATTAATAAACCAGAGAACGGCTGTTTGGGCCGTAGTGCTTAACTGGAGGCAGCACCAAACAGTTCACTGGGAACAACTAATAAACATTTCAGCACTCACCAGTGAGGTGCTAATGAATTTGTATGTATGGTTTTGTGTCCATATGGGGGAAGCAATCAAAAGCTAAATATGAGTGAGTTCACTAGTACTATCCTTAAGGAAAGATTTTGTTCCCCTTGGCCATCTCATCAGGCAGCAAAAACATAGACCCACTTATAAGTAAGTTCACAGTCAGATGGGCATGAGATGCTTCAATAAAAGAGCAAAAATGAAAGAAAAACCTAATTGCGTTCCAGATAACCTTGTTATTTTAAACAAATATATATATAGTCAAAATCCAAATGAGGTTATGGCACTTATTAATGGAGTCAAGAAAGCATCCTAAGTTACAAAATATCTTGTGACTGGATTATTATCAGTTATGAGACTGTATGATATTAATGATTTCACATGATATCATAAAAAGACTCAAATATTTTCATGGCTTTCAGCATTATATGATTTTAGCTTTCTAATGGGGCAAGCTGTCACTTGGGCCAAGGGGCATTTAGACAATTCTTCTGTAGCCATCATAGAATTAGAAAGACATAAATGCAAACTTTTATGTTACAAATGGTTATCCGTTTGAAAAACAGATTACGTATTTATATGCTTAACTACAGATTCTGTTTCCTAACTTCAGATACCTGACTCCTAAAGTGTTTGCCAAAGTTACAGGAAGAAACCAAAATAGCATCCCAAAGACTTGATCTACAAGTCTGGTGTTCTCTTCTATTATATTCCAGCTTTCCTCAGACTTCAGGTCTTTATTTTCTGTCCTTCCAGACTTGGCAGTGGAGACATTTGGCAAAGTTTTCCACACAGTTCCTGGGACCAGGAATTTGGTATCTGAGAACCATCCTTCCATAGTCTTGCCAGTGGGGTTATGTTATTTCATGGCAGGTATGGCCCATACGGAGAAAAATGTGTGAAAGCCTCTAACTGGAATTCTCTGCTCTTTGAAGACTTTGTTCTACAAATTACTCATGTTAAGATATTTGTCTAACCCTCTTCTACAGTACCTTTCAATTTTAACTTCTGTATATGCAGTGATCTGTCTCTTCTGTTTTAAGGCTGCATAAAGAACTCTTTAGTTAGCATCAAATCTGGAAATCGGTTCACACTGTGTACAGATATCAAGACTGTCAAAACAGGAGATATTTTAAAGTGTTTGATCTTCCTGATTTGTTCTGCAGAGCTAGTTTAAATACTTCTGAATGTATAATCTGAAAGACTTGGTCTTGGTGACTGTTCCCTATTGATGAAACCTTGAGTATGAAGAAAAACAAGCCCATAATGCAGAAGAGTTGCCCAAGTATAGTAAGAGATGAACATAAGCCAAGCCAGCAGCACTGGACCTACAGGCCATCTATTTCATTTGTGTTGCTGATTACCACCAGTACAAGACACTTCACTGAAAGCAAGTTTTCAATAAGCAGTTCAGGAATATCCTGCCATGAAGAAAAGGGCTTTTTCTACCTCAGGAAACAAAACTCTGAAAGATAGAGCATGCAAATGCCTCCAGAATGGCTGGATTGTAAGCACTGGCTGTTAGAATTATGATTGAATAATAATAATGTTCTCCAATCCTTGGCTGCCCTTTTACACAAGCTACTGGTTTAAAGAGAGCACTTTCTCCATGCACAATTTTGACTTTGCCATGATTCAATTTACTAGTCCTGTAGCCTTCACGTTGGGTGAAGCATGGCTGACGTGCTGGCCTAGAAATCACTTGCATCTCTGGGCATTTTCTCCAGCTGATCTTTGCAGAAGAGCATTTTTCCAAGCTCTGTCCCTTCTCATAGTCCCACTTGCATCTCAGCTTCAGAAGCAAACAGGGCCACACCTGGGGGGGGAAGTAGATTTTGCTACCCTCTTACATCTCAGCTCTTTCATACTGGGAAGCCTTTCACATAGGGATCAACTGAGTCCTCTTTTGAGATCGCTCGGGGTCTTGGCCCGTGTCCTTGTTCAAGCCTCAGCTAAAAGTGAATTTCTACAGCTGCTTGAAGTCATTGAGAACTGAAATTTAGAAGTGAAATGCTGACACCACCTTCCCTATTACAGCATTTAGCTGCTTCTGTCATGCTGCAATCAGCCCTGTATTGTAAGCATCTGTGTTGTGAGCCTCTCTGATCCAAACATTTGTTAGCTTAAAATATCAATTCAATTGCAATCCATTCTGCTCTGCTCAGAAAACCCATCTGGCTCCAAAGGCTGCTGCCACATGATGTGCTGCTGCTGCTGCGAAGCCAAAGGCCGGATCCTGCCCTTCCCTGCACCCTGCTACATCTCAAGGAATGGCACTGAAGTAGCTGAAAGCGAATCACCCCAGAGCAGGTGTGAGGAGTGAGTCACCCAGGGGTACGGCTGCATCCCGCACTCTTCCCAACTCACTCTCCCGCTTTTGCTGCTACCTTCAGTATCAAGGAACTGAAATGCAAAGGCTGGGAAAAAAACCAAACCCACCCCATCAAACCCAGAAAACTCAGGGACATAATTGTCACCCCATTTCTTTCCTGCTGAATCACCATCTGAAACACTTGCAGGCATTTCTGAGACAGTTTTTCAAACCAAAACCGACTCCATGGGAGTGGAAAGTAAAATCACCCTTTCTAAAGGAAATGCCAAGGAAACAATATAAAATTTTCATCACCTAGAAGAATCACTTCTTCCTGCAAATCTTTTTAGTGTCTGTTGTGCTTGCAGGTAAAAAGACTTGATTAAAAACCTCTAGATGAGAGTCCTGGTCTCATAGTGTGCCTGGAAGATCTGCTGGGACTAGAGTGGCTCTGAAGCAAAGACACAGGAAGCCATTTTCAGTTCACTGTTGCCTTGGACTCACGTTGCATCTTTTCTGCCTTCTGCTGAGCCAAACCAGCAAAGAGCACAGTTGCCTAGGAAAGCAGTTATGTTTTTTTGCTATATATAAGGACGACAAGCTGCTATGAGCGCCCAGAGAGTAAATGCTACCATGCCACGGAGGGGCAGGATCAAGAAGATAACCAGAGCTCAATCTTTCTGGCTTTGGGGCATCTTGTTAAGCTTCATTATCGATAGTGACTAACCTAGGAGCTCAAACTGAGCTCTGAATGCCTTTCTGTGGCACAAGAGACCTGGCAGAGATCCGATTTAACTAGGTGGTGCAGAAACAGCTCTTCCCCATCCATCCACGTTTCCAAGTGATAATCATAGAATCACAGAATAGTTTTGTCTGGAAGAGACCTTCAAGATCATCAAGTCCAACCTTACTCCCAGCCCTATCAAACCCACTAAACCCTGTCCCTAAGCACATCTACCCAGCTCTTAAACACTCCAGCGATGGTGACTCCACCACCTCCCTGGGCAGCCCATTCCAATGCCTGACAACCCTTTCTGGAAAGAAATGCTTCCTGAG
>WUAM01000137.1:207744-391755 GCA_024336885.1 Actenoides hombroni
TTGCAGAAAGGGTTGTCAGGCATTGGAATGGGCTGCCCAGGGAGGTGGTGGAGTCACCATCCCTGGAGGTGTTTAAGGAGCCAGGTAGATGTTGTACTTAGGGACATGCTTTAGTGGTTTTGGATATGGCTGGGAATAAGGTTGGACTTGATGATCTTGAAGGTCTCTTCCAGCCAAAACTATTCCATGATTCTATGATTCTATGAAAAGCAGATGAATATTTAGTCCGATAGCTGTAATGCTGGCCTGAAGCTGTGAAAACTCAGGTAATTCTCTACTTTGCTGGAGACTCACTGTAATTTCTTGTCATTTGGGAGAGAAGAAAGAAAAAAAAGACAGCCTAGCACCTGAATCTAAGCCTGTCTGATACTTGATACCCTTAAAGCTTCAGAAATGTACTAGAAAAAACTGCATGGTAGGCATAATGTTATGTACAGATTTGAAATGTGTGCTTTAGGATTAATTTTCTTTCCTCTAAGGATTTGTGTCACTTCTCTATTTAGGATACAGTGTGTTCTTGAAAAGAAGACAAATGTTTGGTCCACTAGTTACAGTGCTACCCTGAAGCTTTGAAATCTCAGATAATTCCACGGTTTGCTGTAGACTTACTGTATAACCTTGGAGAAGTCATTTTTTTCTGTCTATTGCAACCCTGCGTCTGGAAAATGAAATTATCAGGGGGATGTTGTAAGTGGTGCAGTTGTCAGAGGGATGAAAAGGACAGCGGTGTCCTAAGTACCTTTAGAATGCTAGATTATTTGCAATTAGCAAAGACATTTTGCATGTATACTGGAAAAGGAGGGTGACTAGCACTGCTAAATTTGTCAGCCTCGAACGGAGGCTGAAAGATGAAAGGAGCGATGTGATTGATGGAAGCCCCAGAATGATGCGCGCATATTGACATGCAATGCAAATCAGTCCAGCAATAAATACCGGTGTCGCGCAAAGAGCGTCGGAACAAACGAACGTAGCTCCAGTATTATGAAACCTTTTCACAACCCTCTTTTCTCATGTTAATGCATTTTGCACGCAACAGAAATTATACTTCTGAGAAGAGCCACTTTTCTGTGTTCTCTAAAGATTATGCCTTTACTCAGTGTTGAATCAGGCATATCCCTTCCTGAAATCATTTTAATCTTCCCTCTCAAGCTCAGCTGCATTGAAGTGTATATTCTGTTTGAATGCTGCTTTGGTGCAGCAATTACTCCATTTTGATTAGAGATGTGTGTATGAGATCTCCTCGGACTAAAGTCCATTTTAAATAGAATTCACTTTTGATATAGACCTGTCTCTTCCTATGAAGCAGAAGTCTCCTGAGGTTTCTGACATCTTTTGTCACTGGTGAACCAGATCTAGAGAATGGCTTTTTTTCATTCTAGATTTAACTGAAACGGGGAAAAAGAGAGAAAAAACTGTTCCAGAACTTTATCACCTACTGCAAAATAAGGGTCAGAAAGTAGAAAGTAGAGGGAAATCTCTCCTCCCTGCCAAAATTTTCCAGATTATCAAGATAACATTCCTGGCACCGCAGCAAGCTCCCTTTTGTCTGTATGATCATCTAAAGAGCATAAAGCAATACAATTTGGTTCAGTCTTTCTTTCCTTCTTATATTTTTTGGTCAGAAATGAGAAGCATGAGGTTCAGAATATAAAATCAAATGTGAGGAAATCCTGCTCCTTAGAAAAAGAACCAAGAGGAGACAGGGAGTGAATAATAAGCAAGTTATAAAAAGATGATGTGAAGATTTTATTGCTTATGTGCTTCTTTAAATGATCTCTATCTGTTAGAGGGAAAAAAAAAAAAAGGAGGACAGAGTCGACTTCAGGAAGGAACACTGTAAACAAGAAATGTGTGCTCTTTGGTTTCACATATCCTTAAATTTCTCTCTTTCACTGGTACTCTCAGGTAGAGTCTAGCAAGCTGACAAATCTGAAAGAAACTGATAAAGCAAAAGAGATCAGTGAGTTAGAATTACACAAATTAAGCATAATGCTATTTTTACATGTTCTTGCAAAGAAAATGTGCTTCTGCTGCAGTGCTTGCTGTGATCAGTGACCTTTCTCTACTGTCCAGTCATAAAGCATGTGATAGACAGGTTTCATTTGCAGGAATGTTCTCACAGAGGCAGAGCTGAGTATCTCAAAAAGATTTGTTGAATGGTTCATGTTGCAGATCTCTCTGTCATAATTTAAATTTTTCACAAAAGCAAGTCTCCGAAAAATATGTTGGTGAATAAATGCTAGAGTAGAAAACAGCCTCTGTTGCTTACCATGGAAATAGTAAGATGAATTATCTAAGAAATACTACAAAGCTCATACAGGGATAAACAAGTTTTACCAGAAATTAACATCTCTCTAAACAAACAGTATCTGAAACAAAAATCAATTACGAACAAATGCGCATGAAGAATCAAAACCAACTGACAAATAATTTGTGAGCAGTCAAAAAGACTAAATTCATGGAATAAACTAGTAAATCACTAGTAATAGTCTATCTCTAATTTGGAATGACACCAGCTGTCAACAGTTTGCTGAGAATTCAGATTTTGGTGTGGAAACTCTTTTACTTCCATCCATCACAGTCTGACACGTGAGGGTTGGAAGATAAAGGGACAAAAAGTAAATAAATTCTGCTTGTTGCCCAAGGCAAGATCTAGTTTGTTACTCAGCTTGTTGCAGTATGCTTCACTTTTAATGAACTTTTTAATGAAAGCCACTTATTTGATTGACTATTTTTTTTAGTCTGTGAAAGAACAAATAACATGTCTGCATGCCTCTGAGTTTGAGAAGTCCCAGAATGAATGAAACATGAAAAATGAGGCTGCCATGATTGTTGAGATCTTGCAATATTTTGTTAATTCAGAGGTTACGGGGGCTTTCGACATGCTTGACTCTGATCTCCATCAAAACTAAATCAAGGAATAATTAGTATTCTCTTGATTAGCAATAAATGAAACCAAAGAAACTGTTGCCCAAAGACTAAACAAAAAGAAAAACAAACAAACAAAGATTTAGTTGCCACTGGGTGAAAGAGCTGAAAGACAACAGAGACCACAAATGGAAAAATGTAAGACCTCAAAAAAACTGTGACGCAGGGAGAATAATAGAAAGAGTGTGAGGTTTCAGAGAAATCTCCAGCTCCTGTAAATAACATAATCAATCAACTTTGCACCATTGCTCAGGTAATACTAGATAAAAGAATTTTAGAGAGTATTTCCACAAGTAAGCATTTGAAGTTGGGAAAGAAGGGAGAAACCAACCTGCACAAAAAGACTTCCATTTGGCCGGGTGTCCTGGCCGTGGCACTCTTCCCTCTGAGATCACTCACACCTGCCACATAAAGAACAGTACCTTTGGGTTAAGGTTCAGAAAGAGGGAATTTAAGGAACAGTTTCCTCCATTTCTTACATGCCTGGCTGAAAAAAACCCCAGCTGTATAAATGTGCCATTTTAAAAAGACAATGGATTTTCATAGGGACAGAGCACAATCATGCCATTCCAATCTCAAACATTCTCTAGCCCCAAAGCACCTTTCTTCACTTCCTCTGTATTTTTGTCCTCCCGCTGTGAATGGCTTAGAGGACTATTTTTCCTACTTGGTGCTTTTATTTGATTTTTTCACCCTCCTTTTCACCAAGCTAAAACGTTTCTCAAATATTCATGAATTCAGTGCAGCCCCGGAGTGGGTGTAAGGTGTTGTTTTGCTGCTGTTTCTCCCACTGGGCCCCCTACTCAGCTAGAGAGTACGATCCCATTGTAGAATTGAACGGGCTTTAAGCTGGGAATGGGTTAGGGATATTGTTGTTGGAGGTTTTGTGTGTGAGGTTTTCTGTGTGTGGAACATGCTGGGTGTGGTGGTGTGCTTTCCACCTATGCCTGAAGGAAGAATAGTTCTGAACTCGGTGGGGTTTTGTTATCCTTGCGTTGCTACATTAATACCTTCCTCTGTTAGGTCAAAATACATCTGATCTATATGGTTCTGGAAGTTAGTGTCAAGAATCTGCAAGCAGTTTGCAGGATAGCCCCAAATCAGGAGATTGGAAAGGGCGTGTTTCTATGTACATGTTTATATTTACATGGTAGAAATGAATATGGTGAAATTTACACATATAATGAATGGAATTTCTCAGAGAAATGAATCCCATTCTCAGATGGCAGTTCAGTTCATTCCTCTACAAACCCTTCTGCACATCAGCCAAACAATTTGTCTTGTCAAATGATTCAGATTAAACAGGTATAACCAGCCCAAGTATGACTAGACATGCATTTTTGCCTGAAATCAAACTGATAGGTTCTTCCCTCTTCTCTTCCTCTATCATAACATTTAAAAGGGGGGAAAGGTAGTTTTTATCCTAATTGACAGCAGCAAGCTAGTGAAAAGATGTGGCCTTTATCTGATAGCAGTGTTCAACAGCTTCCCTCAGGTTTTAAGAAGGGTTGTGCTAGCTGGACAAACAAGGAAGCAGACAGCAAAGCTTGGTCTCCACCAGGCTTATCCTCTTAAAAAGTGCAACAGATGGATAGGTAAGAAATACAGGTACAATGCTGAAGTAAATAGAGGGAAGAACTGATATAACTATTAATTATATGTTGTTGGGATTTTTTTCACTTCAAGTTAGAGAGAGGGTAATGGAGAGTTTAATTAGAAAAAAAGAAATAAGAAAAGGAAGGCAATTACTGTTACAGCCCATCACTGCCCTCAACATGATTAACAGCTAGAATTTTGTAGGCCTTAGGGCAGAGTTGAGTCTTGAGGAAGTATCTGAAAGAGATATCATTCTTATAGATCACATCAGGGGAAAAAAATAAATAAAATTCACACTTTTAAGTCATACCCTGCACAGATAATACGGTCAAAGAAAAATGACAGTATTAGAGATATTTATCAGTTGGAACAGTATTACATCTGTGAATACTGTTGCCAGTAAGTTTGCTATCTGCAACCTTAGGAAATACAGGATATTTAAGATAAAAACTAGTTAAGGGTAAAGCCAGCTGAATTTTAGCAGTTGCAAGTAAAGATTATGTTACAACATTGTCTAAGATGAATGACTAGTATGGGGACAAAGAAAGCCAAGCAAGATGATTGGGGGGGGGGGGAATCTTACAGGATTAAAAATTACAGAGAAGTTAATTTTAAGTATACTAAAGGAGGAGAGAATGTACAACTGTATCAGAAAGCAGCCACTAAAGTGAGAAAGGTAAAATCCAGTTTGGAGAAAGAAAAGCATGAAGGAGAAATCCAAGACAAGGTGGGGTAGATGTCACAGCTGAGAAGGTAAAAAGGAGACAAGAGACTGTGTGGCCATCTACATTTCCTTCAGCATCAGAGAAGACTGTTACGTCTTGCCTTAGGGACAGAAAGAACTCATACTGATGAAGTCTGAACAGAAACATGAAAACATGAGGTTTAAAGCTGAAGGAAGGCTATGAAACAGTAAATACATTAAGCCCTGTGAAGAATTGTCCTCTGCCTGTGTGGTAGGACACTGCAAAACAGGTAAAAATCCAGCCAGGATTACTGAAAATGTGTGTTTGGTTAGCTTGTTTCATTTTTCCCTTCAATTATCTTTTTTTTGAGACCAAGGGAGATTATTATCTGTCCTGATGTCACGAAGGTACCTTTGTGGAAGGCATTCACTGTGCATCCTCCTAGAAGGGCTGCACGTTGTGTTACTGGAAATAAGTTATCGCTGCTTTCAGAGACACAAAATGAGCTGCTAGGCTGATTTCTGAAGATGCACAATGGGTCTTGCACGGCTTCCTAATGAAAGGCAGGGTTCCTTCTTCCACTCACTGGTAGATGGCAAAAGGACAAAGGGAAACTATATCCTGCTTGTTACAGCCTTGGTCTAATGTGTCAAATCTGGTTTTTTCAAGTCTTCTCTGCAACACTTTTCATTGCTTTACACGAGCTGAAATAACGTACGCTAGTGACAGTATACACTGCTAATAGTTCCTCATCGAAAAGTTACTTGAACAAATGCTGGTGGTGTTAGCTGTCCTTGACGTGCCTAAGAACAACACAGTGACCTTCCTTCAGATAATTCCTATGCCGTATCCTGAATACAGTTGTGAATGGATGTGCAGAGAACAGCCATTTCCTCACACCCAGAAACTAATAACGCTGCTGCCATCCTCTGCTTCCCATTTACGCGCGCTCATCTCGCGCTCCCGCTCGTCTCTCCCCGCGGCCGGAGAATGAAAATGGCAAAGGCTGTAAGCACTACCAAGTGTTATTTAATTGCCTCAAAGCAGGTGACAACAACGTGTGTGGCCAGTTGCAGAAATGATGTAATTGTCTGAGGAGCTGATAACAGGCAAGGCAGCGAGAGGCTGCTTTCCTATTCCCTTGGCAGCATCCAGCTGTTCTGTTTGCAGAACTCCTACCGTGTTTGCATTCGTGTGCGTGCACAGCTGGTCAGAATGCAGGCTGCTACCTATGTAAAAACAACCCAGTAATCTAATCTCACTTCAGACGACGTTTCTTCATCTTGCTAAACAACAATGCAATTCAGCAGTCTTGGCAGAGCTCTTTTCAAGATATCCTAGAATGGCATAAGAGAATCATGAGAAAACATAACCGAGATCTGGAGTCCAGGAGCGTGTAACCCAGCATGCACAGGACCTGGCTCTGCTGTGCTCTGCTGAATTTTCTGACTCCACTGCTTGCCCGAGAACTGTACTTGTACACACACACACACACAGACACCTTCCATGTCCTCCCTCTGTTTATCTCGGAAGCTGAAAGAGAACTATTGATGTGCAATGCCTTATCAGAAGAAAATGATAAAGAATATCTCACTTTTGGCTGAAATATATCCTCATGAAAACTACCCAGCCTTAGTTCAAGCTGATCTCTGCAAAAGATTACCACTAAGAGATTTCTAGCATCAGTACAACTGAAGGTGCACATGAAGAGGTAATTTTTGTGAGAGAAATATAAGGTTCTTTTTCTTTTTTTTTTAAATTTTTTTAGTCTGGATTCAGCAGCAGATGGAAACAGCGATCGCTGAACATAGTTACTCACCTTTCCAGTAGATGGTAGTACAGATGTGCTTAAAACATTATTACACCGGGGACTGAAACAAACAGTACGTAGATGTTTCCAATACTGTATAAGGAGGAAGTTTTAGCTGTATCAGTTCTTAAAACTAAGTCATGTGAAACTGCTGTTGGAAGAAAATGAACATCGGGACCTTTTTTATTCTAGCCACTGATCTTTAGCAAGATACTGAAAGTTTTATTTTGATAGAAAACTTGTTGAAATGCAAATGCTCATAACTGAAAGACAAGGATCTCTATAAACCACTGACACCCCTATTTATGGAGTGTTATATAATCTGAGTGGTGGGATACGATAGTCCCACTGAATGCAAAAGCCTATGGCTGTTATTATAAGCTGCATGTATTCATTTTTTTTTTAAGCAGGTTTGACTTAGCTATGTTGCTAGAGACAGAAATAAAACTCCTTTTTGTGGCCAACTTTACAGATTTTTCCCTCACAGATTTGTTATGCCTGTATGGGCTGATTTTATCAGCAATAACTAAACATGCATATGATTACAAATGCAGTTCACTGATGTTCTAAATATAATAAAAAAATCTAAGCCATATAAGTTGGAGATACTTCTTAGAGTAACAATTCAACTTGGAAGTTTCAGAAGGTTTAAATAATTTTTACAGTATTACAACTCTTTAACAAAATACAACAAAAGGATGACTGGAGGAAGGAAAAGGAATGGATTACCATTCATCTGATAATCCAAAGTCAGAATTTATAGAAGCTATTTTAACTATGACATAAATGTAAAAAACCAGGTGTCAAAAAAATGCCAGTTATTTGGTGCATACATTTCTAAATTTTTCCTGATGGAGAATATTAACATATGTTCTATTTTCATAAAGGACATCTATACCTAAGTTCCATGGGATGTTTTTTTTGCCATTTTGGTGGCAGCTAGTTCATTTCAGAACTGTGTGTGATCCTAGATGCACTAAAGGTTGTTCAGAATAAATCTCCATGAACTTTCTGAATGCATAGTACCAGCGACAGCTGATGTTAGTCAGTATTGCAGCCATATCACCCTTGAAGCCCTAGAGCATAACATAAACCCTTAAATAACCATTTATACAAGACTTGCGAGACAGATCAAACCATTAATCACCTGCTTTATTAATATTCTGTGATATATTGTAATGATTGCCACTGAGGAAACTCCTATGCAGGATGTGCACCTGAGGGAAAAGCCAGTGGTTCATTTGAAATGACACACTCAAAAGATCCAGATTGGTAGAGAGGCAGAAGGGGAGTAATTATGTGGAAGACCATGGATGCTGCTCCCGTAATCTTGTTTCCAGCAAAAATAGTAGAGATATGGCAATAAGAGCAACTACCTTGTGGGTGATGTCAAAAGAGAAATTGTCTTGACAAATGAGGGAGGTTTTAAATGGGAGTTTTCTCTGACCTACAATACAAGGAAAGGTTATGCTAATATGTTAAGGCACAGGCCTTTACTAATGGCTGAGCTGCAGACAAGGCTCAAGACGAGAGTCAGGTTTTTGTACTTCTTTCTCCCTGAGTGACTGAGAAACACTCATTATCCTGTCCTAGGTTATCCTATTATAAATGCTCTTAGCTTATTATGAATGTTCTCTGATATAGATGTTGCAAAGAGTAATCTTGGAGAAGAAAGTGTGAAGTTAGCATCTGGCACAAGGAGGACAAACTATTTCTCCTTTAAAATTAAGGGCAGTGGTTGTCCTGTTTGAGCCACATTCTGTTCTCGTGAACGGTCATCTATCAATCTATGCAACCAGCTATAAATCTCTTTTTTTTACCCCAAATCCATATTTTTCTGATTAAAGCCAAATTTGGCCCTGAATCATTCTTCATGTACTTTTCCCCATGAACAGTGAACTGAAAAAATATTAATCTTTTTAAAGCACCTTGAAGCCCATTTCTCTTTTCAACTAATGAACTATGTAAAGGAGCCTCAGTTGCCTCAGGGAAGCTTGTCAGACTCATCACGAGGAGCCTTTATAAAGTCTAAAGGACATGTATCATAATGTATAAAATTTGTCATAGCATATCATTATTACCTTTTGGGAGGCTTGTTGCAACAATTATGGATGATTAAGACATATTAAAATAAAGGCAGTTCCATGACCAATAGAACTAAGTAAGCTTGTTTCCCATGTCTTGTGATTTGTTGTTTTGGGGGATTTTTTGTCTTCTAGTTTAGCGTGAAAGAAAATAAGGTTTTCCTTAATGATTTTCCTGCAATAAAAGTGTTTATAGGAGGCCTCTCCAGGGAGGATTCTTTGGTGTCCAGTAGTGCATTTATGCACAAATATGTGCAGCTTCCCTCTAGGTTGTCTGTGGCTACAAAACTCAAACCCACGTAATTATTTCTGAGACCTCTACCTTCTACCAAATGTAGTTGCAATGAACCATGAAAAAAATGTCACAAGTTATTGGGGGCCGTGGGAGGCACACAGATGCCTTTGGAAAGGTACAGAATTGCCATCTGATGACAACTGTGGGGGAATGAGGCTGAAAAATGTACTGACATTCAACCTACCCTATTTTGTTCGCTGTCCTGAGCATTTCCTTTTTTCATTTCAGACTGAAAACCAAATGCAAGCATGATTATGTAGAGGAATGCATGCAACTCTCACCTGGCAGAAGGATGGGAAGGACAGTTTGGACCATGGGACAACCCAGACTCACCACGTCACCACAACGTCGAATACAGGTAGGCCCTTTTCTCTGTTTCCCACAAATCTTGTACAGTAAGTAGTAGTCCCAGTCTCAACAGGAACAGGTGGTCAAGCCTTGGGCAAACTCTGGAAAGATGAGATTTGAAATCTTTGCCACGAGGAGGGAACAGCATTCTGGTCCTCTGCTGCTCAGCTAATGTGTAAAAAGCGTATTAGTTTTATATCCTGCAGCCCCCCTAGCTCAGTGTGCTGACTGTTGTGAAGCTCAAACAGAAATGCTTAACCATCCCTCTGCACTGTAGGTTTCCTTTTGTGGTTTTTGTTGTTATTGTTTTTTAATTGTATCTAAGCCTAAGATAAATTCGACGCCTGTCTGCAGTGTGTTTTGGAGCACCAGGCAGCAATCTCTAAACCCGTCGTGACCAAACCAGTGGCAATAAAGCTCATCAGCTCAGCCATAATAAGCTGAGACAAAGTACTGCACTAATACAGCTCTGATGCTTTCAAGACAAGCACAGGAATGCACTGCACCATGTGGAAGGTCCTCACACTAGTTTGCATAACCTTGCATTTCTAGGAGCCTTTCACCAACTTACCTCTTTTACACCATCCCTGACAAGAGGGATAACAAACTAGAGGAATCACACTCTCTAGCAGAGGAAGATGCAAGCACCACCACTGCCAGTGGAGCCTGGTGGCAGCTTGCAGATTCTTGTGCCATCTGGCTGAACTTCAGCTCACCATCCAAACTGAAACATTTCAGCTTGCATTTTAAATATTACTTGGGAATTTTGTTTAACGAAATAGAATTAATAAAGAGGCTTGTTAAAATTCTGATCACTGTAACCTGCTAGTGTACATATATTTTGCTATGTAAGCTTTCAGAGTGAAACTCTGAAGACGACTTAGGTTGTCTAGGAATTAGCAGTGTGAATTAGTTCTACCTAACAGATACTGCAGTTATCTTCTGAGACCATTACAGGCCCCCCTTCAAACTCTGCCCATTTTTATGATCTTCAGAGGCAACCCCACCAGCCAGCAATCGCTAACACAATGGAACAGCAAGCACACAAACCATCTATCACAAAGACAATGTTTTGTTAAAAGTGTTTATGCAAAACAAATTGCTGCTCTGCTCCATCTTTTGTACCTTTTTGTAATGAAAACCGCTGCCTTAAGTTATTTTCTTAAATCACATCTTTTATTATCCATCTTTTATGCCAAATTTCCTTTTTTTTTTTTGGTGATAGCTATTTATCATAGCAAAAGCAAAACAGAAACATACTTCAGTGTGGGAGTTTTATTTTTATAAGTAGGAGGCTCTTTAGTGGAGATGGGATTGATACATCAAAGTCTCATCCCATGATAGCAGATGTATTTAAATATTTACCTTCATTTTCGTCCTCTACAGTTAATACAATATTTCCCTAACACAAGCTGCTAAATGTATTTTCCCCTTTTTTATTCTTATTAAAATTGTGATTTGAAGATATATTCCTAAAGCTGTGAATAGTTATTAACATTTCTTTAAAGGCTTCAATATTTGAATGGCCAAATTCCAGCTTGAGTAATTACATTCTGCCTACTTAAATTCCCCACACAGTTTCAATTAGATAAGTTATTCTTCTACTCTTTATGTCCTAAAACTGTTCTGCAGCATTGCTCCCACTATTAAACAGCTGCTGAATTTTGCCCCAGAGGTGACTGAACTGATCCCTATATACAAAACACAATCTATAAAACAAACTGAATTTTTTCTGGATGGAAGTTGGTAAATATAAGTTTTACGATGGCTAAGCATTATTTTTGAATGCCCACGTTTATGCTTCTTTTAAGGGTAAGAATAGTGAAACCTTTTCCCACAGTGTCCCATTAACAGTGCTCTAGAAAGAACAGGAAGATTCATCTTCCATATATCTTCAGAGCTTTTCCATGACTGTCATTAAGTGATTAAGTGACTGCCCTTAAATTGGAGGCACATTGCCATAGGTGCATAGGAATGACCCCACCAAAGAGATAAAAGAACCATAGGCTAGATTTTATGGATACTTAAGTACTTAAAGCCTAAGAAAGGAATCCACTATCTATGTAAAGCATAGTGTGGAGGACTTCTCCCCATATGCTTTTGGAAATCCTGCAAGGGCCTTTAAAAGGAAATATATCCCCGTATCTTTAAAAAAACCTTTCCCCATCTACTACGACCTCAGCCTGAAACTATCTGGTGGCACATAATTTTACTTTACCAAGCAAATGGATTTCTTTCTACTGTAGTGAAACCTGTGAGATTCTCTTCCTTGAATAGGTAAGAAAGGATCAGAAGTAGTAAAGGGCACTACCTGCATCATTTAAGAACATTTTTAGTGTGGTCCCAGGCTGGCAGTGTGCAATGCATTAAAGATTTTTTTCATCTCCAGACCTGTATTTCTGCTCTTTACAAGGGACCTGTTCAGATTACAGTGGTTACTGTAACTTCAAGGTAATCTTATGCTGCTGGGAGGTTGTGTGGGAAATCCCTGTGTAACTGCACATCAATAATTAAGCCAAATTCCAGAACAGGCTTTTGGATTTAGGCCTTTGTAAATTAAATCCTCCCTCCTTCTTTCATAAAAGATTACTGTAGATAAATCTTCAAACAGGACTAGGACAGGTAGGCCCCAGGCTTATAAAAACTATATATAAACTGAAATTATTTCTGGAGTCAATTAAAAATGCATGTTTAAATATAGAACCTGTGGAAGTTGAAGGAATACTTAAACATTTCTAAATTTGACCGCTGCTGTGGCTGAGCGGGGCCTCTTCTTCTTTTCCTTCCTCACGTTTCCCGGAGTGGGTGACATATACTTGGCGAGCATATACCTTAGAACAGACATTTCTCTGTTTCTCTCTTTTTTGCTGTTCTGTCTTGCAGAAGACAACCTGCTCTCTAGGAGAAAGATAAATGCTTTTCTTGTCTGCAGTATTTCTTTTTCTTGGGGGGATATAAGGCTTTTCTCTTTTCTTGATGAACTGATGAGGTTTAGGGCATCACCTAAAAAAGATTCTGTGCTTTGAGATTTCTGCTTTTCTTATATTACCTATCTCTTCTGAATTGTGTTTTTTTTTTCCCCTTAATCTTGAATCTCCATCCCCATACTTTCCATATCTGTGAATCCACCCTCCATACAGTCCAATCTTTTTTCTCTATATTCTATTTCAGATAGTGACTCTCTTCTCTTGCTTATCCATCTCCATTCGGTGTCCATTGCGGTTCTCTCTCAGCCCCAGGCTCTTCCCTGACACAGCATTAGGGGGAAAATGCAGCCTACCAATCTCTCTGATTATATTGAGCTGCACTTCAGGATACATACCTGAGCTTGTACATTACTTGCTGCCTTCTGCTTGTGATGAAGAGCTGAGACAAATGAGCCAACAGTCGTCAACCTTGGGTAGCTGCTAAGCTGTCCTTCACAACACCATCGAAAACACACATGTTGAGAGTTTGTTATTGCAGAAAACATCTGGGCTATAGAATCTTAGTGCAGTGTAAGAACTTGGAGCAAGTCAAACCAAGTAAGGACAGGACAGTTTATGAATCAGCACAATGTTCAACTCGCAGTGCAAATCCACAACAGAACTACAGATTTACTACAACTACGCCAAGTATCAAAAGATCTGAAAGCCTAACCAAAGTGTACCATGATTCCTCTTAAAAATCAAGGTTACTAAAATATTTCTGTAGATTCTTTGTCTCTACTAATAAAACTACTCATGGCTTCTTGCCATTTGCACTCACCAGAAGAGCACAGCCCATGGTGCTGCTGCTGCAATCTGACTGTGTTCCAAGAAAAGCCCTGCCATGGTTGTGGGCTTTACTTAAAACAGCAGCTCTTTTCAACATCTGTTGACTAAATTTTTCAATTTCAAAGAAAAATGCTCAAATTTTACAGATTTCCCTGCCAGTCAACCAACCAACACCTCATGTCCATGGTGCAGCCGCTGCTGTTAAAAACCAGAACATCGTCTTTGTCCGTAAGGTAGAGAACACACTTGGTAAATGTCAGTGCTAAAGAATGCTCATCGTTTTGGTGAGCTGTCTCACTGTGTATCACATTTCTTAAAACATTACCAAAGTAACAGCTGTACAGTTTAGCCAGCTGATAAAAAATAATTCTCTCATGGAAAGATCTTGTTCTTTAGACACACTTCCTTACAGATTGTGCCTGCTTGAGATGAATTTGCAATGGAAACTTTTACAAAGCAGTGTTTGGAAGCTATTCAGACATCTTTCTTGTCCTCCAAATTACCACGGTACTTATGTTACTTCTGGGTAGTTATAAACAGTTTTACTGTACTTTCATAATTAGTATAAGAATGGCAATAATTGTAAGGGCAGGTTTCCAAAGAAAATACCTTCAATATTACAGAAGACTCAAACTGAAAAAGATAGACACTGAAATACATGAGTTACTATTGAACACTGAGTAATTCTATTTGCATGTTATATTCAATTTGATTTTTTAAAATGATAATACTTGAGCACATTTACCATATACTACTTAAGAAACCATTATCTACAGTTTGAAATAACAGAGAAGACTCTGGATCTCTATAATTTGCCAGTGTATTCTGAATTCTCCTAAAAGCCTATAGAAGAAAGCCTTTCCAATGAGAGATCATAGGGAAAACAGTATTCTCCCCATAGTTGCCAGAGAAAGGAACTGTTAATTTTTAAAGAAACTGCTCCAGAATCTGATCTAGTTTATATATTTACTTATAATTTATTATATGATTCTCCAAATGTGTCACATATATAAGACTGTGCATCATTACCATTAATATATTTCCACCATATATTCATTGTAAGAGCAGTGTAGTATTGCACACAAGCACATCGTTGAATGGTAAAAGTAAACAGAACTACAAAGTTTAATATTTTGAGTCTTGGTCACAGCCTTGAAGGTTACATTGACTCAATGCTTGTCACTGTAATTCATACATTTAAAATATGATTTGATTTTTAAACTCAGATTTTTTTTTACAGAGGTTACCCCATTGCTAATGCAAGATACACAATTACTGCTGAAGTATTGTGTCACAAAACAAATGTTATTTACATTTTTTCCAGTTATTGGTTCTACATTTACAAGTAACATTAAGAATGACTGTGGTTGAAAGGACCCTAAATATTTCTTGAACAATGTTACTCTGTCAGGGTGAAGCTGAAACTGTAGCCACAGTTGTGCACTGCTGTGTCCCCGTACTTTCCTCCCGTAGCATATTCTTTCTATCACCTAATATTTGGGCTTTGACAGATCACTGTAACTAACTGAAATACAGGACTGATTTAACCCTCTTATTGCCTAGTCTGACATGAACACCTGGCACTGTATGACACGCAGCAGAGAAACAGACAGAATGCAATGGACAAAATGCAATCCTTCCTTTACTTACACATTTTGTGATTAATTAAGATGTGTGTGCTGGTGTATACATATACACACAGATAGATACAGATCTATGTGCGTGTGTGCGCGCCAACAATTCTCCCTCCTAAGTAGCTCTCGGGGTCATTGAAATACAAGGACCCAAGCCTGAAATGTTTCCAAGTCTGAACAAACCTCAGACTTTGCTCTTGGTTGTGACTGTTACTGTCAGTGCAGAATCTGTGGCAGTGAATCTGTCGCTTGCAGTCTGCACCTTTACAAAAGCCCCTGCTTGCTTATTTTCACCAAGCTTTATTCCAGTCTCCCTCTCCAAACAAGGCAACTGCTTATTTACCATTAAGGAAAACACTGCAAGACGATTACTGACCTATATGCTAATCTATTTCTGCTTTCATCTTACTAACTAATAAACATGAGAAGTATTTGTGGCCTACAAAACATGGGTCGTTCTGTAGGTGGCCAGTATGCATCATGATGATAAGCTCAGCCTCACTGTTTTGCCGTGATCCTCTACATAACTTAAGACACAGACCTAGATAATCACTTCTGAATGTACTCACTTCATCTGGTGGGGCCCTCGAATCCATATGGGAAGACTCCAAAGTGGTATGATAGGATAAACAGGAAAATGTCATTACAGCAAGAGTCAGGCCTAAGCTATAAATTGGAGACTTCAGCTTCTTTTTAAGTACGGTGTTTCTGTTTGGCAGCTCTCCAGTACTGGACAGTTATGCCCATGTTTAGCATTTTGCTTACAGTGGTCTTGTAATTAAGTTCTATCAATGCCATCTCCTGCAAATTGTCTCTATAAGAAAGAAGCCATTCCAATGCACTGTATATCCATACATGAATTTCAAACTCAGTTAAGATAATCATGTCACATTAAATAGCATAAGGTGACAGAAGGTTCAAGTGGGAGGCTTTGGCAGTTTTAGCAGACATCCTTAAATCAACAACATAAATTTTAATACAGTAATTGTATTACACCAAATGGATGTGTTAACGGGATACTGCTCCCAGACTATTTACAGACAATGCAAGAGAGAAGTAAACCAACATAAATACATTCATGTTTTTTCTAACCTCTTTGTTTTTTAAATCTTCTGCAAACAATCCAGTCCAAACAAATCTTTGTTTTTGTAATCTACTCCAACACCCCTACTGGGTTAGACTTTCCAATTAAAACATGATTCTTTATTCATGTTTCATAGAAAATATTTACTCAGACATTGTGCAGTGGTTTCTGCAATGTATGGCTTTGGTGTTGCAAGAAAATGAAAATTTCCAGAATCTTGCTTAAAGCTCATTTTTATTAATGAGTCACAGACAAATATTTGTTAATTTACCTTACGATGACAGAGGGACCAGCACACTTTGTGACACTGCATGGTGATGTAAGCAGACTAACTATTGTCAAGATTTTCCCAAATATCCGTTTTTTTAAGGATTTTGACAAGGTGAAGGGAATTAGGCAATTCCCTAATTTTTACACAGCAATACAAGAAATCCCAAGACCACCTGTTCACCCAGTCTCTGTGCTGGTACCATTCCAGCAGCCCAAAGCAGTCACTACCAGGGCAAGTTGTGACACTACAGTGGGAGCAGACAAGTGAAGCAAAACAGTTGGTGCCAAGATCCACTACTGACACTGCGCGCGCTTTGCGGGGGCTACTTTCTACTCTGCCTGTGGGCTGAGCATTCTTTGATGGCTGAAGTGTAGAAGGCAAGCTCTTGTAGTGTGTGTCTTCCAGGTTTGTTTTGCCTAAAAGGAGGCACCTCTCTGGCTCAGAGGCTGTTGCACAATTTGAACCACCATACTCTAAGTACAGATGGGTCAGATGAATTTTTTTGTAGCTGAATCCCAAAGCAACTGCCCAATGGCTGCGTGGCCCATCACTGCTGCTCAGAGATGGCAGATAGTCCACTGGAGTTATCACCATGTTGGAACAGCATTTGGCTTTGATGGAGATAAGAATCTGGAAAAACAGAGTAGGGCACACACGAGAGTACCTTGTTCCAGGCAGGGTATCTGCTAAACAGCACGTCACCAGTCCTCATCTTCGGTGGGGTTGGGAACAGTCAGTGAGAACTGCTCGGTGCACACTGGTTGTCAAGACACCTTCTGTTCAGTGGTGGCATTTCCTCCAGGCCTGCAGGGCAAGTTCATTGCAAAAGGCTTCCTCTGCCTCTTTTCACCCTCTGCTGAAACAGTAAAATCAGACAAAGAAGTTACACTGTGATCTCTAAGTGACCACTACGCTTGGGGGTGCAATTCTGTGACTTCTTAAATATAAAATTTATCATCCAAAAGTTAGAAAGATACACCAAGATCAAAATGGTTCTAATTTTAATAATCAATTCAAAATATTTATTATTGTGCTAAAACCTCAGACTGTGCAACTACTACTACTAAGTACACAAACACCAATAAATGTCCAAAATCAAATTTTCATGTTGAAGTTAAAACAGATAATCTAAAAGAAAGGTAATTGCTGTTTAATTCTAGCATCTGTACCAGTACCCGTGTTAACTACTGTCCCAGGGTACTCAGCTTTACGCTTAGCTTTGTAAGTGCATATATTCCATGTTATACTGTGTGAGTATCGAGAGAGGCTAACTGAGAAATTCCAGTTACACACTGGTCAATGCCAGGATGATCCAGTGCTTCGCTAATCCTCATCAGGGCAGCCATGAAAATTAACACCAGTTCTGGATCGCACTATTTTCTTCTAGCAGTTTAAACAGAAAACATCTGATCTAGAATTGTTTGCACTGGATAAAAGGAGCCTGTGTGGTAAAGGATCTGACATATTTGTAAACCAGCAATTATGGCATATACCCAGCAATTTGAAATATTTCTGAATTGTTCAGCACATCCCCAAATTGCTCATGTAATGAAAGCACATGAAAATGTTATTATCATTGTTTCTGGTTGTCTTCCGTTTCCCACTGGAGACTTTTTTTGTCAGCTTAATACATTTTTGTTTGTTTTCAGCTCTGGCTTTATTTGGTTTTGGTCCTGGAATGAAAATCAGCTAATGACACCTTTTCTCAGTCTACAGAGGCTTCTGCTGTCTAGCAAGAGTGGATTAGTCACTCAGTGCATGATCTCAGAGCGAGATTGGTGTTTGCTGCTTGATTTGTGTCTTTAGATTTATTCTAGAGGAGGGAGATCCACAACGCGGCTGCACAGGACAGTGTTACCCACACTGTCTGAAGGCTGCCAATAGTCACTTCATATCTTGAGAATAAACACAACAGACTCCTCACTGATAGACTGTTGTTTTCCACAACAAATGAAGTAGTAGAATCTTTTGCCAAAGGCCAAACACACAAACCCATAGTATTTTTGAGAGCTGAGAGCAGAAGTGACTCAGAGACCAGGAATGATGGTCGTATCATTTGAGCTCCCCATTTGCAGGCTGAAGCTAGTCAGGTTGGTGACACGTACTAACAAAAGAATTCCTTAACAGCTTAGAAGAGGATACAAAAGGACAATCCCAATCCCCCCACCCCAAACGTTGTTTTATAGATGCTTTGTGCCATGCTGGAAGCATAGAACAGCTGTAACCCAACTGAAATAGCTCTCAGGTGACTTTCCTGCCTCATCCATAAGCAGCACAGAGTTGCTTTATTCTCTTCAGCACTGCCACCACAGCCAGGGACAAGCAGGGATGGCTGCAGCATCTCCAGCATCAGCTGCTGCCAAAAGGAGGCCTTAGGAACACAGACAGTCTCTTGAAAAATGGAGTGGTTCTCAGGATGCTCTGACTCACAGGGGGACAGGCTGGCACATGCTCCAAAGAACTGGGAAATCAGGGAGGTTTACCTCAAAAGCAAAGCAGCTCGTACAAAGAATACCCAAATGAAAGCTCATAATCAATTTAAATATGACAACTGCTGTAGTGACAGAAAGCAGTGTTATAATATGAAATCATCTTACTACTTTTGTCATGGCATCCCTGAGGAGAAGCATGCATTTTGGTTCTCACTCTTTCATTTTGTCTGACTGGTATCAACCTGAACATCTAGACTGCAGTGCTTAAAATAAGAACCTTGTAGAAGAATATCAAGCTGTGCACATAGAAACTGGGGACAGATTTGCCAGTGCAACATATTGTCTCTGGTACAACACTCAGTTACCAGTAAAACCTCTGCAAACAAATGTGTCTTCAGTTTAAAAAAAGAATGTAATAATATATGTGTACTTGGAAATGGCAGTCTACATAAGCTAAATCAATCAGGCTGCAGCAAAGAAGAGGATTACTCTAACTCCAAATCTAACGAGGAAAAGCAGTTTTAAAAGATATTCTTAGTAAAGGACAGAAAGGTGTGGAGAAAAATCAGATTATTTGGATCACCAATAACTTGTTCTGGGTTTGTACACCCATCACAGCCCAAAGAGACTTCGTCCATGATCGAGCCTCCCGAACATCGCAGCAGTACAAGCATACAAAGAGAATACAAAGTTATTATCACAGGCTTAAACCCAATCTGAACAATTGAAATGCAGGGTTGACACGTACAGAAAAATATAGGTATGTTTGAAATGAAAACAAATTTCTAAGTACAACAGAAAGCCACGTGCCTGTTCTTTCTCTCACATAAATTCACAGACATACTGCTGGCAGAGACACGTGTTTTGAGGGAGGGGAAAAGGTTAATTTCAAGGGCTATGAGGGTCCACGTAAGTTCAACTTTGAACTCTTTTAAAGATATGAAGGGATAAAAAATAAACCAAATAAGCACTTGTTAGCTGTCACTTGTTACAGTTTCTATTATATAGATTTGATAAGTTTTCTCCATTCTATCAGGCCTACTCTGTTAGTGCACTTCTATGCTAAATATACAAGAGCTGTGCCAATTCCTTAATTTTCCTACAACAAGAATCTCTTGACATTTGCACGTCTCCATTTAATAGTCTGAAACTCAGCACCTGAAAAGTTTATACCATACAAAGGTAAAAACTCTAAGCATCGTCTGCTTTTATAATAACAAGTACTTGGTATGATCATGGTTCTGAAAAACAAAATTATTTGGGTTTTTTTTCTTCTCAGCTTTTGAGGAGGAGAAACTGCTTTCCTACTATGTCCTAGATTTATGGGAATAAGAGTTACTCTGGAGTAGCACTGACTACAGCATTAACCGTGCAAAGCGTACACAAGCATTGAAAACACACCGAGAGACACAACTCTCACTTGTGATGTGCAGCTGTACTCACTCCTGGCACTTCCTTCTTTTCTCCTCTAATTCTCTGCTCTCAGTTTTCTTCTGGATTTCAGTGTTTTCTTGAGATTACCACTAAAGGTTGGTTCTTTCTTCTCCTCTTTGCTCGCGATTCTTTTCCTGAGTAAAAATTAAGCTATTTGTGGTACTCTATCAGTCTAGAAACAGTTTGAATCTTTTCCATTTACTTCTTTTTAACTATTTATCCTCCTCTTTCATGTCATAATGGTTAAAATAAATTGAAAGCGGAAAGAAAAAAAAAAAAAAAAGGTTCATGATTCTCCAGTTGAAGCTGAAGGGAAACAGAAGGAAGGTACTGCAGATGAGATGTCAATTGCTAAAATTACCTTGTCTCTGTGATCAGACAGGCCTTGGATTTATTGAACTACAGGGCACTCTACAAGGTCTATTTAGTTTCTCCCATTTGTTTCACAGGACTGAACTGAGGGAACTGAATGATTTGAGCATGGTTATTGATTAATATTGTTTATTGCATATATTGTTCCAGGCACTTAGGGAAAAATATAGGTATGTTTAAAAGAAAATAAATACATAAATAAGATGGCAAGCTTGATTGCCTCTCTCTCTCCCACCGCATGTGTATGCATTAGCACAGCTCTGAAAAGCCCCCCGGACAATTCGTAATGATAGCAGGCACTTAGGAAAACGTATAGGTATATTTAAAACTAAAACATATAAATAAATAAGATAGTAAGGCAAGCTCCACGCGTATGTCAGCAGAGATATGAAAGCTGTTTGAAGAATTCTATCAGTAGTAAGAATGCCACAGGGCAACGCGCGAATGCACAAATGAGATGGACCAAAATAATTCCTTCCCCGAGCATTACCCTGAGAGGGTGACTTGGTGATACAAAGGATGTACGCAGGACAACTGGGAATCTGAAAGCTCTGCCTGGAGGAGCACTGGCTGCTATTTTCATAAGTTTCCCCCCTCCTTGGAGTACTAAATCATATGCAAAATTTTATGAAAACCTCAAAAATTCTAAATTCAGAATTTCAAACTCACACTTAAAAGTACAGAACTCCATCCTGTTTTAGTCTGCTTCATTCATAGCGAGAGAAAAAAACTTCTCCTTAAACCCTGCCTTCTGAAATGACCTGGGTCACGAATGTCTTCTAGTCCCCAGTGTGGCTGTCATTATTGCTCATTAAAAACATCTTCCAACTGGTTTTAGCTAAATTGCAAAGGCCAGAAGCACCTCTACAAGCACCTGCCCAAACAGAGAGTCATTCTGCAACAGCTACTGTGTCTCAGTTCACAGGCTTCCCAATTTCTCACTATCGCCTTCGTGTAGACAAACTCTTCCTAGCGACTGAAACATTTTCTGCCTCAAAAATGTCTTAGTTGTGTTGAAACGAAGAGGTTTCACGCTTCAGAGTGTCAAACTGTGTCACCGTAAGACAAACAGAGAACACTTTGATCTCCAAGTACATCTACACAACGTACTGAAGGTGTGCTGACAGTACAGACATCCATTCCAGTCTGAGTTTAGCTACAGTCGGTAATGTTATAGAGCCTCCATGTCTAAGTGTAAACTAGTGGAAACCTGACGGGGACACTCCCTTGGGCTGCTGAGGGATAAAAAGGGGACATGTTTTGTGGTTAACAGGTTACTAACAGAACCAGCTCATTTCATGGCCTGCAGTTCATTCAAAGCGTGCACGTGTCACATTAGTACAGGGTGACATATTTTCACTTCATATTATGTCAAGTTTTATTGATAATATATTGGATTTTAATACTAAATATATTCCAGTCAGAAGGCTTGCCCTATCAACTTCTGTTATGCTGGCAAAATCATAGGCTTACATCTTTGTCCAGATTTTCCATCTGATTAGAATTACTTGGGACCTTTTGTTTCTAAGTCTCTGCAGGTCTGATGCTAGCAAAGCTTTATGTTTTATTCCAGCATGCTTTTTTTGGATCAAAATTATCTCTCTTTGGCTTATAAATAAGAAAATCTTCCAGTCGACAAGGGACAGATGTCAAAAATAAAGTATGCATTAGAATACTTCAAATGTTATCTCATGTCGGAGTTTCAGAGGGCCGTAACAGTTGTACATTTGTACACAGCCACTGCTTCTGGACATAATCAAGTATAAAAATGAGAATATGACTACAGATTGCAAAAGAAACTCCAGGAAAATGTCAAAATTCTTAAGCAAAATTTGAACATCTGTAGAAAATTTTTAAATTAAATGCTCCACTGATTGGGAGGAAACGGTTTCCTGGTTGAGGAGAGGAGATCTGCTCTTGTTACACATCAGAGTAGAAACACTGAAATGTCATCTTTTCTGGTAAAATGGAAAAGCATTTCTCTGAGCAGGGCTATTAGTCCTCACTCTAAGTATTGCCTGTATGACATGAAAAAGAGCGGGATTCAGCTGTCGCAGGAGCTGGAGGCTCCATTTGTTTGACGATGAAGAAACAAGTAGATGTTCTCTTTTGTTACAGTTCTAATTCACAGGCTCTGTTCAATCTAACAGAATACTAATTACCTTAAGTGGATTTCACAGTTGACAGAGACCTTTACCGGGAAGACAAGCTTGACAAAGGCAATTGAAACTTAGCTAATGAAGAACACTAGATCCACCTTTGAGGAATGTTAAGTAAGTGCTCTGCTTTTTATGGAAGGTACCTCTTTTATATGTAAAGGACCCATAGAAATGTCGACATTTCATTTTTAGACACCTTGCTAAATTCTGCAGAGGGTTATCAAATTACCTTTTAGGTTTTCCTTTTCCGTAAGGATATTTATTCATCCAGCATTTCCTTGCGGCGAAGCTCTGCGCGCCAATCCCGAACAAAGCGCGCTCGACGTTTGCTTAACCCAGCATTAATCGAACCCGGCTTCATACTGACAGGCGCAGGGGGGGCAGAGATTTCTTCCCTGCAGATGAGGGCCGAGCTGCCCGCAGCACACAACACATGCCTGAGAGCAGGGACCATAAAAAAACCCCTCCTTTTGTGATCACGTTACCTCAGTTAGCTCAAAATATGCAAAGAGCTGCTGCCTTTGGTGGCGCTCGAGAGCGGATCCACCAGCTCTGAATCAGCGCGACCTTGGGACGCTCTAAAAGCTGCCAATACAGGCAGAGCTTTGCTTGTGTGGTTGGCTGCGTGTCCTGCTCGTACGGTCGGGACCAAAGACGCGCAACCCAGAAGCTTGAAGATTTACCCCTCTCCTTTTCATGCTACAAGTTGTTTCCTCATTTTAGAAGACGTTGTGATGCTGCGGCGTTCTTACGCACTACAGAGTACGCAGCTGCGATCACCGGCCTACTGTGAAGTATTTTATGCCTTACCTGGATTTTTCAGAGAATTAAATGTTTGCTTTTCAGCACCAGGGAGATGTTCTATATGCACATAAAGTTGCTCAGGTAGTAGAGACTGTCCAAGAGTTCCCAAAATCAGAAAACATTTATTTTCTACCTATTCAGGGTCATACAGAGGTAGCCAATCGGAGACCAGATTTCTTTGAAAATGATCTAGTTTAAAGTTTTTGCTCTCTCTTTTCTGAATCGTGTCCTACATGATAGTTTCAATTATTTATTATAAGGCGATGGTAAAAAAGTGTTAATTAGCAAAGATGAAAAAGACTGACTCAATGGGAGCTCCTGTAAAGGAGCTCTTATTTCTGATGCCTGAGGTGACCACTAATTTACAGCTTTTGATAGCTTGCATGCATGGCTCACAGAATAAATTGGTCTTGGGGAAAAAATAAAAAATACTGTACACCTTATTCACTGCGGTTAATGAAGAAGGTCTAGGTTTTGCTGTTGTTTTCTGTGGGTTTTTTTAGTTCAGGCAGTTTGGTTTTGATAAAACAGATTAACTGGATGGCGTGAGAAATTAAAATATGCAAAGAGAGAAAGTCTGACACTAGAACTGCAAGATTTTCTCCATTCAGCTCAAGTGCCCATATCCAGCCCAAGAGGCCGGCTCTAAAAATAATTGTGCTTCTTTTTTTTTTTTCTTTCCTTCTGTGCCAATTTCAGCTAGTCTTTTCCATCTTCAGGTTAAAAGAAAGTTTAAAAAATACTAATATCCCAAACTCTTTACACCTTTTTTGTCTTAGTGAAAATAAGAAAGAAAAGATAACTCACAACACTATGGTTATGCTAATAACGGGAATCATACAGAAGACTGAAATGAAAATTTCTCCTAAACACTGCATCAAAATAACCTTCCTCTTTTGTTTGTATGTTTTATTATTGAATCATAGCTAGACCTACACAACAGCGTGAAACACGTTTAATAAAATCCTTTTACTTAATTAGAACACTCCACAAGGGCAAATAACGCTGAGGTCAGAAGTCTAGTTTGAATACTGTTTGTCTGTAATCTCCATTGGACAGAACTTATTTCTCCAAAGTTACCAGACAGGAATTAATTTTTTCCCTGGTTGTGACTTATATGTGAAAGAGTCTGTCTCCATACCCATCACCCACACCCCCCTTTCTTTCTTCCAAGTTTCCCAATTCTCCTAGTAATTCTCCAAGAAAAAAAACCAAACCCAACCCTAACTTAGTCTTCAAATATTGTTCATCAGATATTGTTCATTTAACATGGCTAGGTCACGAGAACAATGTAACATTTTTAGAGCGACCAGTATGGGAGACCCCAGTATGGGTTTGAAGATGTGCTGCACATACTTCACACCAAGCCCTCCAAAGAAAGCAAGAGTCTTGAATGTTGATTATGTTCTTCTTCACTTCAGGTCACTGGCTTGGTGTTGATCTTGTAGAAATGACGGGAATATTTTTTTCCAGTGATATCTGAAAATGAAGATTTTCCAACTGAGTGTCTGTTCCATCTACACTAACCCAGAATCCTGACAGTCCATCTACTCTCTTTCCAGCTGTGTCGATTGTGCTTACACCTGCATTCCTCGTGTTGTTTCACAACATCACAGCCGTGCAGGACCAATTCCTCAGATCTCCAAGCAGATGAATTCATGTGAAAAACTCACTCTTAATTCTTTATGTTTACATCTTTCAAGTCTTTCAGATCTTCCTCAATTAACACCTTTCCACTTAGCTTATTTTTTCCTTGTTTATTTGTTCATTTTGTTGTTGTGTTCTTTATTAATGAGAAATTAATTGACAGTCTCTGTGATGTTTCGTACACTTCAAGCTTTTTTTCATCTCCTGACGAGCCTTGCTGAACATAAAATGAGAACAATGAACAAAGTCATTGTGAGAGTTAAACTAAAAAGGACTATAAAATAGTAAAGTCCAGAATCAAAAGCAACAGATAAAAGATTAACATGATGCTGCTGTTGTGAGGATTTCATTATCACCATGTTCCCCATCAGAACAAGTGTGAAAGGACAGGCAGGTTTAACAGATTCCAAGTGTGATGTGAAGATCACTGAGATACTCAATGGTCCACCCTAAGTTGCTATGGGCTTCAGGACATTTAAAATCCAGGAACAATTCAAATCCAGAGTATTCAAATATTTCAAAATTAAGTGAAATAACTACAGAAGGGAAACTTACAGGTGTTAGTATATGAGGTGCATCTCCTTCCTTGGAAGCTCAAGCTTTTGAAAATATTTCGTGGTACTACTTGATTTCTACTATTTTCATGACGAATCAATCATCTTTGTTTAATTGTCAGTCTGTTTCTAACAAATGTATAGATTTTTACCATTCTGGAAAATATTTCGGATATTTAGCATTACTAAAGGTAGACAGAGTTTTATAAAGGGTGATTCTCCCTGTTATTTTACAGAATAAATTTTAATTTATTCCCCTCTATGCATTGATTAGAGGGCTTAGAAGACCCACTAAGAGTAGCTGTCTGGTTCTTACATAGCTGATGCTGGATGTCATGATTTTCAAACATGTTAACCATGTGCCAATCTCTGTGAAAATTTGTGCCTCCTTAAATTCATGTCCTGTTTAAAAGAAAAAAAATGTTTTTTTTTTTTTTTTGCATATTTGCCTGTCTTCCCAAGCAAAATCTTGGTTTTATCAAACAGGGAAAGGACCAGTAGGTGATCTCCAAAGAACGTACTCTGATGCTTGTGTCAGCTGGGGCAACACCAGCCCTAAACAGTACAAAACTAACTTGAAAGTACAAATGGAGAACAGAGGAGATCATCTGCTGGCGTTGAGGAGGGAGTGGTTTTTTACACTGATTCTTTTCTCTTTGACTTTTTGGTAGCGTATAAAATGTGGTCATTCAGTTTCAGAGATGTGTTCTGGAAAGAGGCTTAACCAATCAGGAAATTACGAGTCCTTGTCATGCAACTTCTCCAGTGAATCACTGAAGGGGGTGAAACAAAGCAACGGGGGACTTATTAAAGATAAAAATTAATTAAAAGCATAGGATATGAAATATAATAAATATTAAAATAAAGAAGTTCCTTCTGGGGCAGGTAGTGACATGAACATAGGATTAATTTTAATAAGGTGAATAACCCTTCACTAATATGACTTGGGGTCAGAGTCTAGCCTAAGCATTAGCATCAGATTATTCTTTTTCCACAGATACTTAATTTTGAAAACTGTTTGCTGTACAAAAAGAAATAAGAATGGCAAGATACAAGCTTGCATTTCATGACGAGGGGGAGGAAAAGCCTCTTCAGTTTTAATTAAGTTCTTCAAGTTTGACTTGAGGAGACATTGGTGTACCAGAAGACACACAAAAATAAGTTAACTCGTGTTAGGTACAAAAGTGGATGACAAGTAAAACTAAAATGCAAGGCATATTATGCAGATTCGATTTTTTTTTGTGTGTGAATGGCAGTTACAGATTTGCATAAAATTAAAATAACCTTTAAAATTAGGACAGCCAGGTCACTCTAATGTGCTCTGAATTACTGGGCTAATGATATTCTTATCCCTCCGTGTCCTCTAGGCACTGCCATTGAAAATCTAAACCCGTGTAAGATTACTTAAGTTGGAAGAGCTACCCTGGGAGAACTCCTCCAATACTTCTCTATCGGCGCTACATCTGAAGACAAAATACAAGAGAAAATTCTTAAATAGATATTTAAAGCCAAAAATACCTATAGAGACAAAAATTAGCAAACCAGGCCATTATTTTATATTACTCTTCCATTTCCATTTTGGACCAGGGCTTTTTTTTTACGCAGAGATTTAATTTTGGTGCATATTTGTAATATACTGTAAAGAACAAGACTGCAAAGTCATCAGTTAGACAGCAGTAATGAAATTAGGAAATAATACTTAATTGATTTTCTGAAAAGTATAGGCAAGATCCAGCTGCATAAAAGGTACTTTTATGCTGTACTACTGGTATAAACAAACCCAAAACTGGATTAAGTGGCCAGCTGGGAATACTGACCGCATAATTGAAGACCTGAGTGGTAAACAAGTACTTTAATTATCTCAAAGAAAAGTGTCCAGGGGGAGAGGAGGAGAGTGACCAGAGCCCATGGTATTCTGGCAGTCTCCTAAGGATCCAGCTGTTGCTCGAGACTATAAACTAAGGCAATCCTAAAGAATGTAGAATCACTCACTGTCAGACTTCCACATGGGTGCCAGAATGCAGGCTGCTAATTTTAAATAACCAGGTGTTGCAGACTTCCTTACTTTCAGGACAGGAATTTTAACTCTGCAGTATAAGCGAGTCTCTTTGTCCTTTGAGGCTCCCATGTGTGGCAAGCTGTTCTCGCAGCCTTTTAATGTAGAACTGTGACATGTTTTGCAAGGTTTCTATATGGTTACTAGATGCGATTTGTCTGAATTTACTAATAGTAAAGTGGTAGTAGTTGTCTAAGTAGTTGTCTAAGTAGTTGTCTAGGTGCACCTCTTGCTATTAGAGCATGCTTCCAACCACATATGCTTTCAACCTGTGTACATCTGTAGGAGCACAGTTCTTAAGTAACGTGAGTCAAACGCTTTAAACATATGGTACTGTTTGTAGTGGAGTGATACAGGACTCTAGGATAAATACCTCTCAATATTTAGAGCAATGATTTGGAAGTAAGCGCAAAATCACTGCTGGTAAAATTTATGGCTGATACAGGAATTGGTTGAGTGGTAAATAATTATAATCAGGCCTCACATTCATCTGGAATGATGTGGATTACAGTAGATACACTTACTTGACTTCTGTTGGCTTGGGCTCTGCTCCGAGGCAGCCAGACGCCCGCTAGCTGTGATTCAAAAGGCAATGCAGATGCAGTCAGCCTAACAACTGCGCGTGAACTCTCCGCAGCGTTCATCAGCTTCTTCAGCAACCGTCCTGCTACTCGCGACTGCACGGCTTGTCTGGGTTGGGAGCATTAGTAGAGAGTGCTTGTGTCTTCTTTAAAAATCCCTTCACGCTTGGTACTCTGTACAGTTGCAGGCAGTGAAGGTGACTAACTATGAGACAAATGAAAAGAGAGATTCCCTTTTTCTTCAGGTGTGGTATCTGGGAGTTGGTGAAATGTAACACCTTTGGTACCGAAGAGTTCAAGCTAAATTATCTTATATGCCCTTCTACATTTCATGTCCATGAATCTACATATCGCTGTGTTTGAACAGCACATGAATGCATTGTTTACAGCTAGCAGCATTTTGATGTTTCAATGACATTTATCCTGGCTGTGTTTGCACATGTCCGTGTGCATTAGTATGACATATTACAAGTACTGCAGCAATATCATGTCTCCCAGATGTAACAATGTAATATATATTTGCATAAACACTTGAACTACAGAACATAGGACATTTCCTTCTCTTACCAGTACAGATTTGCAGAATTTATTGATATATGAGTCTACAGAGAAAAACAGTGTACTTCAGGTTCCATACAAGTTACACTTGATAAGAACTTTGAGGTGGTTTTTGCTTTAAAATTTCAAGTATTAAGTGTATTTCTTCAAACCCGTCACTGGATCATTTTTTATGAAGTTATTCAATATCCAGTTTGATAATCAAATTGTCAGGATTTCACTCCTCATGAATGTAACTAACCTATTACTAGCTGGTTATTACTATTTGTTAATTACCAATTTGTTAATTGGCTTTTAACTGGGTTACCAGTAAACTTTCCAATAGTCCTGTATAAAAGATCTAAACAGAAGACTCTTTGGTCGCTTTAAAAATCACATCTAAAAAGAACAGACCTTCCCATAGGTCTATGTAGAAAGAGAACTATGTTGATAAATATATGTACTTGACTAAATACAAAGTTACATTTTTAGTAAAAAAATTTGTTTGCTTTTCTCAGCCTAAGGGGGGAAATGTCGAAAGGCTTGATATACAGAAAAAACCTGCCACTCACCCACTGAAAATGAGCTCTTTTGAAGTTGCTGCAGTTCAGGCACTCTTAAACTCAGGCATCTAAAAGAAAAAAGAAGCAGCTACATTTTAAAATACTTTCTATTATATAAAAGTTCTTATTAGTGGAGTCTGTACTGACACACACGTGATAAATATTAATAAGCCACTAAGAAAATAAGAATGTAAGAAGGCAGTAAATACAGTTTCTAAGCAACTCAGTCATGCTGTTCCTCCCCAGGTTTCTGTTCTAGGTCTGTGTTCGGCATTCCTTTTACCTCACTATCACACTGGCTGTTCTGCAATGGTACCTGAATGGAGTTTTTGCCCAAGAGCCCTAAGTTCAGACATTACATACTCATTTTTAGTACAATCTGTGACCAGAAAAGACATATAAAAAAATGTTTTCCATTTTCATTTTGACTTCACAGTACAATTATCACAGTTCAGTCACCTTGGACATTTCACGGCACATCTCTGTGCTACAGTTTCCTTATTTCCTGAATGCTTCCCTTCTTTATAAAATATACTATGAAGAGTTTAAATGAAAGGTGAAATACAAAATTACTTAAATCAGGAGAAAGACTGGAAAGCTGCAGGGTAAAGCTGCCATTCAAAAGGGATTTGACAAGCTGGAAAAACCTCATGAAGCTCAGGAAAGGAAAATGCAGAGACTTGTGCCTGGGATGTGGTACCCCTGTGAACCCGTGTGGTCTGGTTGCCGATGAAGGAGAAACCCACTGGGTTGTCTAGAGAGACTGGAATATGCACCTGAGATTCTGACTGGGCGAGGCCCTGAACAACCTCTTTCAATTCTGGAGATGAATCTGACTTCAGGGTTGAAGTCACTTTGAGCTGGGTACCAGATCAGGCATCTCCAGAAGTTCCTTTTCAAAAAAATACTCTGTGTCTCTATCTCAGCACCGTTTCTTTCAGCGTGGTACCTGAAAGAGCTCCAGCGGCGCTCAGAATCTGAAACGGCGTGAAGGAGTCACACATTCCCCCTCTTATGTCCCCCCTCAAACAAAAAAAAGTAATTTAGATTGTAAAAGGAAGTTGTTTTCTGCTCATTTTACTGGTTTCTGATTTCTTTTTAAAACTACAACTGAAAAGAATGTCTTCTATGATTACATCTAAAATGCCACAGGACTACACAGCAGGTTGCTCCTTCTCAGCTATAAATTTTATCACTACTACTTCCTGAGTTCGCTCCTAAAAATGGACAGCTTGTGAAATACTTCAGCCTGTCTGGCTTCTGACAGGTCTTCCTGCAAAAATCTGACTTATCCAAGAACACTCTGTACCTGTCATGGCTAACTATCACTCCACAAACCTGACTTCTATAGAAAAATCCTCTGGGAAGCAGAGAATAACAGCAATATTAGCCAAAAAGTCCACCTTTCTGTGGAAGAGCACACAAGTAGGATTTATTTTTGTGTCGTAACTCTGAAATTGGAAAGAACGTTGCTTCCAATTTTACATGAATGACCAGATAGAATACATCCATACATTTTTTTTCAGGAAAACACAAGTAAAGATCAGACACTGTTTAAAAAACTGAAACACAACAGAACCTTAATGCTAAAGAAGTTATTTAGTAGCTATTGATCATGACATAAATTGAGCAAATGGCATTTTTAATCCACTGCTAATAGTAATAATAATATCGATGCTGATGATGAATACTCCACTACTGTTATATTCTACCCTTGAACTAAATATACTCTACGGTTTGGACACCTTCACTGTGGAAAAATCCAGGATACACAAGGAAATATTGAATTTGTGTCAAGAAAATTGCTTACATAGTAATACACTTATTGACTTAATCAAAAAATGCAAAATGACTGTGCTTTATAACGCTTAGAAGATCATTAGACTTAGTTTCTCTCTTCTGACATATTAACCTTTCTACAACCACGGCAATATATAAAAGTCAGAGTTGGTTTCCTTTGTTTTTTAGTAAACACAAGGTTAAACAACTTAAATTTGGGTTTCAGCAAGCAGCTATGTTGGGACTGTTCAATATGATTTTATGAGTACGAAGATTTCAACGTGCATTCCAATATTTCTAAATTGCTGGAACCTTAGAAATAAGATGTACTTTTCTTCATGGTTTCCCTTCAGTTTTCTCCATCTGTTTTTTAAGTGCTCCAACTTCCATTAGGCTAAATATTTTAATGTACAAGCTGCTTTTCTGGAGTTTCTGATGTCAAGTTTCTCCAGAGTCACATTAACAAATTACATACATACACTGCGCTTTGAAAACACATAAATCTGGCATTCCTTGGGAGAGTTGTCTTGCCAGTACATTAATTAGGAAAATGTTTCTTATGACTATCTACTTAAATTACCAATGTTTAATTAGCTATTATTGCTGATTTAAGAATTGATTTCTCCTATCAGTACATGTTGGTTCAGGCTCTCACCCCTCGTAGCCAAGTCGCTTCAATGAGAAGGTGACCTTGGGATCTGGCGATGCTTGATGCCAACAGTTAAAGGCCACAGAAACACAGAAGTTGTTCCTACTCGTTTTAGCTGCCAACAGCAGCTTGAGAGTGTCCAGACAGACCTATTGGCTTTACGGAGAAAGGAGTTTCTTTTTAAGAGTCATTATGAGAGTCTGCACCATCAAACTTTCTCCAGAGATACTTCTGCTGCAGAGCTACCGTGCTGGAAATGCCTTTGTTGTGAGGGAGATTAAACAGTGCTGGTGTAATCCACTGTTGGATTCACTGACATCGACACTAAAAGTGTTCCCTAAGAGTTGCCTCCAAGTCTACAGGAATAACTAAACTTGTACAGATGTTTGAATGCACACCTTTTGTGTATTTGGAATTAAAACTGAATGGATCTGTAGGAAAAAGCTACAAACTGCACCACAAGTATATCTGAAAACCATTTAAAAAGATGTAGTAGAGAAATAGAGATACTGGAAAGTTGAGCAACCTTCTGGTCTTCATGATCAAAACACAATTTATGGGGAAAACTGGCTGGACTAAAGTAAGAGCCAATTCTACAGGACAAAGACAACAGGTTTCATTTTCTAAACCACGCTAAAGAACATACATTGAGGTCATGTTATTCTCTTGAGCTTCCAAATGGCTATGGTAAGAAAACAGAAAGAGAAGAAAGAAAATTAATTTGTGCATACTTACCCAAGGTGATCGATATGCAGGGAATGAATGCATCATGAAATGATTTTTTTTTTTTGTCCTAGCACTATCAGGAAAAAGCAAGAGCCTTTAACTTCCTGGTAGGAAAATCAAATTAGTTCCACCCAATAGTGACCTTTCACTGGCTTAACTTCCCCTGAACCCTTCGGTATAATTATTTAAAGAAGGTGATAAATAAGGACAGTATCTACTACAGTGAGGTCTAAACACATCATCTTCCATAGCAACAAAATGATAATCATTATAAAGAACTTACTTGCGGTGCTCTGTATTCCCATGGTGGGAATAGAACAACTGCATACACTGAACACTGGGTCAAAGCTGCAGCTTCTTCAGAAAGCAAAAGGGATGAGCATCTTTAAAGTACTTGGAGAACTGCAAGAGCTGCATAGGCAATGGCTCCCCTCTTCAGTTGCAGGTGATGAATGGGAAATAATAAAACAAAAGATGTATCTGGTGTTAGAATTTGGAATCCACCACTTCACACGTTCAGAGCCATTATTTGATCTACATAATTATACTGAACATTTAAATTAAACTAAGAAAAATTAAATAAGAAAATTATCTGAACCTCATTTCAAAAGACGACTTAGCTACAGTTAGGAAATATTTTTGCACGTCTATCTTTAGCATATGACAATGGAGATATGATTACATCTAAAAACTACATAATTTGTCCTAAAAATAGCAATCTACTATATGCATCCATTATTTTTTTGATATTATGGCAGAGAATAAAGAAATAGTTAAAAAGCAGTAAGTGCTCCTCTTGGCGGGGGGCTGGGGGGCGAGCTCTGTATTTTTAAAGCAATCTGTTCCCCTCTCCAGTTCACTACTAAGCTGCTCTGGAAGGAGCGGTACGAGCACGGCAGCAAGAGGGGCAGGGAGCAGCGTTAGAGATAGGGACATTTCAGCCAGTACTGCCTTCAAAGAAATGCCCATGTCACCCTTCAGGGGGAGAATTCAGTCCTTGGGGGGGGTCCCTGCTCCTCATCTAAAGTAGACAGCTGCTAAAAACCTCCTGTGCGTAGGCTGCAGCGTGACCCCGGTGCCTGGAGAAGCACCCTGGCTGTGACCACTCTCACCCCTAATCTGATCCCTGAAACCAAGCCTTAGAAGATGTGTAAAGTACTTACGTTTCTGAACATGGTTTAAAGCTATCCCTTGGAGCAGATGGAGTTTATTTTGTAATCTCCTTACAGCAGCCGGGTGACAAAAAATACACAGCAGTGCAGTCCAGAGCCCCTATCTCCTTTTAAATTATTTGAAATAGTATAAAAACCACTTTGTGTCTAATAGAGGCACCCTTTCCTGTCAAGAGGGAGAAGTTAAACTATTCTCAGTGACATCTGATTAAATATTTGCTAATCAAATGTATTTTTCTTTAATGGATGCATTTGTTAGTCTCTGAATCTCAGCGATCGCCTCGAGAACTCATCGCTAGAAAATCTTTGATTATCCTTTTACAGATTTATAAATATTTTAGTGATCTAATCAAAGTAAAGGAACAATGGAATATGATTTAGGTATGTATTATAAAAAGAGATACTGAACAGCTACTCTGTCTTTGCACAATCTATTTTTGAGGAATTCTGAATAAGAGTGAATTCCTTCATTTCAGTCTGTTTGGAATTAATGATGAAGAGCATGAGGATATTCTTGATGATGTTAATTTTTGTAAGTTGTTTCCCGAGTTCTAATAAATGTTAAAAATCAAAATATTTAGAAAATATACACTCATTTAAGCCTGAATTTAGCCTGAGAACAATCTGTGACAACCTGGAAGCCCAATTTTTTTCTTGAGAGTGAGAGAGGTTCTATATTATTCTATACTAAGAACATAGCATTATAATATTTTATATATATTAATTATATATATGATATATAATAATAGCACTATACTACCAGTCTATATTGACTTTAAAAAAAAATTAACATGTACTTGAAAAGATTATCAGAAGACTTGATGGTGTACTTCATTACCACTTAGTTTTTCACCATAATATAAGCTTTAGTTGATCTTACATGCACTTTAGGTTTTTATGGTAATTGCCTACTTACCCTGTTCTTGTCAGCTAATCAGGAGTAATTATTACTTCTCTAATTGACCAACAATAACTACTGTATCTTGTTTTCTTAATTAAATGCTTGTCTAGGAGAATATTTAATTTGCTGCAGTACCTTCCTTTTTTTTTCTTGGCGAGCAAGTCAATGTAACTTTATTATTATTCTGCCTGTATAAGGCAGTGCATGCAAAGCCCCTAAGAAGATTATGTATAACACCTTATATCTACCATAAAGGGGCTCAGCTGAAGCTTATGTTATTGTTAAACGTCTTGTAAAAGGAATCTGTGACAAAGTTTCAGTTATGATATGGAAAGCACTGCAACACAAAAAATAAGGTGATTTTCCCTATAGATAATCTGTTAGGGATCTTATTTCGGGCCTAAGTCGCAGCTTACACAGTTTGTAATGAGATCCCAAAGAAAATGTCGTATCATCGAAGTCACAGCTCTTTGCTGGTCCTGCAGAGGTGACAGCTGTCATGAGTCAGCAGTGGCCAAGGAACATTAAGGGATTTCAGTCACCTGGGAAGCTGGATGGAGGCAGAGGAGGGAACCAGGAGTCCCCTGTGGCCACTTCCAGAACACGAGATCTGCAGCAGCACCGGTGCTGCTGCTGTGCAGAGAGCTACACGCATCAGTAATGTACAGTACTGTCTGGGGAGACAGGCTGAAGCTGCTCATGGAGAGGGGCCCTCGTGCCTACCTCAAAGCAGTGTGTGGAAACTCAGCTGGCAGCCTTGGGTGTAGCACCAGCCAATGACACCATTTTGCATCCACTTCCTAACAGGTGCCACTTCTTGCCCCGGACAGGACAGCGATTCGGCGTTCCTTAGCAAACCTGCGGGCAGGGATGGACACATTAGTTCCAGCCACATCTCACTGTTGTTTAATTTCATGAGCTACACATATAACTCTTGCCAGTTAGACTTTTATAAGAAACAAGAATTCTCCTAGTGCTGACTCGCTAACCTGAAGACTGCACAGTATAGGTTCTTACTCCATGGTTTAAGGTCCACATTTGCTCTGGTATTTCAGAGCTCCTAAAGAAGCACACTCTGGTGTCGATGCACAAGGCAGTGCAATTTCTGTAAGCTCATGCACCACAAACTCAGCCCGATGATGAAACTGAAGAGGTCAACAGGCATTCAGGACTCCACAAAGCATAATCTGAGAGCTACACAACTATGAAATAAAGTTCTTTGTATTTTCCCCTCCAATCAATTACTATTAACGATGTAAAAGAGCAGGAGTGGAAAGTTTACCTTAGTTTTACTATTTTTGTGGAGAAACAAACCAACAAAAAATCTTTTAATCCATCCAAGGGCTGTTTTTCAGTGCAGATTATCTTTCTGTGAAAAAGACAAGGACATTTCTTTCTTATAGAAATTTCTACAAATAAGTGTATTACAATAAAGCATAGGGCCTAAGAAACATGCTTGCCACAAGGTTGAAAAGATTTAAATCGTGTGATATGTAGCATAATAAATAAAATCTTTTCTTCCAGAAAAAAATGAGCTGTTCTACATGACCTTGGTCAAAGCAGAACGCTTTTCACACGTAATAAACTACTGGTATTGTCTCCAAGAGGCCACACCTTGCATAAGCAGTGACCTTCATTTCCCTTTCATCAGCCTGGGAAGCACAGGGGTCCCTTTGAATATACAAATACTTTCTTTTCTGCTGTTCTGAAATGACTCTCCTTGTTTTCTCAAGCAAGACTGGAAGGTAATATCCTGTAGTTCTGAGTAATTGCACATTCGGCCCTTACGCTTTGAATGTCACATTTTAATCTGTACTTTTTTTAAAAGAGAGTGCCATCTGGGAATCAAAAATAAAGCAGGGCCATCTCACCTCATGTGTGGTGATTCCCTAGTTCAAGTCCTGCTTATTTTTGTCTATTGGTATGTCAGTTTTGCTGTGTAAGGGCACCCGTTTGGACTCCATCCAAGCTGTAGTAGTTGTAGTTGATCAGGTGCTTACAGGAGAGGGGACTGTTGTATTGTATTTTACCTCTGACCTTGGTCTTGAACATTTGCTACCAGCTTTCAACAACTTGGCCTGTTCTTACCTGTGAAGGCAGAAGAGTGTCTAGTCTGTTTCCAAAGGCAGGCTTAAAAGGAAAATAAATCCAGAAATAAATCCTTCTAGCAGCTAGCAGGGAATTAACTGGAATATTTAATAAAGCTCGTGTTGCTAAATATCATACCGAGTTGCAAACAGCTGGTTTGAATATGCACAGGCTTACCAAAAAAGATAAGGGAAATGATACGCGATTGGGAGAGTGCTTCCAAGTGCTTTTTGGCATAACACACCATTATTTCATACTACGTAGGGTTCAAACTACAAGCGATTAAAAAGAAAGCTGGAGAGTTAAGTGTGAGCTAAAGGGGCAGCAAATCCTGCTAAATAAAGCAAAGGTTCACAATGCAGTAGTGTATCAGAATGCAGCAGACTAAATTCTCCCTGTTTGGACTTTTCTTAACCTACACAAGGAAAACCAAAACCACGGAGGACCTGCAGCTCCAACCAGGCTCGCTAGGAAATCTCATGTGGCTGGTTTAGAAAGTTTTCATTGGAAGTGGAAAACGACTGTAGCATTCCAAAGGTGATTTTCAGATGTGGCAGAATCCACTGAATGAAAGGTGACCGTGGCTAAATCACTTGATTTTTTTTTTTTTAAAGAAATAGATTGGTTTAAAGTGACTCAAGCATCTCTAATTATTACACACTGATAGTATTTAAGTTCCGTAAACATCTAAGTCATGAGCTAAATCTACAAAACGGCCCCTCCTTTGACTGCTCAGCCAATTAATCTCTTATTCATTGTAAGATTTCAGGCTAATAAGCGTATGTCTAAGCAGGCAATGTAGCTGAATAAAAGCAATATTAATAGATCTAAAAGGAATAAACACCAATTTCCCCACCTGTTCAACCGAGAATGGCCGACTTGAACAGAAAGCTGGAAAAAGGCTGATGTGTAAATAGGTGTCTTCAAAAGGGTATTCATAAAAATTCGGATTCAAAATATCCAGAAGAGCTTGTTTTCATGCTCAGGATATGAGTACATTTGAAGCTACACAACATGCAGAGGCAGAATTGAAAAGCTGAAGGGAAAAATTGCTGTGATAGGTGAAAAGCAGCTATTTCTCATTTTATTTTGAAATTCAAACCATTTGGGGTCTGAGTCCTCAGGCAATTTTCTACATAGGAATTCATTTAATGCTGTTATTATTTTTCCCTCAAATTGATGAAATAAGGGAATGGAAGACATTATACTTTTAAATACTCCTTTCATATGTGGAAAAGATCAGAGAACACTGAACTCCTCCAGATATGATTTTCTGCTGAATTTCTGGCCAGATCACCGCTGCACGAAGCATAACCATCCATTCACCAAGTATAATACAAACTCTTAACAGCCCTTCTAGCAGTAAGGCCAGCACAATGCTTCAGTAAAACCAGCACATTACCCAAGGGTCACCACAAGTACAAATTTCCCTTCCGAAACGACGCCGCGCCATCGAAACGTGCTGTCAAAGCACAAAGCTAATACCCTGGTAACTGAATGAGATACGAGCATAACACACGGAACAAAATCTTCACCAGGGGAAAGCAAAACACTGGCGTGGGCTTCACAAGAGCTTTTCAAAAGCAATCGCTGCCAAAAGAAGCTGGGCGTATCCTTCTAGGCTGGGGTTACCACACTGACTTCAGAGATGCCCCAAACCAAGCAGGATGAAAATCAAAGCAGCACTGTGCATCTGGGAACCAGCTCTGAAAAGAAGTCTTGGCCCTTGGTAATTAAATGTTTCTTTGACTGGTGATACCTGGAGTACTCTGACCACAAGGCTGAGAGCAGACATAAAGCTACATACTTCCAGGGCCTGCACACAATACACACTCTTGTAAAATAGATTTTCCACATAATGTAACAGGTGGTATTAGAAATCTGGTTTAAAATAAAAAAAAAAAAAGATAAAATATGCTTAAAAATTGCCATCAAGTAAAAAATGTTTTTCTAATTTAGTCTCTTGTTTCTTCCTCACTTTCTCCTAGATTAAACTATAATAAAACAACAACTGTTTGAAAATACCAGAAAGAAAGGAATTAAACAGGAAATAAATGGATGTGAGAGTGGTATAGTTCATTTGTAAACTGGATCAGAGTAGCTGTAGTTAATGTAACTATTGTATCTAATTGACTTACCAAGATGCAAGATCTGAGGCCCGAAGGGGTGCTAAGCTATTTACTCACACTTCGTATCAATTCCTCTGTGGCTCAGTCCAGTCAGTGCCCAGTTGTTTATCATCTCACTAGAATCTGGAGGACATCCAGTAACTTAAGCAGAAGCTATGCAAGTGTATCTAAGGATGATGTTTGTGCAAATAAAAAGGTTACTTTCTCTCCCAAGAAGAAACAGAGCATTTCAACAGTATAGTACACATGGTACAGTGTGCAGGGATGTACATTTTATAAGTATTGCAACACTGACAGAAACTAAAAACCAAGCTAGTTTAGTATGGTCTATAAACCAGCGTAGTGTTGACTGACCCATTCCAGATACCCCTGGAAGAGAACAGGAGTGCAGGCACTTGATTGTTTCTATACCTTACTCCCACCTCCACTGCCCCGTTTTTCATTTTCCCAAATACTTGCCCCAAATCTGTCCCAACCTCTCCCTATCCTGGCCACCTTTCTTTGTACCTTACTGCATTTTACTGCGCTGTCCCTGTAGTGTCACATTTTCCTGTAGCGGTTTTAGGGGGCGGGGTGGATCTGCACCCCCTGGTCAAACAGGTGACAGGGCAGCTCTAGGTGAGCTCTAATGGCTCACAACGCTCTCTGCTTTACTCTCTTTTTTTCTATAAATACTTGGTGGTTTTGACCACAGAGGAAAATTAAGCTGAATTTTCTATAACTCCTTGTTACAATAATCAGCAACAAGATGCTCAGTTAAGAGTTAATTCACCATCTACTATTACGTATGTTAATTAGCAATTATTTTTCTTCCTACCCTTACCACACTACATGTATCAACATGGATCTTGATCTACAATTTTATAACCCATTCCCTGAGAGCACCTTCTGCATCTTGTCATTACCCTTGCCTTCATTACCCTGAACACCTTAGCAAACTGTGGCACTTCATAGCTCGTTCTCTCTTTCAGATCACTGATGAATATGTCCCCGTGGGACTCGGTGGTGATTTTCTTCCAGAGAGAAAGCTGACCATCAACTCCCGCTCTCCGCACGGTAAGCCCTTCCCCAAAGTGTGTGCTAAGCGTGCAGAGTGGGAGGCTTCTTCATATACTAGCACCTTGTAAAAAAATTATTCCATCTAACTCATAATTATGCCTGATACACAGATGATATTTTAATGAAATAAATATATTCTTAGAGACTCAGCAATTATTCTTTTGAAAACAATTTCTCTTTCTTATTGCAAGTAAATTAGGTTTGCCCTCTGTCGCACCTTGACATTTTTACTTGGCTTCTATTTTTTACGTGTGAATCACTAGCTTTTCAATACCAAACTGTCACAGGCTTGTGTATTTTGAAAAGGAGCCAAGTTTCAGTATCATTACACTTACATATTCACCCCGAGGCATAATTGTTCTAATACACAGTTTTCATCCTGCAATCGAAAGGAGCGTTCGTGTGTCTGTCTGCCTGCCAGGAACTGTCACAGGATTTTCAGCATGCATTGGATAACACCAGCCCTTTCCTGTTCCCATGGAAATCAATAGTAACACTTCATACCCATTAAACTCTACCAGAGGAAAAAAAAAGGGATCTGGGTAATTAGGACCCACTTTTGTTCGGTCAGTGGTTCATCAGAAACCAAGATAACTGTTCATCAGGAAAGCACAGGGTGGTGTTACAATGAGCTGCAATTCTCAGACAACGGGAAGTGGGGTGAAATGCTCAGTGTCCCACCTGGAGGGACCCAGCCCCTCCCCACGTCACGCCGTGCCGCTGCCACGCTGCAGCAAAACTGACTCACCTGGGTCCAGGTGTGCCCTCCAGAGCGGCGATGCCAGAGCCTTTCACCAGTTCTGCCTTCCCATTTTTCATCACTCTTAGTTTTCATCACAGCAATGCACTGATCCTGCAAGCTGTAACTTGTCTATTAGAGAGTATAAAAAAACCTAAAAATCTGTATTTTATGAGTCTGATTTTGTACTGAGCAGGCCTAAAATAGCAGTGCGTGTGATTAAAATAAGCATAATTGTATAAACAAAATGTTCTGCCTGTTCTCTAAAACGTATTGTACCTATCAAGTAACTAGAGAAAATGAAAAGAGCACATTCTTAGTACAACTTTTACATCCTCTGGTTATGATAACATTTTTGCAGTTGTAGGAAACAACCCCACTAACCAGCGAGAAGCAAAGTAATGTAAATAACAATTACTATCCCTGGTACATTTCACAGACCTTTGCTATCCATTCAGTTGTCAAGTACACGGACCTGTTTTGGTGCTCTGAGTTCAGGGTTAGTTTTGATTACTTTTTAATAAAATAGCTAGGAAAATGGACCTATTCAGAAAGGCTGCGATACCATTCGCAAAGGTATTTACAAAACACTTCTGTAAAAAGGGGAGCCTTCATTTGACTGCAATGCCTGTATTTGACTATAATGAAAAGCAGGTGAGTTTGGATAAACCCAGATTGAGTAACTTTACGGAAGTGTAACTGTGTAAACGTTGCACAGATAACTAAAGAGAGTTATATGTTGGTCAGGTAACTAAAGAGAGTACATATGCACAACATAGATTTACATTTAACCAATTAACATACCTCCAAGTCTGCTACAAGCATCAAACAATCAGATACTCTAATGAACTTTAAGATGTTTACAAGAGCTAGGGCATATTAGTGTGTTGAATGCAATCTTTACTATTAGGTGCCTGTGTAATACCAACGGTGGATTTGATTGTTATGCAGAAGTACAACAGATGAGTTAGGAGAGAAGTGTCTTGAACAAATCTCAGAGTTAGACAGATCTGTTCCCAACACGTATGTAGTTGTTCTGATGAAGCTAACAAGGTAGAAAAGCACAAAAAAAATGTGCTCTGATTTGACTATTGTCAACCTCTTTCCCATAATACTAGCACTACTGTAAAACAGGAACAGCAGGACATACAAAGTAACAACAAATAATGCAATGTAAGGTTTTTTTTAGGTCAGTGGAGTTTTGTTAATAATTTCAGTGAGACTGACTTCACCAAAATGTTGCAATAGTTGGGAGGCAATTCAAATATTTCCGTACGATTCCTGGTGAGTTCCAGAATTAAAATAAGTTCAGCTCTTTCTGAACTTGCTGGAAGCGTGGTTCAAACCAAGCCTACGTGCTATCGCGGGACAAGATTCCGACTGTCAAGAACTTTACATTCAGCAGATACCATCTACTTGACATTTCATCAGCATCTCAGCCTAACTGCAAAGAGGAAATTCAGTCCCAGAGTGCTTCACAGGAAAGCTTTGTGTTTTCTTTATCTTATTTTTACTATTTTTATTTTAAACTAAGGCAAAGCTTGTAGGCATCTAACTTTGAAAAGACATGCAAAGTTTTAGTACAGCAAACATAAAAGAAGTGTCTTTCGGTTTTGTTTTCTTTCTAGGTAAGAGTAGGTAAATGTCAAGAAATCTCTTTAATTTTATATTCTAAAAAAGAATGATTTATGGGGAAGAGAAATCAAATTGCTTACATATAATAGGAGATTTCTGAAAGTAGTTCCCTGTTTCCCTGAAGGTAACACTGAATGATCTGTGATGATTCACCAGTTTGTACTACAAAGTTAGGAGGCAGAAACTCCATTAATTATTCAACTCTATTAAGGAAAAGACAGATAATGTAGAAAATTAAACATAGGAAACATAGAAATGAAAAGAAAGAGAGTCACCTTTTGCTCACCCATCAAAAGTCCCCAGAAGTTTCAAATGAGAAAAACAGGTGGGCTGAGCCTGCTGGAAGAAAAACTGCTAAATTCAGGGGAGGAAGAGTTTTAAAAGTGTGATGTCACTTCTTCAGACCCTTGTACATGAGGAGGTTGGTGCCTGACAGAACCAGGCAGGCGTTTGCACCTTTTGGCATGTAAGGGCAGGTTTAAATCTGCCCATTTGCTCAAAGGGCTGCTGAAATGTTCCTGGGTTTCAGTGCCCTGACCAGCTGGGGTCTCGGGCTTGCGGTGTAAACCACAGCGTCAGCTCACGTTAGTTCAGCAGCCTCAGGGGACCAATATTTATTTACTAAGTACTATCCCTGGACCACCTATGTGTAAGCAGAATGATGTTGTGGGCACATAGCAAACGGTGCAGGAGGTAAGCGTGTGCACATGAACCTAGAGGTGAGGAGCACAAATCCATACTGCAGAAAGCTAAATGTCTATTCAGAAGCATGCAGATGGGAAACGTTGAAAGCAGAGGGGAGAAAGAAAATGCAGGTACACATCAACGCTGAAAGAAGAGCCTTGCTGTTTCTAACATATTGAGAACTGAATTAGGATTTAAATATAAAAGAAAGGACTTTTAAACATAAACTAAGACAGCTGCAAACAAATTTAAAATAACGTTACTTACGGAAGGTCTGACATTGTGTTCCTACCCTGAAGAACCTGGTGGAGTGGGAAACAAAACCGCTATGATTGCTAGCCAGAAGCTCTACAGACAAGCTCTAAATGGATGACTTCTGAGATAAAATGACTCTGCATAAACCTGCCTCATATACACTCACTTTCTTAACTTACATCTTTCTGTCTTTAATGCATCCAACATAATGCAACTGAACATCTTGCTTGAACGTTCCACCATTTTAATTGATTATTATAGATGGTTAAAAGGAAGGTGCAATGATTGCACACCTCAAGAGAACATGATCTATATTTGTTTAGATCTCTAGAATTACCTTGTCTGAAAGGAACTGTTAAAAACAGTCTAATAAAACCATAAGATCAGTTCCTAGAAGTGATAGTTAAATCAATAACATGTGCAACCTATTATTCTGGTTGACAGAGGCCTTGAGTAGTCTGTCAGCAGAAGGTTATGCTATGAAACATAATTAAAGAAAAATAAAATTGATTACCTATCTACATCCTGAAACTGGAAAGGTATTTCTGATGATTATTGAAATATTGAAGTGTTTATCTTCTGCTTGCAGCAAATCAGTAGAAAAATCTCTTTTGCAATTTTAATGTATTACTCCTAAATTTGCTCTTATGATAAGAATGTAGTTTTCCACTCTGGGAACTGGTTATGAATAGATAACTGATACTCATTGAAAATACCAGTTTGAAATGTATAGCAATGAAACCAGATTAATACTTTCCAACTTATTTCTGTGCTCAGTTTTGCTGTATTTCTGTAAGAGCTTTACACGTACATTAAAGAGGTAGAGTAACTGCTATTTTTATTAAGGTAGTTTTCCTCTAAAGTTTACAGAACAACAAGAACAAGGCATGTATCTTGCTTTCATGTAAGTCTCTGGGATGATTTGGATTATAATGGGTCTTGAATAAGAGAATCCCTGCAGTGTTACATCTGACAAAGCCTTTATATGGATCTATGTAATATGTCATTGTGCAAAGCCTATTTATTTTTCTTTTTGTGGGAAAGAAAGTCATTTTTTAGGTCTTTATGCAGACATCAGGGTTAGATGATCTAAGATCTAGTTTCAGATGTACCTCTGAAGATACTCTGCAACTTTAAATAGGTCAGTTAACTACTATACAGTTCCGTTTCCCTTTTTGTGAAAGGAAGATAATAAGGAAGATAAAGACCTAATAACACAGTGTAATAATATTTATATTTTCAGTGTTGTTGCAAGGCTTGCTGACATAGCATACCTTGGTTACACTGAAGTTACGTGGCCGCTGTTCCAGAACTATCATTAACTACGGCTATAATGGAAAAAACCACCCTATCTTTTTCTCTTTTTATTATACATTTTTAATACCAGTGTAACTTCAAAGATTCCACTGCAGAGACATAGCTCTCGTGTGCCCTGACAGGAGAATAGAGCTCACTGTACATCATTCCCACCTGGCGCTGGTTCTCTGTGTAACTTTGTTTGCTGGGAGAAGTGTTAAAACCATCCGATCGTAATCCTTATTCAGCACCAAGAATCGGCTTTGCAGAGGAAGCTTGTAAACTGCTAATTTCATCTTTCTGAGATCTATCTCCAACTGCTTTTCTTTGCACCAGCGAGCTGCATTCCTTCCATCATTTCAGAGCGGTGCATTAACAGCGCACGTTGCGCGAGATGGGGTGGGAGGGAAGCAGAGCTAACAAATCCTTCCTAGTTTCTTGTTTTGCTTCGCCCGTTTCTACCACGCTGAGAGCCAAACCCAGAGGTTGAAGAAAATAAAGCGTCACGCACCAATTCTGACAGGCAGGAAGGCAGCCTATGAATTTCAGAGCTGTCAAGGCTGCATGTTTCAATCAGTTTTGACATCTCTTGGCATTTCTCTTCAAATTTTGCTTTCTATAAATAATTCCCTTCCTTAGGTGTTATTTCTAGTTCATTTCTGAACATCTAGCAAGAATGCTTCTCACCTTTTACTGTGGCTTTCCTTTGTCTTCACTTCGGAAACCTGTAAGAACAAGAATTAAAACTTACTTGACATTAAAACAGTCTAGTATGTCTGGGTGATGGAACATATGTTGCATTTTGAATTGAATTTGCAATTCTTACATTGAGATGCCGGAGAAAATACCAGCATCCCCTTTTCTTATGTGAGACAAGCCTGAGTCTCCTCTCAGCATTTTGAGTTGGCAAATTAGCAGTCTCCATCACAGCAGCAGAGCCTGGGGAATGGGTTACATCCCTTCCTGTACTTTCCCCTTGGCTCAGAGAAAAGTAAGTCACGGTATGATTTTCTTGCAGGCCCATTCACCTCTACTGGCACTTTTGTAGGTTGTAGGGGGTAAAGAGAGAGCCCCCCAGTGCCCTTCCCATACCGATCCTTTAAGAGACCACCTATTTCCCAAAACACAGCTCAGCACAGATGCTTTGTGCCCTCACGCCTGGTATTTCATTTGACTTGAGCTCCACAGGGCTCTGAGGGCCTCTGAAGAGAACTTCACCAAGTGACCTCCTAGGACACAGTGGCTGTTTAAACCTCTCTTTTTCTGTTCAGATATTTTTACCTTCCTGATTTCTTCTGTTTTCTGAACTACAGAGACAACAGGAATTGCTGATTATCTATATTCCTTAGCACAGCTTCCATCACAAGGCATGCCAGGCCATCACCAGGCTCTTCACCTTCCTTTCAGGATTGTCCTGGCCAGCAGAATGTTTCAGTCTCTCAGTGAGGGTGGAAATACTCTATGGCTTGAAGTATTTCTGAGATGTTGACCTTTCCAGGGTGATTCTGCACCAAGCTGGAATAATATCCATCCTTTTTGGTACCAAAAAAGAATGGGATAAAATAATTGCCCTGGGGAAGCAGTAAGTGATGGTCCTGATGAATCGTGACTAGGACTATTTAATGGGACTATTTATTTAAGCCTCTAAGAGGAGTAAACTTTGTAAAGATAATGACAAGCTTTTCGTACAGTTCCCTGAGCTCAAATCTCTTCTAGCAAACTTGGGGGCTTTTGTTGTTTTTTCACAGTTTTGATGGATAAAGCCACCTCTTATTTACCACTCTCCAGGTCATTTTGCTTAACTAAAGAAAACTTGTAAACGGAATGAACAGATCACACAATAAAATAGATTTCAAGTTAAACCAAACTGACATTTTCTGATAGAGAATCCATCCACAGCTATTATAAAGTCCATATTTTGATGAACCCTCTTCTGTATTTTCATCAGTAACTCAGATTGCAATATAATGACCAGCAACTCTGCCACACCTACAGAAGTTTGTAAGGATCATGAGCAATTACAAGAACCATCAAAGAATGATCAGATTGCCTGCATGCCAATAAGTTTTAATACAGATAAATTCAGTGCAAGATATATGTGAAAAAAACATTCAAGCTATGACAAAAGACTCTGAGAAAACAGGATTTAAGAGTGATCAACTATAAGCACATCAGTATATAAGCTTGTCATCGCTAAAGGTCGAATCAAGTCTTTCAATATACAAAAAAAGGAGCATTTAATGCCAGAGAATGTACACACACTGCTAATAAGAGCTATGTTAAACACCTAGCATCTGGGGCTTGTTTTGAAAAAAACAATTCAATATGAGTGTGGAAAACCAAAAGACATCCAGCAAAGAAAAAGATTCTCATTCTAATGCACAAGTCAAAGCAACCAAGCATTTTTGTCTTACAGAAGACACGCTCATCTGGTGTTACACAGTCATGGAAAGATGCTTAGGAGTTTCTCCTGAGTTGAAAACACTAATTGAAAAGTCATCAGTAAACTTCTTCTTGAGTGGTTACTGGCAGAGTATGCTTTCTAGGATTTCTTGACTTTCCTGCTGAAAAGCAGGTATTTTTAACTTCAAATCACTTCTGCAGTTCTTTCTTGAAGTCATTTGAAAAATACAATGAAACTTGACATGATAATTGATAATGCTCTCATGAATGTTACATAGAGCAGAATAGTAAACACCTACTTTTACTCCATGTTGTCCTGAGTCTCCATCCAGGAACTCTATCTTACAATTTTAAATAAAGAGCCTGTTCTAAATCTGTGATGCTGCAAGTCTCCTTCAGTAAGTGCAGCTTATATTCTTGTTTCAAGAGAAATATTGATCCATATACCTATAACAACACATTGGAAATATGGGAAATTTGATGACCTAAACGATTCTGTAAAAACTACCTGTGTCATCAGTTTACCTCTGTGAAACTACACTTCCCTCTAAAATTCAGTACTTTGTTTTAATGCTGTGGCCCAGAGTAAGCCTGCCAGCCCAGTGCAGCCAAACACTGGTTTCGTTTAGAACGACACCAATTTGGCCTACGGCTTCGGTTAACAGATTACAGACATTGGCTAGTACTGGGCCAACAACTGCAGAAACTGTCAGAAATTCCCCCAGCAGATAAGATTTCCCAAGTACAATTACAGTTTAAGATCTACCACTCTGTGTTACAGACACCTGCTATTTAGCACGATCAGGAGGGAAAAGGAAGTGCACTTACTTGAAGCTGTAAAACACGCGTCCTTGCAGGTCCCCACCTATGGGGACTGTAGGCTGCTCGACTCCACCTATACCATGATTCAGAGCTGAAAAAAATAAGCAGATACATAATCTTTAACATGAATCCAAAAGTTGTAGTTACCATGTTTATTTTCAATTACTGATTTCTTCTTGCCTGTTTATGGAGTGGGAACTATGGGACTGCAGAAATAGTTCCCGAGGTGACAAATCCTTGTCAATAGAATCAGTAGGAAAAGGTATTTTCCTAATTGTAATAAAATAAAATAAAATAAAAAAACCACAAAAAAAACCCTTATTGCCCCCCCGCCCAATGGCTGGAATTTTTTTAGCCACTTTGGTTTGGAAACCTTTTCTTCCTCATCAATTTGCCTCTGTAGATTCTTTGCTGCTGGCAATTAGCAAGCAGAAGAAATCCTGCTGAGGAGAGCAAGTTAAAAGGGGACTTAAGAATGACTGTGCCTAGGAAACAAGCAGCCAATCTGGAGCAGCAGACTTCCAAATTTCAAATACACACATTACAGAGATGAACAGCCAGAACAACCTCTCTTTTTAATTCCTTTATCTGGGCCTCCAATCTGCTCACAACAGCATACAGTCCAAAACTTAGTCCACTTCAGTGGGCTTGGAAAGGAAATCACTAAGATTCCAGCATTCACTGCACCCCCAAAAAAGAACAATTTAGATAATGGCTCACTACGTCTGGATAATAACCAAATGGCACTTTTCACATCCAAACCATTCTGGTCCAGCAGCTTCCAGGAAGCCCTGATGTCTACAGATGAAAACCAGATCATTTGCACAGAGTGAAAGCTCTTCCTGCTGCCCAGCTCTCATCTGCACCATGAAGGAACTGAAGATGTTTTCAGTGATTTCAGTGAATCGGCAGAGTCAGCCTTACGTGATGTATTTATGAGGAGGAAAATAACCTTACAACTATGGATCAGCTTGAGATCTTTCCTTAAGGTCATAAAAGCTGTATAAAAACAAGTCACTGAAGGAAAAATGCTCCCCGAGTGCAACAATATTACAGCTGCTGTTGCAGACAATGCATTTTTGAACTTTCAAAGATCTTCTTAGTGTCCCTATTCATGAAGCCTGCACAATATTTTAACAGTGTGAACACATGACAATGGCTTTAGGTAAATCATCCTAAAAACATTGTCAGAGCATTGTTAAATAAAAGATGTCTTTTCAAACAGAATGTAAAATGTCATGTAATATATTAACATTAAATAACTGGTTTTTGAGGAAAAGCAAAACCAAAGATGCAAAGCTCTCTCTAGGAATACTCACTTCTCTCAAACAAAATCTGAAAATACAGAAAACATTTCAAAACCCAACTAATTTCACAGCTTCCAGCATCAAAAAAAATGAACACACTTCTCCAAGTTGCCTGGTTCTTTTTGGCTCTAAACTTTCAAAACATAACAAGACCTATGTAGAATAACACATACAGAAAAGCAAGATAAGAGGGTTTTTTTACTAGCTTTTAAAAATAAACTAACAAAAAAAAGAAAACCATCCAAATGACAGAGGAGTTCACTTTGTAGCTGCTCCAGCAGGCTGGTGTCTATCTCTGCAATGATGACTTTGCACTCATGCTCCTGCCTGCTTTCCTGTTTTGAGTAGTTTCTTGCCTCCCACAGCACTGCAAATCTTCTGCCCCAACCCCATCAAGAGACAATCAGAAAACTTTCAGAGAGAATTCCATCCAGGGCTTTGATTTTGAAATATTTCTCACAATTTCTTTAGGTAAGAGCACATTACTGAATGAGGTTTCCCAGTCTATATGAGATTCTGTTATACATCATTCAGTGTTGACATTTTGGTTGAAATCCTTGGCCCTTACCCAGTCAGCGTGAGTTTTTCCGATCAATATCAGCATGGCCAGGATTCTTCTTCTTCAGATGTAATTAGCACTTCTCCCTCTGTCCCATTTACCTACTTCATTGGCATATTAGCCATTTTTAACAGATGAGATGGCAAATACATACTGGTGTACATAACCTACAAACCTCCATCCATCCAGTCATTTAATCTTTTCCTGTCTCTGAAGTAAAATCACTAACATAAATCAGGGTAACTCTCTTTCATTCTCTGGTTCACTGAAGTGGTGGTGGAAAAAGAAAAAAAGGTGCTTTTCACCTTTTTTTCACCTTCAGGGACTTTACTGGTCCCTGTGCAGTTCTGCATTTCGGGAGCGTAACCGGACCAACTGAAATTAATTCTGCCTGTTTAAATCCAAACATGTGCTTTTGGATGAACATCTTTCTCACATTTTATTCTGAGTCACATCTTTTACTTCATCACCACAGTCTCATTCAATCTCTTGCACGTCGGTTAAAGGCGGGCAAACAGAGAGCAGCAGCGCAGAACCGCCTGGCTCCTGCGGCCAGCCTCCACCCTGCCGAGCCAAACCGCCTGCCAGACACCCTCGCTTGCTCTTAGGTGTCCTGAAATGTTCAGGAGAAAATCACTGACTGCAGGCTGGCAGCTCATCTGCCTGCTTGCACACAGCTCACCAGTGCTGGGAGCTACGGATGGGCCATCTGAATGGCAGTTGCAATAGGCAAATCCAGTTATAGTTTAATGGAGCGCTTCAGAGGTATGTGTGGAGTGTGGGGGCTGCAGACTCTGTCCTAAGTGGTGGGCCTATTTTAGAGCTTCTACCTGTTGAATACCCAGAAGGGGGGGTCCACAGAGAGGGTAAGCTGGATACCCTCCCCTTGCATTACATACTTTAATAATGTATCCGTGGGATTTGCAGCCTTTGCCATTCCAGTAATGAGCACAAAATCCTGACTTGAGGTGACGTAATCTTGGGGCACCAGGTCAAGACAGTCTTCATATTAATCCTTTGCTCCTTATTTCAGTTACGAGCAATGAAACTGAGAACACATGTAAAAGATTGAGATCATTTGTTCCCAGACTGCTTTCTTGGCATTTTTTGATGGCCTTATAGAGCATTTTATCTGTGCTTCCATCATTCCTTTTGGGGAATCAACGATGAAACTTGGCCATTTAGGAATGACTACTGTATTTTAAGGTTCCAAATACCTAGCACAGTAGTTAATTTTACAATGAATGCACAGCTAAGTGTTTAAATTATAAAACAAACCTCACTATTAAGCCTGTAATAAGGAGAAAATGCTGCTTTCACTCTCTTTAATATTTGGCAGTGACTTTCCTTAGTATCTAATTGCTTTGGAAGTTTGAATGGTCAGAAGCATCTTTTCCTATATTTTTAAATACAGGAAATATTAACTACTTCAATTAAGTCAAACCTGCTAAGCTCACACAACCTTCTCCACAATATTTTTCATGACATGCAGGTTTTTTGCTTGTATTAGAACCTAATTTTGCACAATAGCTGTTCCAAAGGAGTATTTGCTCTGCTTGGGGTAAATGATGTCCACTTTTGGATTTATTTATTCATTCATCTGAAACTGCCAGCAAACTCCACTGGAGGGGGAATGGTACGTTCAACAGGAAGATACTCCTGCTAAATGGCACATAGTTCATCCTAATTTTTAGTGTTTCTCCTCAAAGTGCCGGAGATAATAAGAAATCAGCTTATATTTGCTTTTGCTTTATGCATGCCAAACACAGAAAGGCTGAAGCAGTCAGGGAATACGATATTAAAAGTCAAATTACAATAGAAAATCACAACCAAGAGTTCTTCATAGCAGCCAAAAATTAAAAGCAAATAACAAAAGCATTCCTTTGGGGTCTTTGATTCGGTAAGGTACTACAATACGGTCATAGATTTATGCAAAATAATAGATCCACTGAAATTGAAGATAAAGTAAAATTAGGCCCATGTTAATAGCATTAAATCCTTAACAGCATTAAACCTTCCTTCCCTTCCAGTGGGAAAGTTCCTTTGCTTTAAAAGCAACTTATCACTGGAAATCTAAAACACAATCCCACAAAGTCCCACAAAAATCCTACTTCCTTTAATTAAAGCTGAACCCCATTGCTGATTTGTCGCCGAGTGACAAAAATGCAGATTTGTTTATTTAATGGGACAAATTTTGCTCATTTCTTCCTCTGGGAAGTGTTTTATTGTTTGCTTCCTTTCTTTCGCCTGCTTGCTGTGTAATTTAAGACTGATGCCTCCCTGTGGGAAACAATACTTGATCAGAGAACAGCCTGCACTGCCACCTAAACAAATTATGTTTTAGTCACTGCTGATGTTGGCTCTGTCATAATGGAAATGTATAATTAATGCCTTTGCTTTTACTGCTTTGGAAAGAGAACTCCCTGAAACTGGTTCAAGAGTGGGAATTTTAGGACTGCCCCCTTTCCCTTTCTAACCATTACCACAATGGATCATTGCAGCTGCCTCTAAAAATGAATGAGCGGGTCCCCGATCGCTACAGTTATTTATTCAATCTACAGTCGAGGCAATTTATTATTATTAAATAATAAAAATCTACTGTGCAGGAAGAATTTGGCAAGGGATAAGAGAGCAGGGAAAACTCAGTAACACAGGTGAAATCCTATATTTCTCCTTTCAGAGGAGCTTGAAAAGATTAAGCTATTTCCATTAGTTTCCTGCAGAGTTGCAAGCGGAGATAATAGACATGTGCTAATTCCACTATTGCATTGTGCTAGGAAGCAGCATTTTAGATCATCTTTCACCTGTGACATGACTCCAAACATCCCCAATTAGCAGCTCGCTTTGTATTTTCCGTTTTTGTTGTTGAATTTACAGCAATAGCTAAACATCTGGTATTATGACCGTGAACAGCCTCCATTTTCTCACCTCTGGGATGCACCGTAGCTTTGGACTATTTATACTTTGATCTAAAATTCTAAATGACTGGATTATTCTGCTGTAATAGGTCCTAAGTGACATTAAATGGATGGTCTCAGCTTTTTCTTTCCAAAATGGACAACTCTCTCACTTCTTTCAGCTACTGCACTGCATGAAAAGCTCAGCACAATGAAATAACAGCAACACCATTTCCAGGACTGAAATAACCTTTGATTTCTACAAAGACACGTACAGGCCAAGAAACAGCAAAGGCAATGAATGCAGGAACTGTACCCATTCTCAGTCATGATCTAGACTGGTTGGAAACACACACAAAAGAGGCTTGGCTTTCAAACTCAAAATGCTCCTGTATGCCATCTCCTTGTAAGATACTCCGAGATATCATTCCCCTTCTGTTTCTCATTTCCACAGACGGTGTAATCTGAAAATCTCAAATTCCATTGTTCAGCACCTCTGTCCAAGTAATGTTGGTAATTAGCATAACTGTCATCCTATTTAGCAAAAGAGAAAACTGGGGTACAGGGGCTCAGCCATTTGCCGGACTTCTTAAGTATCTTTTGTCAGTCAGAAATAGAAGGGAAGAGCCTGTAAAGCCCAGGTCTTAACCGGACGTAAATTAGGTTACTTACTCTGAAGCCATAAATAGCTAAAATTAATTCAGAGAGGTCTTAAATCTGTCCCCAAATCTTCTGACTTTTTACAGTAACTAAAAATGATTCCTGACTTGATTCAGTAACTGAATCACTGAAGTATTCTTACTTTATTTCAAATTCCAAGAGGCAGATAGATAGAGCTGCTAAGAGTAACACTCTTCGTTGACATGCCTGAAATGATGAAACTTACATTAAAAAAAGGTCTGAAACAAGTTGAAGCTAACAATAATTCTCTCTAAGGAGAACTAAACAGAAATTACCACATCCTTTTTAAATGCAAAAAAATAATTTCCAGACATTAGTTTAGGGAAAGCGAGTGACTTTTAAAAGAATCAAAAGTCAGCCAGAACTTTTCTTAACTTTTGAATCTGAATTAAGTTGTGGGTTTGGTTTTTTTTTACCTCAGTGAAAAGTTTCCTTCATTTCCCTCTGGCTTTTTATTATTCTACTTTACGTCTATGAACTAGAATCTCCTGAGAAAGCAGCTGGGACAGAAGAACAGGGTCGAAAGAGAGACATCTTGTCACCAGCCGTATTCAGAGAAGCCCAGACCATCTAAAGGTTATAGGCCAGGTTAACTCTCAGATCTCAAATCAGGCTGGATTCCAGTCATCGTGTGGGACACAGTCTCCTGTTCCAGCACCCGGGTAATGAGAGCCCAGGAGCCGGCGTGGCCGCATGCTCTGGCACAGCTACTGACATTCTCTGGGCTGGGGGGGAACGAGACCTCCTCTGCAGACCTGCTCTGGGGTGTGTGTCGTGCCTACAAACTCAATGACGAAGCGCTCAGTGGGCAGGACAGCTGTGATCCGGACGTGCCCTGAAGACCTGTCGCAGCAGCTCACATGCCGAGGGGGCTGACACGGGTGGTCCTTGCCCAGCAAGACGCTGTAGCCCTGCCTGATGCCTCTTTCCTCTTCTGCAAGAGGAGCAGATTGGTGAAAACGAAGCTATTTATAGTCTGATGCGTTTGGAGACAACAAGACCACAAGGCATATTAAAGTACAGAGAAGGCCGCTTGGCCCATGCTGCTTTCCTTATTAAAATTCTCTACTTGTTTCCACTCACACATCACCTCAGTTGGCTCCCTCCTCTGAAATGATGAGCGCCAATAAACAAGTACTGGAACAAACGGAAAAGACTAAAGAGGATGCCCTGCCCCAAGCTGAGAGTTTGGGGTTGTTAATGATGATTTCCTCACAGTAGAAACTTCATGGTCATTAGCTATTTAGCACAGCAGAGAGGCCTACATCTCAGAGCCCTCAGCATTAATAATATTCGGGACCTAAAGTTGCCAGAACATGGGAACTTTCCACTGAGCACTGGAAAAAAAAAAATAACAGAGGAAGAAAAAGAAAAGGAGCTGCGAGGCAAAACGACAATGCTTGTGAGAGTCACTCGTGACCATCAGAAGAAGCAAAGTGCACCCGCACCGGCACCTGTACAAAGTGACTGGCAGCTGTGTTAGAGGTCAGGAAACCTCTCTCGCTACACCCAGTGCAACACCAGGTAAACAGAAGACCACAGAAACCCAGCAAACCCAACAATTAGATGCACATATGCACACGCATATGCGAGCAAAGAAGAGAAAGGCCAAAGTCTCTCCGAGTGTTCAAGTAATTGGGAAGTGCACAATGCCCCTGGGTAACCATGTTTTTCTGCCAATCTATTCCTGGAAACCCTGTTTGCTAAACTGAACAGTCTGACACGGGATTCCTCGCACACATCACTGCAGGCAGGCGAACGGACGAATCCCTCCGAGGTCTCCGCAGCGCTGTGAAGAGATATCCCTGCCCTAACCTCCCTCCTGCACAGCTATTTTTGTTCGCTTCCTCACGGCTGGAGACGCTAAGGGTATAATTTATTTTAATCATTTGTTTTCAAGTTGAATGGCTACAGACTCTGAACAAGAAATACCATTAGGCTTCAGCATATCAAATAGCACCGTAAAGGCGCTATTCGTTTTGTGGGGATGCTAAGAGAACGTCAGCGTTGTAATTTAACGTACTGATATGCTGAACATTTATTTATAAAGATAACACACCAACTTATAGAACAATGAAATGTACTCTGGAATATCGTGGCAGAGATCCTGAGGTAACAGCACTATCAAAGGAGGAAAAATACGGAGAGATAGGAAATATTATAGCGCATTTATCATTTATATACCTTGTGAGGTTAGGACCCTTTTATCTTTCTCACAGTTGTTTCACTTGAGTGGTGTAAGGATAAATGTATTACACTGTACCTTTGTCTTCCCAGTTATGCATTGTGCCATCTTTCACTCACTACGGGTAGAGGTAGAACAGGATTCCGCTACAATCATCTGTCTTTTTCCACGTTAGGTTCCATCTTCCTCCTTGTACGTGTGGCAGCACTTGCAATAAATTGCTTAATGTACATTTAGCTGAATTTGCATCTATATGTTATCCATAAAGATAGTTCAGAAAGTCATGTTTCAGTGTAACTGGGGAGTAATATCACTGGAGAGAAGGAAATTAAGCTGAAATAAAAATATTGCATGTTGAGAATTGGGACTAAAACCTCGAGATAATTGCACGGAACCACTGTGAAGTTCCTTTATTATGTTATAATTAGAAGGAAAGCACAAACTTGAAAGTTAAGACAGAGGGGAAAAAAAATCCAAACCAAAATAAAGCAGCTAAGAGGTGATGCAGCTGTCTCAGAAGACCAGTGCCAATGAGAGTACCTTCTGCTGTGCTCTCTGTGCTTTCCACAGCAGGCGCAGGTGTGCTTGCGCAAGGCAGCGTGCCCAACAGCCACCCGGCCAGGGAGGTAGGCAAGGGACCCAGAGGAGTCTCCACTCTTCCACTCACCACCTTACACATGGGAGTCCCTAATATAGACTAGTGAGTTGGTTTAGTATGATGCGTAAACCCCTGTTTTCCTCCCTATTTAGGTATGGAACAGGGTATTCTGTGTCATGGAGTGGAAATGATGTGTTCAGTGCACATGACTGCCTGAAAGGCCAGTGGATTTCTTTTTCCTTCTAACACTACTGTCTACCAATGTAACACTTTCCACCTGAATCCCTAACGCTGCTCTTACAACTAAGTGAACAAAAACTTGGTAACATTTTTCCTAAAATATCCACAACCATATTTTTGCAAACACATTCCACGATTCAGTCAAGTTCAGATTGACCCCTGTACCCTGTTTGCCTCCAAACACTCACCAAAAACTGAGACGGCTCTCTCTTGGGTAATGCCTCTTAAAGCAGAGCCTGTTTTCATCCTTAATTTGTATCTCATGTCACCATATTCTTGCTTTCATTCACAGAAGCCAAAGAGCCTCATTTCACACTAGAAAAAACCCTCTCCAGTGGTTTTTGCCTCCCTCGTCCTGCATTCCATCAATGAGCGGTGCAGCTCTAAGGAATACATTATTCCTGCTGCAGGCCACTCCAAACCATTCAGAGAGACCTTTTATATCATAGCCAAAAACAGATGAAGAAGAATTGGGTCCCCCGGGATCCAGATATTACCCAATTCAGCTGAAGCCATTCTCACTTGGTTTGTCTGAGAGTGATTTTGCATTTTAATTTTTAATAATTCTTTAATCCGTCTGAAATGGGGGAGGGAGAGCAAACAAAACAGAAATCCTCTGCAGTTTCTCTCCTTTCTGCCTTATTTAGTTTCCCACTTTTCCCTAAATTCCATATTCCTCTAGTTTGAGACGCTTGAATATATTAGTAGCACTTGGCTGTACTTTGAAGTACTAAGAAATTGCACAGTATTTTTTCCTATTGCTGTTCTACTTCTTTCACTAAGCAAATCTTCTGTAAAGGTACCCTTTTATACTGCATTGAAAGTTAGAAGCAGGTAGAAACAGCCAAACTAGAATTAGGGTTCCTCTCTATTTTTTACAAAGTCTCTCCCTTTCTATTTCATCTTGTCCCTTTTTTAATGTAATTTTTTCTGTGCCATTTCTTCCCACTGCAAGTTCTTTCATTTCGGGAGATTTCTTTATCACACTTTGTCTTACCCGTGGTCTAGTTTCTGTATATTCCTTGTAGAGATGTGTGTATATTACTAAAACTCCCTCAGAACCTCAAAACATTTTCTTTACTTTAAAAGCAGTCTTATCTCAGCTTCGTAAAGAAAAAAAGATTAACTTGAGCTCAAAGCTGCTCTGTGACAAAAAGTCCCACTTGTGAAGGCAGGAACCAGAGAGGATACAGCGAAACCTCGGCAGGTAGCCATTTGTGCCAGTGGTTTAAAAAACAAAGGCAGCAAGGAAATTTAAATACAGAGGAGGAAGCGGAGCAGCAAGTATAGGACAAATACGACCTGCTTCAAAAATCTTCACAACTTCAGAGCCTGAACAATCTGTGTGGACTGAGCCTGCATCTTACACACAATTGCATGTAATCTTAAGAGGTGAAGCTGAAGAGGATTAGTGGACTGCTCGTTCCAGCAGATATGAGCAGCCTGACTGTATCTGCAGGACACTGGTGGGCAGCAGCAGATGGTGGTCATTTCCCTGGCAGGCCATACTGGGGATAATTACCAGACACACTTCCAAGGCTTAGGATATTATAAACTTCTCTTTCATTTCTCATTCACTGCATGTGGAAAGTATGGCCCTTTTAAACTCCCTTCTTACTGACTTTATACCAGTGAACGAAGTAAAACAAGAAACAGAACTTTTAAGTTGAAAAAAAAAAAAAATGCTAATCTTAATGATGTTCCTGTTTTTTGCATTTGAAAATGAGGAATAGCTTTACGTTGATGAAATAAAATGCAGTAATTACTAGCAGAATTTGCTGCATTGGGTCCTGGCAGAATTTAGTACCACAGCCTTTTACAAATTGCTGATGCTTAAGGTGATTCTGAAATAAATTAGCCTGTGAATTAACTATAACTACAAGACAAGTAATACCTGAAATGTGCCAGCCAGGACCCAGAATGCCTGTTTTGAACAGGACAAGCTGAATCTTCTTGATTTAATCTAATCTGGACTGACGGCAGTACAACAAATAAGGAAGAGAAAACTCAGGCCTTTGGGAGTTTACAGAAGAGATGATAACCCAAGGTAGAGCACATGGGTCAAGATTAAGCACAGATCTCCTATTTCAGCAGAACACTCTTGTTCACAATGTTTTATAGCAAGGGGAAAGAAATTAACTGCATGATGTGTCTCTAATAACAATGAAGAGACTCACTCTTGTAATAAACTTAATGTGGTTAAATTGGCTAAGTCTGAACTTCTAACACGTTTCAGAGATTCTCTCTCTGAGCAGGGAGGTTTATCCAGTCAGTCCAGAAAGACCTTGAAAAGCTTCAGAATTGGGCCAACTCAAGTTCAACACGGAAAAGCACCAGGTTCTGCACCTGCGGCAGAATAACCTTGTGTGTGTAGAGTACCAGCTATGCTGGAAAAGGTCTGGTGGTTACTGGGGATGTCTACTGGCAAATGAGCTATGAAGTGTGTTTTCATGGCAACAAGGCATGTTAGGAGGAGAACAGCCAGTAGGGCAATCATTATACCCTTCCAACTCAGCACTTGTTGAGGCTCACCTGAAATACTGTAACCAGAAAAAGAAAGTGCTCTTTGCTCTTTTCTTTAAGTGGAAATGTAACAGGTGACACACTTTGCTATGGATTTTTTTGGAAAGTGACACTGGTAACAGCGTTACAAAACAACAAATATAAAAAGCCAGGGAACAGTGGTGGTAAATATTTACCCATCATGAGTTCACTTTTCTCCTGGTTTCTAACCAGGTTATTAGCAGGCCAGGGACAACCAGAATAGCACAGAAGTCACTGAAAGCCCGAGGGGAAAGAGACATGTTCAGAGCTTCCACCTTCTACACCTCTAGGGTATTTGGTACTTAATAGGAAAGTGTAAGAATGCTTCTTTTGTCTCATAAAAAGGCTGGAGAACCACGATTTCACCTGTAGTTGATGGAAGAAAGCAATACATGATGGGGTGAAAATTAATTATGCCAGTTTAACAGAACAGGAAAGATATAGAGAAGATGGGGGGGGATAATGGCATCTAACTAGCTGATTAGAGTAATTCCAGCATCTTTTTTGCACCTAGTTGGAAAACAAAGGGTTAACATACTTCATCAAGACCAAGCAGTTTCTAAAGTATATGATATATTGCCATGGAGATAATCCATGCGGTGAACGCAGTACTGTATTGTCTCTAATTTTCTTTCAGGTATGCAAAAAACCTCTTACCATCTCACACAGGTACATGGGTTATTATCACGGGGTGGTGAAGAAAAGTTTGTTGTAGAAGCTATTAGAGAAAATAAAAAAAATGTCCTCCTATCTCCTATCAGAGGCCCTCTGAGGCCTTCCGAGAGAGTCCTGTCGCAGTGACCTCCCATGGCGATTCCCTTCCTATCTCGCCAGAACTGCTCCTAGGCCAGCTCAGAAACAAGGAGAAAATGAGAACTGACAGAAGATACACTTCCTAGAAGTAAATATATTGCCTCAGTGAAGCTCCTGTCCTTTACAGTCCCTGAGTAATAAGCGACTTGTCCTGAAGTTGGCTTGTGAATTGCTGTAAAATGAAAGCGTGGTCTGAGAGATACTAATATTTCTTGAAACAAGGAGTGAGGATCATTCCTGCCCTCTGATTAGTCCCTCATGCACCGCTCTAGTCCATTAGAGACACAAAGGTGCCTTTAACAGGCCTCTGAGCAAAGTGCTTTATGCAAGGCATCGCCTGTCCTTGACACAGAGACAGAGAGTATCTCAAGCACTGTCTCTGGCTAACACAAAGCATTCGGAAACAGAGGAATGCCTCCAGGGAGCTCCTTCTGCCAGGACAAATTAGAGCAGCTCGTGGTTATTCTAATTTGTGGTGGAAGCCGAGCCGTGTGTGGGGTGGGGAAGGGGCTGCCTTCGACCTGCGCTCTGCTGCTGCTCGGGTGGGCTGCGTGGAGGAGCCACGGCAGGAGTTCTGCCCAGTTCTGTCCTCCTGTGACTGTGAGTACATCCCACCGGTCCCAACGATCGCTGCAACACTCTGTGTGTGTGTGTGTGTGTGTGTGTCTAGGTTTAGTCCCTACCAAAATGATTACAGAATCACCGAATGGCAGGGGCTGGAAGGGATCTCGGGGGATCATCTAGTCCAACCACCTCACCCGGCCCCAGCCAAAGCAGGGCCACCTAGAGCAGGTTGCACAGGAAGGCATCCAGTGGGTTCTGAAACCTCTCTAGGCAGCCTGTTCCAGGGCTCCGTCACCCTCACAGTAATGACAAAGGTGAAAAAACTTTGGAAAATTATTGCACCTTTTTCTTTTTATGGTTTTGGTGCAATTTACACCTCATTGTGTAAGACTACATTCAACGTTACCAAGAACTGTTAGTTGTTTCACAAAAAACCAGGAGGTCTACTCTGCAAAATGGAGAATGACTTATTTACTGTGACTTAGGCTGGACCAAACAAAGAAGGGGAAGGATGTTTCAAATACACGTTCATTTCTAAGTCAGACTGATAGAGACAGCAGCTAATGCACTGCCTAATGGCACTGCTAGACTGCTACTCAATACTAAGCTGCAATCTATCGGCTAACTTTGTACAAGAGGGTTTCAAACATGGGTGGGCCCTCCCCTCCCTGCTACCAATTTTAAAGTGCAGACACTGTCAGGCATGATTTTCTCTGTCATTTCATTATCATCTTCTTGCAAGTGTTGGAAACTACAATTTGAGTATGAAAGATCAGCCCACCCACTCAAAGGTAACAAAACGGGCGCAATCAATATACAGCGGTGCGGCTGCGGAAGGAAGCTGGAAGATCTAAAATAGAGAAGATGACTGGTTGTGGACAGACCAATTCAAGCACATGAATAGATAATCAGAAGCTTTAAGAAAAGGGAAAGGAATAAAGCAATAAGGAAGATTTCTCTCTAGTACTTTTACTAGCACTAACAAAGATCACCTTGATAACAGCAGCAATTCCTCACGACCACCAACAAAAGAACTAAGACTCACAGGAAGAGCCACAGACCCGGCATGTTTGGCTCCAGGAGTAGCCTGTCTGGTGGCACTGTTCCAGTTTGTCACTTAACGTCTCTACAACCAGCATCATGTTCAACCAGAATATTTGAGTGACAAGATTATTTTCTGCCAATAATCCATTAAATATTCCACCATTGTCCTATTTCTCACAAGGGTATTTCCCGTCAAAGGCGTATTTTACACCAAAACACTCCAAAGCATAAAGGGTATAAAATTTTAAACTGGTAGGAATCTGCTTACCTCTGAGATCCACAATTTCCTTGACTTTAGGATGTATTTATTTCTGCCATGCTGTATGGTTGTGCAGAAGCTCTTTTAGAAACAATTTTACCATTGAAGCTGGAAGCCAATGTCAGGAACTCAATAAGTGTTACTGTTTATGCAACTGAAATGCCTGTTGAATAAATGGTTCTCTGCAGTGCTGTTATACTTGTCTACTCCTGAATGCCAACTATGATATTTTCTAAAGTATATACCCTCGTGGTATCTAATCACTGACAGTCAAACACTCCACTTAGGTATGGTTCCAGCAGTGCATAGGAGCCATAAAGAAAACTTAATGAGCTTTCCGGGGTTTGCCTATAATAGAGAAACATGCACATGGCATATAGCTGCTTGGAGATAATTCTGAAAAGGGGGTGAAGCTGGGGGGGAAGGAGGTGTAAAAATCTAGTGCAGGGGAGTGAGTCTTGCACCAATGGGAGAAAACTATCAAGGGCTGAATTTATAGCAAACCCTTTTACAGTGCTAACCTGGAGATTAATGAAAAGATCTGAGACTTCAGAAAATTTCTGCATTTAAATGACTTCTTTCATAAGGAGTATGGCTAACAAAGTTCTTCCTATAGATTTATGACTTACATTCTTTTATCCCCTGTCCCTCTCTACAGTAATTCTAGTTCTTTCCTATGCATTCCAATATCTATCTCTTTCTTCCTCACTTGTACAATATTAAGTCCTTCCTCCAGAACCTCTCTACTCCTTCCCCGTTCCCATCCCATCTTCTTGCTGAAAACTATTAAGAAACAGCCATGTCAAATTCTGAGCCCTAAATATTCTGAATAACTCATCTAGCACATCAACAACCTCAGGCTCCCCTTATTTTTTCCCCTAATTCTCACCACTGACATAATGTCCTCCCTCAAGGCTGCCACTGAAGATTGCAAGCAGTTCAAACCTCTGAGAGGTTAAAAAAAATGTTTTTATCTCAAAATCAAACTGCTTAATAGGTTGAAAAATGACACGGGTGGAAGAGAGAGGCGTGCGCAGAGCAAATAAAGCCAGATGACCAGGATAAATAAGCCTAAATACAAGTAAGAAGCCAAGAAATATGGTTATTAGAATAACTTTGGAGCACAAATTGAGGCCCCACCTAAACAAAAATTATACTGTATTCCCATCATTCCTGGAGTTGTTAGTCAGGTTTACATCATTTTTGCAGGCCTTACCTTTTTGCAGGCATCTTCCTTTCAAAACCTCCCCCAGTTTTCAGACGCAGCTCTGGACTGTGCCACAGCACCAAGGTGTAAAGAGTCAGTGTGCAAAGGGTGAGGCACTGGCAGGGCTGCAGGCTCAGCTCAAGTGGGACTTGACTCCATAACCAGGCCTCAAAGGGGATGTATTAGGACCCAGACACTACTGGTAGTGAGCCACAACATGCCAGGTGCTACAATGGGAGAAAAGATAAGCAAAGGGAGAAGACAAGTACCCCATCCTATAGCATCTGTTCCCTGCTACCCCCAGACTGGCCAAACATCTTCCTTGTTCCTTGCACTCTGTGGGTCATGACATGACTGTGCACCATCTTCACACTCCTCGACTGCCATGCAAAGGAAGCCCAGATGTGAATACAAGGATACTGCTGTCTGATCACTACATCTTCTGAACCGGACTCCTATTCACACCTAGCTCTAAAATACCTGGTTTGAGGAGATACATTCATTCTTAGAGAAACATTTAAGGATCCCTACACTCTTTTTTGTCTTGGGTAGCATTCATTTTTATTTTATAAACAAGAATTTGCTTTTTCTCTTTACAAGGTCCTTTAATTTTATTACCATTCTACCAAAAAATGCGATAAAAAGTGTGAAAATCATAAACACGAGACACTTCATAGTACTTTCTTTAAAGTCTAAATGTTTTAAGATCTGACAGGGAAGGATATGCATATTTTATGAAGTTTGCAAGCATCACATTAGATACTCTCTGATCAAAATATGTTGTGCTTTATACTGAGAATTTTTGGGGTGGAGCACTTGCTATTATTTCAGAAATATACTCAAACCTTCCTATATAAACTGAGATTTGAAGTTATCTGGTTCTCTAGTCCCACAGGCTCTTATTTCACTGATGAATGGTATTAGCCACCTTAAATCAGCTTACCAACCACCCAACAATTATCACCTCACATAGCAGTTCTCCACCTAAGATCTCCTTTGATCAATTGGTGGGAAAAGCTTTGAGGTTTGAGACCAGTTGGTCACTGTGCAACATTTTCCTGCTAACTAAAGCAAGATGAAGAGATAAATAATCATAAAAAAAGGTAACTTTAGATACAAGTAATCATTTGAAGAATACCAAGTACAAAGTATCCTCCAAATTCCAAGTGACACAAAGAGAAACTTGGTATTTTTACAAGTTCAGAAATATTTATGAAACTGCTGTAGGCTGGAATAATGAGTAACAATTAAGAGTTTCTGCTGTTGTAGTAAAATATGAGCATACTATTGTTCAGCTCTGTATCAAAGAAGAATTGCTCCTGACATTATACCAAGAATACCAGAATACCAAGGTAATCCATTGTAAGAATTGTGAAATTCCTCCCCCCATCCAACATCTGCAGCTACCTCTGAGTCTTGAAGCTGATTGTGTGTAAAGAAGTGGCAAATCATCATTTGACTCTGTCAAGATACAACTGGGGGGAGGGTACTCCCTGTTGTAGAAGAAAGCCTATCTTGCTTTTGTTCGTAATATTTTTTTTTTTCATCATGAAATAAAATTTAATTGCTGAGTCATATTTGTACTGAAAAAGTGTATTTAGCCAATGTCTTCCTTACTTTTTAAGGCCATCTCTTTTCTCTCATATAACGCATGTCATTCTATCTTTTCCTGCCTTTGAAATAAAAAGAAAACAGGGAAGAGTACGACTGTATATGGTGTTTTCCAAATCTGAACCTAAAAATGACTATTTAGACAACAAGAAACTGGAAAGCCTGCAGAAACATGAATTCATAAAGACACATGATGTTAGAATTAGAGTAGACAAGCTAAGCAAGAAGTCAAAAGATAACCAAATAATCTCATTCATCTTTTTACACAAGCAGTCCTACTGTAGACAACGGGCTAAGTCGTACCAGAAAAATCTAAGTAACATCTTATAATGTTGCAATCTCCTTAAAAATTATCACGAGAAATGTTACCATTTTCACACAGATGCATGTGTGAGGAATAAGTAAAATCTGAACCCAGACATTCTTAATAGAGACTTTGGAGACACATCATTTCCCCACCCCATTCCATTTCTTGACCTTCATTTGCCCTGAAAAACATTCCAGGTATGCATAATAATTTAGCTGGTTAGGGTAGACTTCAGTGATACACTTAGCTCCTTTCACTGCCAAATATTAAAGATTTACAGTGCACTGTAAAGACTAAAGTATGTGCATAATTACCTTATTTCTTCCTCGTGTAGATGATCTCTGAATTCTCAGCACCGCTATACTTCTGACTCACTCCAAAAGTCAGTCTCCTGAAGGAACAACCCAAAACACGTCAAGCAGAAACTGCGCACAGCCAATGGAGCAGGAACGTTGCTTCTGGTTCCCCCCTAGGTATTGAGCCTGCGAAGAGCAGAGAAGTGCATGACATTTCTTTTCTGAAGTGGTGTTACCAGTTTGGCCAAGAGCAAATCTTTACACTGTCTCGACTAGGACCGTGTCCCATGTGGATCACAGAGCCTTTCCATGACACACTTTAAGGACTCTGTTTTGAACGCTATTTTAGGATCATATGATAGCCTGATCTAAAAGATATACACACAGTGGCAAGTTTTGGACAGGGAGTTACTGAGCTGATATCTAATACAAGTGAGATTATTCAATCTGAAATATCTTTCAAAGCTGCTCTGCTCTGATTTCTTGATTTTCACATAATAGGCTGCTCAGAGAAGAACTTCCCACCCCTGTACATGTATCAGCATCTAAAACTGTGCTCAATCACCCATACTCCTAACTCCCTTCAGCTTTCAGAAAGCAGCACTTGAAAAATGCTAACCAGAGCCACGGTTGATAGGGACTGTCCTCTCTTTGGACATGCTGCAAGTAGTAAGGTCCGAGTCACCAGCAGGACTTCGCAGCCTTGTGACAAGAGGCAGACTGTCCTCTCTGGCTCGTCCACGCACCGTGAAGAGGAAGCTGACAAGGGGGGGTTATTTTCTTGGCCTCGCATTTTCTATTCTCACTCACTGCTCCTGCATTAACGGCCTTGTTCAGTTCAACATGATTTTTATGCACGCGCTTTGTTGTTAAGTATTACACTATGATGAGGTAGCAAATCCTTTTTTTCAGGGGATGTGTTGAACGAATATCCTTCAGGGGATAAAAGCAGGTCAGCTATTTCAGTAGGCAGCATCTCCAGATGTAATTCCTCTATGAATTATATACACAGATATAAACTCGCAGACACTCTTAACCGAACTGGCGTTGGTAGAAAAAGAGGCAGCAAACTGAAGCAGCTGATTTTCTATAGCAACAATCCTACAACAGGAGTTGTAGCTGTCTTGTAAAGATCGACTCCAGTCAACTCCTGGAAAAAAGGTTTACTTTGATTTCAGTTATTTGGTTACTTTGCTTTTGCAAGTCGCGTCATTGATATTGCATTTCAAGAATCCTTTTGCGAGGACGACAGAAAGAATAATCGTCGGGATGGTATAATTATCAACTGAGAAATTCTGCTGTATGATGTGAACTAAAAAAAGGGTCGCGTTGCTCTAAATTAATGAAGGTCTCCTGTAATACAGGAAACAGTAAAAATAGAACCTCGAATTAATTAAACATATGCCTTAGTAATCCTGTAATAGATGAAGTAAGTTTATTTCAGTTGCCAGAGAGATAAATATAGTGCAGAAAATCTGCATAAACAGAAATATAATCCATAAAATTTACTAATAGTTTAAATAGTCATTTTATCAAACAAGACTGGATCCCAGGAACTATAATTATGCCATTTGCCTATCTTTCTCAGTGCCCACTGATGACAACCGGTATTTTGTGAACTTAGCTGTTTGTCTTGGCTGAAGAGATAACAATCTAGTCCTCTGAAAGTAATCAGAAAGCTTTCATCAGACTTGAACAGTGATGTATAAGGAGTAATTCCAGAGAATATTATGTCCTGTGGGCACACTGTTCCCTTACAGTTTCTCAAGTAGTTCATTTTCAGGCTCAGATTATTTGCTGCTGCTTTATACCAGTAATATTGCATTTTCTAGTCAGACTGCCAGCTGAAGCAACAGCAGGGTAGAATTGCAGACTTCTCCTGCTGCCAGCTACCTCCCACCCATGTATTCAGGTATCAAGAGCAATGAAAAAGCATTAACATAATGTACCATTTTTGACCCCTTCTAAAGCCAGTAATTCTTTCACCTATAGATGAAAAGGTCTGCTACAGAATTAAGGCCAAATCTGGAGATGAGACACAGGAACTGAAGGGAGATGCAAGCCTTCAGCCTACTGTTATCCACATTTATTTAGAGTGGTGAACAGAAGCTTAACTCAACTGTGTCCTAGATTTAAGGCAACAACATACATGTTATTTTGTCATCCGTGGATGCTATCCCCAACTTTAAGGGATGGTGACAAGACTGGGGTGGCGATGAGATCAGAATAAAGAGTTTAAGGGGGTGAAGTGGAGGAGGAGGGGATCTGAGCAACCAAAGGCTGCATATAGTATTTACTGTGAAAATAAACACATTTTTTTACGTAAAGACAACCACTATGTCTATTAACTAGAGGTCACACGGACAGCAGGCTAGATTTGGGGTTGCATTTGTAACTGGATAGTAACTAGAATGTCCTTATGGCATATTTTTCTTTACTTTGACCATGATTAGTAAAGCTTCTTTTATTTGTTTCTGTCAGCTTGAGTTAAAGTCATCGCTGAAGAAAAAGCAAACAATCTGCTTTATTTGCTTCATAAATATAATTATAAACTTGCCAGAACCAGGTTAGCCACAAATTAACATGACAGCTACATTCACTTTCACATAGATTATTTATGAGGAAACTTCAACAGGGTAAAGCTACTGATAGGACCAGGTGCTGCTGCAGAAGCCAGCAGAGTTGCTGCAGTGACAGGCCACAAGAGCCATCTAAAAGATATGATGAATGACAAACATCTTGTGATTTGCAAGCCAGCAAAGTTTGGTACATAGGAAATATTGGTTACATCTCCAAATATATCTTCTCATGTGGGAAAAAGTGGGTATGTTGTATGAGGGTCCCCATCAAGCTAATGGACTCCTACAGCTCTCTTACACCTCGAAACACTGTGTTGCTCTGAAATACGGTGTAGTAACTGAATTACTCCCTTCCTCCTTGCAGGTACAGATAGCACCTCTGCCATTCTACGCATTAGACTTAAACGTCCACAAGACAATTCTCCTCAGTATCTTTGGAGTTTCCAATATATGCTATTTGGGGTGTCACTGCATTTTAAATATTTAAAATTCCTTCCTCTTTTTGGATCTCTGAGCTGCTGTGGAAACTGGCAGCAGATTTTTCAAATAAATAATACAACATAAACCTATTTTATCCAGCAGTTAGCACTTCCAGACTACAAACAAAACAAACAAACAAAATAATTCTCGAACCTCCATAACTATAGAAAAGAAGGAGGCCTGGAAGTTTTATGCAAGCTGTTGGTGAAACCTGTACAGAGCTGTTTTTACAATGCCAGAACTTTCTGGGGGGATAAATGTTGCAGCCATTGATATTTACGCAGACTACAAAGTACCTTTTTTTCTTTCCTTCTTAATTGTAGGAGGTCAGACACAGCTTATGCCTACACCTGACAAGGGTTACGCCAAGAGGGAGAAATCATTAGGCTAAGAAATGAGAAGAAAAATAAACTAAACATCCCCACACTTTTGCAATAGCATAATATTGAAAGAACCATTACTAACTTTGGGATCGACACATAAAACGCTACACCTTCCATCCAAAAAGCACAAAGTCACGGTCAACTATTTGAAGAATAAATTAATGCTAGGAAAGCCACAGTTTCAAAACTGTATTAGCTGTGATGAGGCCACTTGAAGAGTCCATTGCAGTTCTGAGATGTATAACATACCTAAGGCTCAAATTCATCTTTTAAATTGCCTTCTGCATTTCTGTTGTAAGTCACCTGTGTTACTTCCCTACTCCCTGCCTTTATATATCCTGTGGTAGAAATACTACACTGAAGCAGAAATGGTCACAATTGTCCTCTTTCTCCAAGACACGTCTGATTTTGCACATCCCCACCCATTGACAGAAAGGGAAACTGAAAAAGCAACAAATACTGCAGATTTCAGAAAAATCTCATTCTTGATAGAAATACATTACAGTTTGTTATTTCAGCACACGGTGTGGCCGGGCTGTGTGAAAGAAACCCACCACCAAAACGACTACACTCTAGTGACTGGAAAAGCACCACCACGTGCTCCGAGTTTCCTGCAAGCTGCTAGAAGTAAACCTTGTGAACTGGTCAGCTGCCTCTTCTGTAGTACACATGGTTACGCAACAAGCATCAAAAATGCAGCTCCTAACTCACGACGTGTGCTACCTGACCCAGTGACAAGGGAAGAACTGTATTCAACCCCTGCTCCACGAAAAGCAGTTTCCTCCAACCAAAGTCATCTTTGCAGCATTGAAAGCTGTGCTGTATTAACCTAACTGCCTCACAAGGAGAGAGAGAAGGAAAAACTCTCACTGGCTGAACAGAGAGCAAGAAAAAGATGGGGGTTGTGCCCCCCATAATGCTGCATGTTACACAATTAGCCTTTTAATGACTGCTTCACTGCAGCCTAATCGTGTGCCTGGCAGTGTGCAATCGATGGAGTGATCCATGCAGCTCTCCTTTTAGGGGCTGTCTTTACTGGGTGGCCGCCTTCTAGCTCAACCAGCATCACCACAGCTACCATCAAACAACTTGCCTCTCCACTGCCATCATCTACTCATTCCCCAACTCCTCAGTGGTCAGAGCACATGTGCTTTCCTTGGCATCTGACAATGGTCCACCAAACAGCTTCCCAAAACCCACAGTCAGGAACAGGGCGTGATAATCTGCGTCCTTACACAGCGTGAGCCTTGCCACCTATCGCTTGCTGCGTGGCCCCGGTAGATTTTGTGCCTTATCCCTGCCTGTTGGTTTGCCCACCGTGCTGTGGTATCCATCACCTTGCTACACAACTCCCTGTCATCAACAGCAAGCTGCCTCCTCCCGGAGAGCCCGCAGCATCATACTGTGCTGTACAACAGAAACAAAGCAGCAGAAAGCTCAAGGTTACGTCTCTGCCAGCAAAACTCATTCCAAGAGAAGAAGTCCAGGCATATCCCCCCCGAGCCACTGGCCATACTTTGGGGGATGTGCTATATGATGGACTGGACTGTATGACACAAGACACAGTATATTATCAAGGGTCATCAAAAAATTAAACATGGACTGCTTTCTATCTCAGTATTTCTCTTCCAACCACTGGAATATTCATGTTCTCTAATTTCCTCTCTAAATTCTGTTAATTTTATATGAGGCCTCACATAAAGTATTCAATGATCACATGAACAGAAAACTGCAAATTTTCCAGTTCTCATTTCTCTATATCAACAGAAAAAAAAAAAAAAAAAAGAAAAAAACTACAAGAGAGACTTAACTGCAATGACAGAAAATGCTACAATTTCTGAAGGCTGGATACTAACACAAGAAACTTGTGGCCTTGTAGTGTACTTTGTAAAGGCAAAGCATGTCAGAAGTCTCAATTCAAATGAGGCAACCAAAAAATTTTCAGACCTAAGAAATCTTCTAGACTTCAGCAGAATCTGTCTTGAAAGACCCAGCATGTACAAGTCTTAAGTGGTACTTCAGTTTGTTTTTTCTTCTTTAAGACCAAATACAGACATGAAAAATATTTATCATCACAGAGGAAAGGAAATGGATTGTTAATGCTCTATGAAAATGTTATTTACAGAGGCAAACCAAAGTGTGTCATAGGCAGAAAGCCAATGCTTTCTGACTTGCTCTGCAAAAGTGAATATTCTCCAATCAAGTGGATTTTAAGCAGGCTTACTTTGATTATTATTTATAAAAAAACAAAAAACCAAAGTCTTTTTAAACCAAAACACTATTTTTTTAGTTCCTATTAATATCTTCTGGCTGGTAAAAAAAATCAGAGAAAGTGGAGACTGGGTAACAGCAAAAGGTTAGTAAGAAACCTCTTCCCCTTGTATTACATGAGAAGTTTAGCATGTGACAGCCTTTAGTCTTAAATTCTCTACAATTTAAGGAGAGAACAGCATTTTAAAAATGACACTATTATTCACCTCTACATGGATTTTAGAATAAGTTTTTTATGAAGATGCTAAAACATTCTCTCTACTTAAGAAATACTCAGACTTTATTTCAATATTTTATAACAAAAAAGGGGGAAGAAAATGTTTTGTTCTGCCTGGTACTGAATAATTTAGCTTTTTATTGATATTTACAGGCTTATTTTCAATATTTGATTTTAAAACACAACTGCTGAAATTGCTTCAGTAGCACAGATGAGCCTTCAAAGAATACAATACGGTGTTTGGATGACTTTTGGCAAATGTTCCTCGCCAGACTCCTCCGGTACTCTTACTAATTTTCTTCTAACACACAATAAAATTTTAATATGATCGTCTGCAAAAAAAACCTCCAACAAACAAACAAACTACATATCCTTTCTATTCTTTTCAGATTCAGGAAAACATATCCTTTGTACAGTCACACTCCATTTACAGCACCCACCACGTTGTAATTCAGCTTTGGGTTTTTTTCCTTCTCATTTCCTTGTGTGCCCTACGTGGCAAAAATTTAACTCTGTATATTGAATAGAACAGCTTGAAGACTTGCAAAGGTATTTGCTATTATGGCAAATGACTTCTCTCCCATTCAGCAATGTCCTAAAACCAGCTGATTTTACCCTGCTCGTGCAAAGTACATACATTAGAATTTTAAAAGGCAGGCAGAAAAAAAGCCCCCAATCAAATCCTTACTTCGAGACTTCCTTATGTGTCTTTCTTAGAGTAATTCTATCGTTTAGCTTTACAACTGTAAAGATTGTTTTTTAGTATACAATAAATGTCATTGTAATGACAATTTATGCTTGCAGAACAAGAAAGTAGATATAGTAGATAAATCAATCACTGCAAAACCTTCACTGAATTCTATAATTAGAGCTTTATCATTGAACAATGACATGCCCACAAACACTTTTATACATCTTTATTTTTAGGGAGAGTAGCATTACCCACCTTGCATACTGCATTCTTTACACACCAGGAACTAAAAAGTAGCCAAATTAAGTCGACAAAGTATTAATTTTGGAATATTCTAGATGATCATTCACAGGGTGGAGCCTAAATCTCTTGTACTAGGTACAATAAATGTAGGTACATGGCCTCCCTATCCACCCTTTCTCCTGCTCTGCGAGTTACGTCCCTGAAAAAAGAGGTTTCTCAAGATGGAAAAAGCAAAGACGTAAGAAATACTGAATGAAGTTTGTCCTGCTTCTGTGAAGATGATTCATACATGAACTGGACCAGTAAAGAAAGTGGCTGCAGACTTCTTTAGGACTATGACTTCTAAACTTGCCCAGTTTCAAGGAAGGGCAAGGTTTGTAGGAACAGGCTGAATTCAAAGCAGCATTACTTTTGGATTCATAGGAATTTTGAATTGGTTCCTTAAAGAGATTCCAGTCAAGTGCTTTTGTCCCTGGATCTTGGATGAAGTTTAGAAGCATACAGCATCTTAATTCCAAGACATCCAAGCCTTGGGAAATCCAGTAACTGATTCATAATCATCTTTCTTCAGAAGAAACAAAAAAAAATGTCACCACAGATATTCTTTGGATAAGTATTTTTTAAACCACAGCAATACTTCAGTGAAAAAATATTATAATTATGCAAATTACTTTTATATAGTAGGGAAAAAAGGTTATTTAAAAAAATGTTGCCAATCAGAACATGAAGATCAAGGAAAACACACCCCTGTAAAAGCAAAAATTTTCCTGATGAACAGCAGGAAAATACTAAAGCATTTCCATATATATTTGAAATGCTTTCTGTAATGTCAAGAATCAGCTTACACCAAAGAGGCTCAAAAGTAAATCTTACAGAATATCTGGCTAGAAAATATTGACAAACTATTCACAGGAAATACTGAAAGAAAAAAGCCAAATTAAGGGATTCGAAAGTGAACAGAAGCCTGATGAAAAGTACCATTAAAATCTCATAAAATGAGAGCTCCATAGTAATTATAAAAATAATTCAACTAAGCAAACTCAAATGGCTCCTCACATAGCTGCTTTCAGAACACCAGATCATAATACAAAAACAAATTATTAGAATATACTTGTTCAGATTACTCTTATCCATCATTATTTCATCTCACTGCAGAGCTGGCAGTTTGTCCTGAGATATTGGGTCAATTTACTAATTAATTTTTAAAGTTAAAGCAATAAGAGGCACTTTGCAAGAATGTTCTACTACAATCACGTGACAGGAGAATCTTGGTATGTTTTGTTTAGATCTCTCCTAAACTGGCTATGAAGTTATGCCAAGTTTGACAAACCTTTTGGATCCAGAAGCGTTACAAGTCTTTGATCCTCCAGCTTAAAAGACAAAACCCATTTCTCAAGAGCTTCACTTACATACATCATAAAGTCACTTGCATGTTGTTCCATATACAGCATTGGTTAAATTACTGGGAGCTCATTGCTGCCTATTTAAATGGTTCATAATGGGTGACCTCTGTAGTTCAGTAAGCACAAGGACTGAACAGAAGTGGTCAGAGTAAGTCTCCGGATAGCTTTATGAACAGAATTGCAGTATGATAGACATGAAAGGCTTCAGTCTGTAAGTAGGCACTCACCATTTCACAAGAGGGAGCTTGAGACAGATGGGAGCACCAGCAACATTCGAGGGAGCACACTGCCCCTGATGCTAGCCCAGCTTTTGCCAACTGCAAATCTCAGGCTATCCTGAGACACAAATTAATAGACTGATTACTTCAGACAGTAAACACTTGCTTAAGTAATTATACGTAGCACACCAATAAATGTAACCATATTCTATAGAATAGCATCACATGATTCATTTGTGGAGCCTTCCTGGGCATTATGTTATAGTATATACTTTACTTAATACACATAGACATTCACCTGAAGTCTGACAAGCAGGTGCTGTACTTTAATTTATAGGCATTACAGGTAAAGGTGATATGAACAAACAGTTGAGAATTGAAGCAGTAATTAGTGGAACCAAAGAAGTGTGGAATGATTAGGGATAAATGAAATCAAATCATTTCCTTGCAGAGGGTATCAGAAAGGTTCTTAGGGAGAATTTTGAAGGAATTGTTTTATGAAAATGCAGTATTATAATATGGATTAATGATCCATTACTGTCTATTATTTATAATCGTAATAAAGTTTACTACTTGAAGTTATACAAATTAATAATGCATTTGATGTGTTGCCATGAAGATGTAGGACCAAACTACGTCAGTTAACTTCATATAAGCTGGGGCACTAAGCTTCTTCAATACACTGTAAAGTAACAGCCTTCAGGACACATAGTCCTGCCTCTTCAATTCTCTCATATCCAATCAGAAGACAGGAGCAATGCAGAAAGCCCACTCTCCTTAGGGTGTAAACCTCATGAAGGGACAACCAAGAAGTTGCAAGCCATACGGAAAATAAATACTGGTGCCACACTGCCAGTGCACCACCTATGTTCTCTGAGAAATGCTGCCAAAGCTTTACGGAGCCTTGGCAACAGCCGGGGAAGCAGCGCATGAACCAGGGGTGGCCTCTCCCCAGAAATCTTTTTGATCCTGACTGTTCCTGAATCATCCAGATGTGCTAGACCAGGATTAGAGAGATATTGCAATAGTAGCTCACCTTGTCAGGTGCAGAAGAAACCAGGGATATCCAGTAACACATATCACACGATGCTCATTTGCGTGCTTCTCTCGAAGGGGAAAAAAATCCTATCATTGGCAGTTCTGTTGGGGTGATGTCAGCTCCAACTGCACCCTTCAGAAACAAAGTGGGTGTTCCCACTCAACAAGGAAAGCTGCAGCAGTACCTTAGGGACAAATGGAAGATTTTATTGTCAGATTTCACTCTTTCTTTTTTTTTTCCACGTAGAACTGGAAAATGCAAGTTAAGCCATAGTCTATAAACCTCCAGAACAGGATGTAGGATCTGAGAATGTATTCTGAGAAGTATAATTTCCTATGTGACAAGTAGCAACTCCATTTGAGATAGAGCTGTCACCTTCTTAGCCTTGAGTGAGTTCACATATCCATTGTCCAGGGCAATATAATTTATGTTATATTCAGGTGTATATTTTTATATATGTATTTTAATTTTTCTAAAATGAAACTCTACTGCTACTAGAATTATTTAGTTCATAACGTATTTACAGATCTCATCCAGACCCCTCAGTCTGACAATGTCACATCTTGGTGTCCAGTGTTAAATAATAACGACTTCATATTATCTATCTGTCCAGCACTGCACAACCTAACTACTGCCAGGCTGCTTCCTCGAACAAATGACCTTTTCCAAATCTGATACACTTTCCCTGTCGTAAGATTTTAGTCTCACACATTTTCCAGGAAGGGGATGCCTAACAACCAGAAAAAGAAGATGCACGTGAATCAATACTTGCACGATGGCGACTGCTGTTTGCGGCTGCATCTGGTTTTGTCTTGTCATTGCCACGAGTCTCGCCACTGTTCTCCTACCACCTTTGTTCACCTGTACTTTTCCCTCTAAACCGGCAGCTTCTGCCTGCTAGCACACAGTCTGGGTTCCCCTCAGGAGAACAGCAACAAAAAGACAAAACCAAAAGGCTGTAAAATATCCTTGCTCTTGCTCCTCTTGTAAGAAGTTACAGTCAACCTCGTTACAAGGCAACAATTACCTCTCTTCCAATAGCTCATCTTCCACATAGGTATAAAGGAATGCATTTCAAATCTCAGACACTTTCTGGACACAACCAGAGCACTGTTATGCAACAGTCCCCTAAATACCAGAGCCACAGCACCTTTTTTAGCTGCTTTCAAGCCCATCAATGGCTATGCCCAATAGCACAGTCTCCCGAGGGATGCGACTGTCACTAATGAACAGGAATACTGGTGTGGTGCCACGTCCCTCTTTTCTGGCTTTACTGCAGAGAGCAGAATCAGGAAAAAAAGGACAGATCTGTGATGTCCCCAGGTTGCAGCAACTCCTATGTGCACCACGAGGGCAATAAGCATTAATTTTCTCTTATTTTCTTTAATTTTCTCCTTAGTTTTCTGAAGCAAATCAGATTGGGCAATGGCCAATTTTGGAACAAGAGGAGTGACAGCAGCTCCAAGCTAGCTGACCATCACAGTGGGTTGTGCTATTCTAAACCTCTGCTGTGCTAGATCAGAAAACTTGGCCTTCAGTTACAACAATGAATCAATTGTCTTTAAAGTTCCTACAAAGATACAGTACCTAGGAAAAAGAAAAAATTCTCAATATAAACAAAACAGAAAGGCCCTCAGCTATATTAGAAGACTAAATGCAATTGATAGATTTTAATAGCTTTAAATGGTATTACATGCACAATGCTTCTGGCTTTTAGGCAATATTTGTCTACGGTTTTACGAGGTTAGGCGTAAAAAGAGGCTGAACTTAATTCTAATGCACTATGGGAAGTCTGGCTGCAAGATGAGCGGGGTGAGAAAGAACTGACTTATTACAGAGCTTGAAAGAGCGAAAATGAAGGAAAGCTTCAAGTTATTATTGGGTCGCCAAAGTTTGTGGACTCAACAGTGTCTATGGCAATCTATCATAACCCAATTTAAACCCAATTCATATCAATTTGAAGTGATTTCTTTCTCATCTAAAAGTAAATCAATGGAATCTTGAACTACATTTATAAAAGTGTCCATACAGGAAGTTGCACAGTTTTAACCAAATAAACTCTAAAACCAGCATTAACAAAAGCACCGCAGCTCACGTGAGTGAGTGAGAGAGAAGCTCACGTGCTGATGAACAGCAGGAACAGCCACAGCATAGACAGAGACTTGCTTGATCAGTTTACATTCAGTCTGTTCCATTTTTGGCTACGCAGTAGAGGACCTAAATACTACCCCTGCTCTTTGCAGTCATTTTGCAGAACTCATTGACACGGACAAGGACAGAGGCAGGCCCTGGCTATCGACTGCTCCTGCCCATACATGTCCACAGGCAGGCTCCCCGTAACCCAATGCAAACCCGGTTTCTAAGAATAACTGGCTAAATAATGGATGAACTGTGACACAAACACATTGGGTTTAGTCACGGTGAAACCTCTGAAATTTCATCTGTAACTCAATTAGGCTGTTCAAATCTAATTGCATTAAGGTAAGTATTACTTATTTGGCTTCATTCTTACGAAGGCTGTCAAGTCAGTCGTTATTCTCCTGCTCTACTGTTTTGGACTTCTTCATTCATCAAGGCTTGCAATTTCCAGGAAGTCTTCACAGATGATGGAACGGTGTAGTAGCATCCTCTCATTACTGAATTACCATCCCAGATGGCTTGGCAGTAACACTTCTCCAGGCCCTGCTGTCAGATAGGAGCTTCATCTGAATTACCTCCGTTCCAGGCTCCTGGCCACCTTCCTGCCCTTCCTTCCTACACATAATGTCTTCTCCAGGCTTTTGTTCTCACTATAGCTCACCCCACTGAAGCATAATGGGGACAGCTGTCTTCATTAATGAGACAGGACGACCAGATGTGGGTGAAGGAGCCCCTTGCTGTATGAGTAGTAGCCTAAGTTCAGAGCAGAGACACAGAAACGACAGTGTGCTCCAACGCCTGGTAGACACTCACAGCGGTTACTTCGCGTGCCCTTAGGTGTTTGCGAGTAAATCTACATCAGAGTGCATCAAGCCAATTGCTCTCCTTGCTGAGCATGGATTTCTTGGTGCTTTAATTAATTCACCCACAGTGTGAGCACCACTGTGTTTGATGCACGCTCGTTCTCAAAGAGCTTGGGCATATAATTGCTACCATGAAGCAAAGACTAATAGACTGATAGAAAATGTAGAGTAGGAGCATGCAGGAAAACAGACAAGTAGAATTTTAGTGAGACAGACAAATCTAACTTGAACTCTTTCTGGCAGAAGCTGTCATCACAAAATATATATATATACACACATACATATTTTATGTTATTCTCTCTCATTTCCCTGAGTCTCCCAAAGGCTCTGTGGGTTGAAAAATGACTCTTTTTAGTTTTAAGTTTTACCTGGAGTTGTATTTAAAAATTATGTCTAGTCATTTTTTTATTTGTTGGCTTAAGAACACTTGAGGCAGACGGGAAAAGGAAAATCATAGTTTTCATTTGCTTTTGTTCTTGAAAAGCTAGTTTATGTACCCTATGCAGCAAGATGAAAACCAAAAAAGAAGGAAAAATTAAATCACAGCAATAAAATACGTCGGCACTTCTCCGACTTGCCCAATAAATGTGCTATTCCAGATAAATGGGAAATGTGTATATTCTGTTAGCGTACTACTTAAATACAAAAGGCTTTTTCCCCCTTGGCTCTGAACTCTCCTATAGCTGGGCAGAGCCTTGTGACACGGCTGCAAGCCTTTGGCTTCTGTGAATTTCAGGCTTTCTGGAAATCAGAAGATAAGATGTCTCGCAGTGCTGGTTTTCTTACTTTATGAATCTGACCACACTTCTAATTTACACAGGTAGTATGTCCTGGCGTGTACCTTCCCAACAGAAAGAGGAGGTTTACACAGCACTGCTTTAGTCAGTAGGGAAGTGATCGGTTTAAGCCAAATATATTCCTGGAAAGATTTTTGTCAAATCTTGCACGCAGGAAAAAGCTACTACAAAAAGTTGAAAAAGTCAAATTAAATCTCAATTAGATAAAAATTAGAGATGGCATTATCAGGAAACACAGCCTCATGATGACAGGCTAACGGTTTAAATGACAGCATCTTTTCAGGCAAAGCTCTGTACTTGGACTCAACCATACAAATCTGCACAAAAAAAAAAGACAAAACAAGAAAATTGACACCTTTGATCTTCGATTCAGAGGAAAGACCTGCATGCTGCAGTAAGCAACTAGCTAATAACTAACAGGATATTCAAAGGTACCATCTACTTATCCCAGAACAACCTGAGGTTTTCCCCTTTGCACAGAAAAATATTTACGAAATCCATGAGAAGCTGATTTCAGGCCAACTAGCGGGACCTCATCTGGAATGTGCTAATTGGAAAGGAACGTGTATACAAGTGTCCCAAAACCCAGATGATTGCCTTGAGCAGCAGGCTATGTAATTAGGGCTCTGTTTCTGGGGTTTCATGATAATTTGGAATGGAGCGTTGCAGTGTTCTCTCCAACACGGAACAAAAATAAATGTGGAGAACTCAGTCCTGTATTACATGTGCAATTCTTATTTTCCAGGCAAATCTATCCACACTTGCTTGGCTGTTGCTAGCAAAATCTTTACTTTTCTTAAGAAATGCTCTTACTTCACTTTAAGGAACTGAAGGAACATTTTCACACTCAGGAATGCCCTGCAGAAATCCAGGCATTCGCTGGGGAATTAAAAAAAGAGAACAGGTGCAAACAAACAAAAGGAGTCAAGCTATCATGAGGATTTTTAGGTACATCTCAGAGAACAAAATCTGTACAAATGGGAATAAACAAACCCTTCAGTGTGACAGGTCCTTCAAAAGTTCTGCCACCTCCGATTCAGGCTGACCAACTCCTGTGGGTCTTTCCCCTGCGTTCAGCACTACAGCAGAACCCCAAACGAACACCCAATTTAAGAAAGAGCTATTGTCAGCTGCCAATCAACACCAGTCCTGCTTTCCTATCTATCCAATTTATTCTCTAAGAGTCCCAGCTGTAGCTCGACCACTCGTTTTATTTTGTCTTTTGCTGATGCCGTTGCAGCCTGGATTTACACCCTGCCTTACAACCCTCGGTAAAGCTGTCGCCGTCTGTTCACACAGCGCGCTACACGTGCAGGGCAGTGGTTTCAGCTGGTGTTCCAGAGCTAGTCATTCTTGTCACCATTTCAGCACACTGTGCTGTTACTGCCAGCTGCCAACAAGTGTTGTTCACGTGCACAGATTTTATGCCTAAAGAAAGACACCTACTATTGTTATTTAATCAAATGACTATAATAATACTACCTTACATTTATATCAACCTCCTTTTACCCAAGAGCCTTAAAATACTTCACGAAGACTTTTTTTTCCCCTTGGATAGAATGCCAGGGGTTGTTCCGCCTGCCACGGAGTAAACAGCTCCTTGTAGCACACAGCCTATCTGCTTACCGCGTTACACCATGTTCAACATCTCCCTGTGACTACCTGAGTTACTGCATCAGCATCACAAGCATCCCCGTGCAGAAACTCAGCAGGACAATGTGAGAAGGGGTCGGTACGGACTAATTGACCACTCCTATGGTCACTGCTGCCAAGAAATCAAGCCGTGGGTCTGCAGACCCACAAAAATAGATTTAAAGGGAAGTCTGGGGCAGTGCTTGTAAAAATGGCTGAAAGGAACTTAAGAATAAAGCAAGCAGTGTCTGAGCTGCTAAGGGGCATTTTTAATCATGATTATTTCCTGAAAGCCTAAACACTTAAACAAGAAATGCACTAAGCTTGAATGTAAAGATCCATGAAAGAAGCAAATGAGATGTTTAGCATAAATACAAACTAAAACCACCCTTTTTCTCTCGTTAGGTCCCAACTAAAAGAAGATCCTGCCACTGGAAGAACTTGTTCTCTATACTCACCTTCACAGCCAAACTAATCTCATGGTTTATGGCAAGGTCCTTTCTCCCACATAGCCACGCTAATCCCTTTTGCCTGCTGTGGTTTAGAGATTGAAACTCTGTGACAGCACCAAGTGTTACTATTTCTCATAAATACTGCACTGAAGCCTGAAAAGGGAAGGCTGAAGAAATGGGATCACATTATTACGACAAAAGATACTGAAACATTATGTGGCAAAGCCCACTTTGTCCACGCTCCTCCTCACCCACAGTTATAATATCAGCTATTTCTTGGGAGGGTCACTTGCCCTGTGCCACACTGTGACTCTGAAAATGCTGTTCACCTACAAAATAAATTTAGGGCTTCATAAGCTTAACTGTTAAATGATAATTCTTTTTTAAATTAGGATGCTTTCTACTAAAAATCCTTCTGCATTTAACAACTAGAAACATTTTCTAAATGTGTGTCCCAAATGAACCCTTGAAGCTCTACACACACACACAGATCAAAGCTAGCACATGAACTTAAGTTTGTCTGTATCTGTTTTTCTTGGAAAAGGCTGTTAGAGTATTGGCCCTTTTCTTATCTCTTGATGACAGTAGCCCAAATTCTTCCCTGTTATACAAGTCCAATCTCACATTGATTTCAATGGGTTTCAGTGGAATAACTGCAAAGAGAATTTGGCCCGTAATCTCCCACTTCATCACATTACTAGTAAGTGCTTGGCTAAGATTAGATTTAAAGATAGCCCAGGGGATAATTCAAGGACTCCAGAACCTTTACTGACACCAAAGTCTCCTGCCTTTGGGGAAAACACAAAACAAACCCAAGTGCCTTTAAAGCACTATATTCCTCAAATGGGGGGAAACCCTTAATTTAGAAACACTAACTGATGTTTCTCTTCCTCCATCAGTAAGACAAATAGGAGGGAATTATGTTCTAGAATACTATTTGGTTTCTCCCTTTCTGAAGTTTTCTTTCAAAGATTCATCTGGGGATATACTTGACTGTCTTAGTGAAGGGAACACTATGCTTTTTTAAAATCCTACATACAATATAAGTGGAAACAGCAAGTACCTCCATACACATTTATCTACAAAGATTTTCTTTTGACTTCCTTTGAGTTGGTTGCCGAAGTATGTGGGTCTAGTTTCTCTCGTGGGCTGCTCTGTGCTACAAGTTAAGCAGTCTGTGAGATAAGGGACTAGAGCTTTTTGAAGCTCGAGTTGTTGAGTACACAAGGCAGACTCCTACAGCCCCATGACCTTCAATACCAGCAGTGACTACAAGTTCAAATGTGTGGTCATGACTGAGGTGGCGGCTTATTAAGCTCTGTTCCACTCACCGGTCTTTCTCCCTTCAGCTGGACTCAGACCTGTGAGTTCTCAAGAATCAATTCCCAAAAGCAGAAGTTGACAACTAAAAAGGACTTGACTGGATTTCACAGCAGTGTGGCTGCTTGCTGCTGGCTTTCTGGAGACAAGCACACCACTCTTCATGCTCAAAACAAAAAAAGAAGAGGAAAAAAAAGTCAATCACTTCTTAACTCTCTGCATTCTTTAATCATTCCACGTGGTTTATATTACAAAATATTAGAAAGGCAACTGTGATTTCTATCTATCCTGAATGAGAAGAGCAAGAAAGATCACAGCCACATTTCCAGATGATAGATTTTCATCTCAGCAGTAACAGAAGATAATCTTATTCATGAAGTAAATGAACGATGCCTTGCCCAAATAACCTCAAACCCTTGATATAAAGGTAATCAAGAAATTAAATGCAAATGGTAATTCTGCCATCATTTTTCTAATAGAATTACACTTGAAGGCCAAATGTAATAGGGCAATACTAAGAGCACAGGATCAGTAAATTAAAACAAATCCCAGGAGTAATGAGTAACAGCCACTTGTGCAAGTTTTTCTGTTGTCTGTAGTCTAAATTACATCTCTGGCAAGAAAGTCTACCCCGGGTTTAGGTGGCCACAGCAATGTATCTCAGGAACAATACTGCTGGAAGCTTTCAGCTTGCAGAAGCCTCAGCCCTGCTCTCTGGAGATGACCCAGATCAGGGCCATAGGATGGCGGCACTGCAGATACTACCCAGGCAAAAGTGTCTCAGCAACCTACAGCTCTGGTAGGCTTAGCTACCATCCTTAGGTCACGCTCTCATACACTGTCAATAAAGAGGTGTAATACCTGTCTGCAGCTCTCCCTGCACTCTTCTCTTCATGCTTCCTTCTTTTGTTCTTCGAGCTTAGATCTATGTGGTTAAAATCAGTAATGGCTGTTAATGTCAGGGACAGAGAGAAGGTTTCTGTGTCATCTTTGCTGACTAGCTGAGCAGCAGAATAAATCTACTCATTTTACAATGGTGTGGTATGGACTCCGACAGCTATTCCTAAAAACAATTTCCACAACATGAAAACAATTCCAACTTACCCCTGCACGCAGCATCAGACTCGCTGCACAATTACAGAGAACTGGGCTCTGCCAACACTGTTAAATTGAGAACCCTCTTTTCCTGGCTCGGCCACTGCTGGACAGCTTATGTTGCCACTGCTTTGCCTCCATCTGTGCTAACAACAGAATCCTTTTTGATTAAAATGTTGCTGAGTTATATTGTGAAAGTTCAACTGAACTCTGTGCTTGCTTCACTTAGAAATACTTTTCCCCCATTTGGATGCAAGATATAAGCATTTGAGAGTTACGCCTCCAGCCTGAGCTATTTCAGTGAGGGGAAAAAAAAAAAGAGATATTTTAATTAATGCACAGTGTTTAAAGCAAGGGGAAACTCAAGCTCAGGAACAGGCTTTTCCTATTGTGTATAAATATTGGTTGTTGAGGGTTTTTTAATAGAGAAAGTTAACCAACATTCCTGAAAGAATGCCTGGAGAGAATGCAAGTGGAGATTATCCAATCACAGGAATGTGTGGATTCACATTGCAGAGCTTTCTGAAATAATAAAAAAAATTACTCTCCATAAAGATCTGCTTAAATAAGACACAGAAGTAATAGTAACCAAGCAGGGACTGAAGTCCTAAACACTGAAACCACTGTATTCCATGAAGAAATCTCAGGACACTTTGGTCTCCACACAAAACCTACCTGCTTTGGGTTTTTTTGTTTAAGTTGTGAAATACATATATGGTTTTCCTGTGTTCTCAGAGAGACTGACAATAACATGGTCATTCCAATTTCTAATGGAAATGTGCTAATTGCAAAGTCATATTTAGCTGCTTTACAGCAGGTAAGAAACAAACCTTTTGTCACTGCAAAGACTGCAGAGTCTGTTTCCCAATTAAAGGAGGAAGGATGAAAATGTAACATATTAAAGAAGGGATTAATAAGGAAATTACCAGAGGAAATTAAGATAAATTAGTAATTAATTAGACTGTAATTAGGAGATAATTAACTAAATTAAGGAATTTAGGACGTACATTATATGTTCCAGCTAAAACAATAGTTCTAGTTCAAAATCTCATGTCTTGAAGCCCTTTTGCAATTCTCAGTGACATATTTTGGGTCCTGAAGTACCAGAGTTTGTATTTTCAGGTGAGCCTTCAGCCTCAGCAATAACTCTGTGTTCACCAACAGTGGAATCAAAGAAGAGATGGATCATTTTCTTGGGAAGTGTTCAAAACGTCAGGAACGATGCAATTCTTTCACTGAAACAAGAGGGGGTCTCAGTCCAAGGGTGAAGTTCCTTTAGTAAGCGGAACAAGAACTTGGTATTTTCTATCAATCTTGCTGAAAGCAGAGAATGCTAATGCAGGAGAGACAGACAAACAAAACCCATCAGGATTCTGGACATTTTCAAATATCAGAATGTGTTCGTGCCTACATCTTATTTCAGGGAGAGACTCAGCCTAATTCTTACTTTAAGATAGATACTTGGAGGAAGGATTACTTAGCAGGTTTACAGAAAGCATGTTAGGCAGGTATTGCAATAACAGAAGTACTCTCTCTGTTGCCCAAACATTTACTAATAAAAAAAGTAAGATCCTCTCCATTTTCACTGGTCTCCAGAGTTCCAGTGCCACTCAAATCTAACATTTACTCTGAAAATGCATTGGTTAGTACTTTACAGGTCAACCCAGGCACAGCTAGAACAGGTGTCGCGTACAGTCCAGAGCTTGTGGGGCTAAGTTAACCACACTTTTGTATCAAGTTCTTGCCCTTTTGCAAAATGCAATACTTGGTCCACAAAGGAGGAAAAGGTCTGTTTGTAATAACTGTATGACCTTGTACTTCAGCTATACCAAAGCAATCCATTTTCCAACATGCTTAACCAAGAGTAAATTTAGGATTCAAATTACAAGGCTTAAATTAGCCTCTCTGCCTGTTATTCCCATCTGATATGAATTCTTCTTAGACTGTAAAGCTACAGAGCTAAAGCCTGATTAAAAATAAAAAACGAGCATACACTACTTTCTCCATGATAAAATACCTCTTTCCTCATTGAGTTTAAACTTGCAATTATGTTTGAAGACTGATGTCAGGCAACTGCTGAGCTTCTGTTCAGGCAGTGAGCAGCATCTTTATATTCACCAGGTACCGCTCGGAGCCCTGGGCCAGCATCAGGAAAAGTGTCTTTGTGGCTGTTTAAGGCAACTAAGTAGTTGATGGGATGTTTCTGGGAGTGATCCTTAGAAAGCAGTCCCCAACAGCTTCTGTTAAAAAACACAAGCAAGTATTTTTCTTTTCTTCTGCAGTTTCGTTTCAACTCTTTCTTTCATCAGCAGCCTGAAGTGCACCAGAAAACATACGATACATAAATGTAAATAATTTTTTGTTTAGGTGATATTAATTACCTGAAAGAAAAATGCACTTGGCAAAGAAATCCGTATAGGAGCCATGGGAGTCAGCCACTGGAACACGATCACCCTCTCACCAAATGTAACTACACAGCAATAAATAGCAGCAACACGCGGTACAGTAGGATAGGAGGAGTGGAATAATATGTTCTATTGTAAATCACTGGGCATGGAAATTTAGGCAGGCATAATACAATTACCCAAATGGAGGTCAAATGCAATTTCACAGGGTGAATAGCAGACTATGACCATGTATCTGTTTAATTTTTTTTAATTTCAGAATGATCCAGCCATTATTTAACATTTGGAAATATCTTTCATTTTTCATATGCTGTTCTGATGAATGCAATTAATTAATTTAGCGGACGATTGCAATTTGCATAATTTTCACAAGGAACACTTTACTGAACGTTTGGAGTGTTTCATTCTGGTCCCCACACTTCAAACTAGAAAGGGAAGGACGCGAAGCGAACGGAGACTATTAATCATAACACTCAGCTAGGGTCACCTCAAAACACTCCCTATCATTGTCACCTGGAACAGGTCAGTTTCCTGGAGAGGAACACTACCATAAAAGTAACAGAGATGTGACATTACATTTATTTTTCTCATTTAAAAAACCCAATTATACGTAAGGAAAACTTCAGAGACATCTCACTTGCCTATAAATCTTCCACCAGCTCTAAGAAACAAAGCAATTAAAACGGGCGAGTCCAGGTTTTAGCTTCCAAATCCACACCAACGATCTCAGCGACAGTTCCGTTTCGTCTTCAGTGTCAAGTTGGGTCTCGCAACACCAAATATCTTGCTCTTTAAGTCCTTTATGCTTTGTAACTATTATTTACTACCTACATGCTTCATTGCTATATATTGATATTCAGAATTTTCATTTTCTCCCTTTCCTTGAAGCTCTTGACTCTGTAACACGTACCAGAGCAAACAAACATAATGGCCAAGCTTTTTGAAAAGGTGAAATTTCATCACCACGTTGAAAGCCAGGAGGAGAATTCTAATCAGAGATGCTGGGGTCACTTTTACCTCTCAGACACTACTGCAAACAAATCACCACGTATCAGTATTTCTACCAGTTCACTCACTGGCCAGTTTCTGTGTTAGCTTTCAAAACCACCTAAAGGTGGAAAAGCAAAATCATTATTTTTGAAGATGAGACTGTTTAACCTGCCTCATATACATACCTGAATCATGGTATCCAAAGAGCACACTCAACACAAGTAGTTATAACTTTCAAAACATAATGCTTATCACAGAAAATTGTATAAATGGTTCATAACTTTAAAACTTCTAGTACTACCCCCATAAATACAGTACTTAATTAATAAGACACTGGGTTGGATCAATGCTAGCTCTTCCTGACAGCTCTGCAACATACTTGCCTCATTTTGTTAGTTTAATGAACTTGTTCCCAGTTCAATCCCCACAAGTACAGTGCAGCCTCTGCTTTAAAAAAGAAATTAAAAATATGATTCAGCTGATACAGATTTTAGAGTCACTCATCTATGCAATACTGAGTGACTTCTTTTGGCCAGGGATCAGCAATGAGCAGCAGCGTGAAGCAACTTTTTCTGCTGCAGTGCTCTTCCCTTGTGAGAACTGGAAATGATTTTAAAATACCACTCAGTTTCATTAGTTATAAAAGTTCTTTGAAAAATACTCTCTATGCTCAGCAGCTAATTCCCCGGGCAGGGGCATACATGCTGTTGCCTGAAAAACAATTAAGACAGGCCAAGGACACACAGATGTATCTGGCTGCGTTGTTTTCCGAGGCTGTCCCCAAATTAAAGATTTTCCCTCTTTCCGCACGCAGACACAACATCACTGGAGTCACAAGTCTCCAAATAAGAGGCTAACTTGGCAGCATCAACACTGGAACCATAGGGTAAAAAAAAAAAAAAAATCATGTTTACTGTACACAAGGCCAATTGTTCAAAGAACCGAGCACGTTGGCACCAATCCAGCAAAGCACTTAGAGGACGGCTGAGACTCCTGGCGCGCTGACAGCTCACCTCATGTCTCAGGGCTTTGCTCAACTGGGACCTGAGAACCCAGCACCTTGTAGGGCAGAACCCATGCCAGACTACTCTTCCAGGTGCTTGGCCGTCCTCCTTGCTGTTAAATCATTGGTGCTGATTGGTACTATTTGCTGATAGTAGGAACAGCGGTAATCTGCTCAGAGGAGCCTCTGTTATGTTGGGCAAACATCAAGGAAATCCTACCAAGGAAACTTCACTGAAGTTCATGAAGGTTTCAGTGCTGGTTTCAACACAGATACCATTTAACTCGGTCCCCCTGCAGCTTGCCTGTTTGGTTTTGTTGATGCAAACTTTGACACATAATGGGCTTGCACTATGCTGGTCAGAAGAAGAAAAAAAGGAAGTTTCAATACATAATTTTGAGCCTGAAAATATTTGGAAGAACACTTACCAATGGTGAAAGTGATAACAGATTTATCTCCTAGATTATCAAGACGTGCTTGGACTTCTATGAGATAGGAAAATGATGATCTCAGAAAGAGAGGCACCATATTCATCATGCTGAAATTTCTAAAGCCCCAAGGGAAACTTCTCAGTACATAGACAAGAATAACCCACCCAGGAATTCTGTCCCACTGGTGTTTCATGCAGGTTTTGTTTTCCTCTTGTAAATTTAGAACATTCATTGAGTCTTTGACATTTAGAACCAGGCTTTTCTACAAGACAAACAAGGAGAGATCCCAAGCTAAAGAATCCCGTGTAACAGCGGCACGCTTTCTCATCTCAATCCTGGTAAGCTGCTAGGAGTAAACCACAAGAGAGATGCAAAGGAATGGTCATCTGAAAATAAAGAATGATGGGAAACAGCAGCTTTCCTAACAGAAGTGAAATAGCAAACATGATTGGTTTCTTAATTTCAGGTAATGTTTCCCTAGGAACTCATACAAAACATCAATTCCTTTAGTATACTTCTAAGGATAAAACTGGATGAAAAATTCCTCTGTGAGTACAGTCAATGTCTTCAGCCTCCTGCTTTAGTGTCTCCCTCTGTTCTTCTGGGATATTTTTCTGCTGTACTCAAATACAGAAATCAGGCTTTTATTCTGAAAGCTTTCTATTTTTGCAGTGATTTGCTCTCTTGATTTCCTTCCTACGTATTAGTCTGCCTCTTCATCATGAAATCATTGTTAATTTTCCTTCCACTTCTGTTTTTCAAAGGGTCTCCTCTAATTCCCCTATTTTGGAATAGATGAGATCCCAGCCCCTAATCTTCACGCTAATGATTTAAAAACTAACTTGTCAGTCCTAACATAGCTCTAATCATTCATACTTCAGCCTATCCCATTAAGATCTTTATGTAGATATTAACAATTAAAAAAAGAAAAAGACAGACAAACCAACCAACAATGCAACAAAAAAACCCAACACGGTAGCACCAGACATGACAAACTGAGGTTGGGTATCAAATCCCCAGCTTATGCGCTGACTCTGCTTATGCACGTTTGCTGTAAGACCATTGGAGGATCTGCACCCTGTTCTCCACTTCAGTAATTTCTCTTCAGCCATATCTCTAAAGGAATAAGTAACCATGAAGTTTAAAGGGTTCCGCCTCTTTTTTTCTTGGCTTAAGTGTAACTTTCAAATGGAACCAATATATATTTTTGATAGAAGACAGAATGACTTCCCATTTCCCCCCCTCCCTCAGTCCCACATCCTCCTCCTGTCACCCTCCTACCTTTCCCTGCACTCCGGTGCATATATGAACAGGACTTATGAGACAGCCTGCCCCAGAAATGACTTCTAAAAGAAATTCCTGCCTATCAGACTGAAACACTAAGAAAAAAAAACAGCCTGATTTTTCTAAACATAACGATGCTAGAAGGGAATTCTTCCCTTTATCTTTTTTCAGTAAGGTTGACCATTTTCACGTACGATTTGCAAAATTCCCCTCACCTCCCAAATACACACAGAGTATGAACTCCTATGTTCTTGTCTTCATGAGATGGCTCGTTGTCAGATGCTGCACAAAGCTCACAGCCGTATCTCTAAACGCCCTGTGCAGGAAAACGAAGTTTTCAATTCCTTCACCTGGTTACACTTCATACTGCAACACAGTGATTTATGTTTTCTTTAATCTCAGGCTAATAATAAACTCCAAACAGAAGTTATTTGTGAAAATACAATTGCTCAGTGGTTGTATAAAACACCCTATCCGGTGCACCTGAGAAAAGCAACAGAGAACTTGAAACTAGAGGCAAACCTAGTCAAGGTTTCCATGACTTTGTCAGTCCTTTCCTACGCCGCTGGCACAAGAGCGAGCCACAGACTTAACTGCAGACAGACCAGAAGGAGCTTATTGCCACACAACTTCATTATCTATGAGGACAAACAAAATGAAAGCAAGACACACACAAAGAAGAGAACCCCCTGAATTATATATACCGCAAGGCTGTACGTCACCCTTCCCTGCTGGGTTTCTTACAGACTTACTTCCACCATTCTGCAGGTCCTAGTTAGGCAAGTACTGTGAAGAGTCAGGGCGTTCTCCCTTGACTCAGAACCTGAGCTGGATGTCATTTTAATTTAGGCATTTCAACATAAAAAAAGAAAACATGGTGTATGGTAAGTAGTAACTTTCATTTTTTCCTATAAAAAATGCAAAAGCTTATTAAAAAAAATCCTCATTCTGCTCCAGAGCCCTGAAACTAAATCATTGATTTCATAATCTTTAAAATTTAATTAAAACTAAACTCTTGCAAAACAAATTAGAAATACATAAATACCACGCATTAAGAATACCAAAGGATTGTTCTGACAAGGTACAATGTCAGTCCCCCTGTCTCTGTGGATGTAGCACAGTACACAAATGTGTTTTGAGGTTTCCTCAGTCCTAGCTTCAGTTCATGACCAAAGGAGCTTCTCAAATAAATGTCACAAAATTGTCACTACACTGAAAATGAACATAACCTTTTTTTTTTTTAAATTATCTTTTACAATTGGTTAAGGTTATTACCATTAGAAACTACTAAATGTCCCAGAATCCACAAGAGAATGCACTTCAACAAAAAAAAGCCCCGTTACCCTGTGTGCTGTGTTTAGTGGGTTCCCCGTGGCTGGCTTTTGTGGTGAGGATAATGCCCTGCAGGACATTCCACCAGCCTCCACCATGATAAATGCCAGGAAAGTCTCCCATGGGAATAATGAATACACTTTTTCTTCTTCACTGTCCATTTGTTAAGTTTTCACTCTTATCTGATGCAAAAAAAAAAAACCCTAAAAAACCAACAAACCCCTGAAGATGATTTTAATTGCACAATGTTTTCATTGGCGTATTTCTCAACTCTCTGCACTCAGAGTGATTACAGGTTTTGAACTATTTTACAGAATTACAAGGAAAAACACTACAAAAGTTGTAAATGTTAACTCAAAGAACAGTAGAAAACCTGCCCAAGATGGAAGGTGCAGTAAAAGCTGGCAGTGTAAACTGTTAAATAGTAGCTTTCTGCAGATGAGCAGCCCGAATGATCTTAATGGACCTCTTCCTGACAGGAAAATCTAGCCCAAGCTAACACAATTTCTGCAGAGTCAGGGCTGCTGATCAGCAGAAGCTGGGCATGCTAAGAAACCCCTGCAAGTCTGAACCCGTGAAAAGGATGGCTTGTGTTTATTGTCCGAGTTTCCTTTGTTGCTAAAACCTGGATTAAAAAAATAAAATAAACTGGGTGAACAGTCAGCTGTAAAAAGTCATAGAATAAAATGATTGTAGACAAATTAAGTCTATAAACAAATGCTACAAATAGCAAGCATTCCAAGGCAATCTGCACCAGCTCCCAACACTATTAAAAGACGCTGATTTTTTAGGACCTTCTTTCAGTTGCTTAAACATTTTCTAATTTCTATAAGGAAGGCTCATTCCCCTCAGTCCCCTACCTGGAAGAACTCAGAACTGTGCTGATTGCTTTAAAAATATTTTGGAATGCATTAACCAAAAAGTCTCAAGCTGTTCCCGCGACTAAATTAGGGCGAGGCACTGTTTTAAATCCACAATGAACTTCCTAACCTGTTCCTTAAAAAGCTTTAGCGTTTCCCGTTTTGCAGCAGGGACCTGACATTCACTTGGGACTGTCTCTTGCTGCAAGGACTCACCTTCTGCTGGAGAGGGGAAAAAGCAAATGCTAAAGCCATCCTAATTCTTTGATCACGCTTTGCACACGCTCAGCACTTTGGCAGATGAATTCTCCCAAGAGCCCGCCCGCGCTGACCCGCTCCGAGCCAGGACTGAGTGGGATTCCATCCGCAGCTGCGGCAGCTAGGTGCCACTGTGGCACAAAGCACCGTCGCTGAAAGCAGAGCCTTCCTCCTTCCCTGCCTGCTCTCTGCCAGGCACACGACAGGAAGCTGGGAGCAGCCAAACTTACACACGGACAGGACCGGAGCTGGACAGGTTGAGATGGCTTCGTGCATGGAAAGGCCAGGATACGAGAGGGGGCCAGATTGGGAAGGAATGAGGCAAGGAAATAGCCTCAAGAAAACAGTGAAAGAAATAAGCCAGGACTATGGGGAAGCGAGCAGGAGTCAGGGAACGGCTCCCAGTGTTGTGATTTCATATTGCAAAGGGAACAGGCAGAAAAGGCAGGAGAAACCAGGTCTGTGTCCATCATTCTTGTTTCTCTACAGCTTGCAACAGAACCTGAGAAATCTGGTGTTACACATTTGCCTCCTGACAATTTGCTGCCTTTGAGACAGAGAGATACATACACCCTGTGGGTCTTGATCAGACACAGTCATTCTGCTGAATATTTGGATTTTCCAGAACTGTATGAAGAATGGGAGTCTGAAAAAAAAAGCAAGCCAAACCTAAGGCTCCCAAACTGATAGCATGTCTGGTGAAAAAATAATTCCTACACTTGCACTGTTCTCTGTTGCAAAGAATTATTTATATAATTAAGCAGTGTAATGTATTACATGATTACTTCAATGAATAATACAAGTCTTGAGCCCAATGTGATAAAGTTTTGAGTAGCTTCTAGTGCAGAGATCTATACAAAGGCAGCACATGTGGGGAACGACAAAAAAAGAAATGGTACAATACAACTTCTGTGAGACATGAACTCGTATCACGAAGATGACTGAGAAGAATCTGAAAAGCTCCCTTTACACTATGCAAAACAACATTAGCCTGTGACAAATCTGCCCCTGAAGAGAAATTAAACATCTTGTCTTAGAGCTGCTGTCACAGCCTGAACTTCTTGGAATTACTATTTGATTGAGGGGGAAAGCTCTAGTTGCTTCATAAAGCAGAGTCACTCAACAACAGTACTCTTCCATTCCATCTGTCCTTGACAGCTGGATTTTTTTAATGACCCTTTGCACGGATTTCAAAGTTTTGATCCTTATTACTCCAGATTCATAAAAACAACAAAAATGCCACAGTATGAACTTCTAGAAACTGAGGAGATGGAGTCTGATGATTTCTGTTGAACTTCAGTTTTCAAGACTGATCTGAAAATCTAGGAGATCCATTTGATAAGCCCTCCATTTAACACAAGTAATTTCACTGAAGGGAGCACAGACTTTGTACTGGGGAAGGTATTTTGACCACTAATGGGGACTTTATCTGGAAGAAAAAAACCCCACATAACTACCTTATGCTCACCTGTAAGAGACAAAACTATATACACATAAACAGCCATAACCAACCCTTCCTTTGCTTCCCTTCCCTTATGGGTTTCATATTCCTGCAGTTTCACCTCAACTTTGCCCCAGGGTGGTTCTCTTAAAGCATCAAGAAAAGAAGCAGCACCAAAGTTGGACCAGACAGGCACACTGAACATGCAGTTTGTTGTCCATCACCGGAAGAGACAGAGGCTCCTGCTCTACCATGGGCACACAGCCCCTGCCCCTTCACCAGCAGCTCGAGCCTTGCTCATTCCCAATTGCAGGCAGGGTGTTGCCCAGGTAGCAGCTCACCATCAGGGATGAAGGGGAAGCTGACCTCTTGAAATTTATGGTTGCAGGGGGAGATGGAAACCACCATACACATAGATACTATAGACAGAGCAACACACCCTTGAGATGCAGAAGAACCAGATTCAGTACCCCGCTGCTGCTGGGGCTACACAGAGCTAGTGCACTTTGCACACCTCGGAGAAACCCAGGGAAGTTTTGCTGATCAACGCTCTGCTCTCTGACCTGGTGCAGTCCCCTCTGAAACGAGGCTGATGAGCAGGAGTTTTCCGACGGAAAAAACACTGTAAAAACCCCAAAACTTCAGTGAAAGGAACTGTATTTGGGTTTTCAGGTTTGTTTCAAGAATCTTTTGCTGCAGAACATGTTATGCCGCCCACATTACACAGCCTCACAGTTATTAATGCATTGCAGAGACCTTGAAATCTCATTCTGATATACAGCTACTTCAGTCTGTGCTTCTTCCTACCCCATTATAAACTTGACCTTAATTAACCCTCTTAGAGAAATGGAGTTTGTTGACTTTCAAGGATAGTCTGATTGAAAAACAATGTTGCAATGTCACTCAAAAGCTAAAGTAAGACTGCTTTATACAGGGATTTGTACCAATAACCCTTGAATATTAACAGCTTCTTATGCTATGTGGTTTATGTGAACTTATCTATATAAGCTAGGATTGAGCTCTGCCTTTCTCAGACTTCAGAAAAGCCTCCATTTCCTTTAGTGAAACATATTTCTCTTCATCAATCACTACATTAATTTTATATAAAAAAAAAAGTTTAAATGTAGATTTAAAAATCAAATATGGCAGATTAATTTCACCAGATGTAAATCAAAACACTCCCTGTCCAACTAAGATATCCAGTTAACACAATAACTTCTGTGCCTTCCTCATGAAAATGTTTCTTCCCTCTCACTTGAAGTAGTTTTATAGAGAACAAATATATAGGGCAGATCCCTAGGCCAAACAGCTTAATAATTTCTAAGTAATAATTTACAAATCTTCTACAGAAGAGCTGGGTGTGGCAACGATTACAGCTGCCCTGCATCATTTGAAGGTCTTGGAACACGCTCAGGGCTGAGGATGAGAAGTGTCTGTATTAGCATCGCATCTGCATGCTGCAAACATGACACAGGGTAACTTAAAAGCAACTGATCTTTTAAATTTCACTTTAAAGGGAGGATATGCTTTCTTAGGAAAATAACCGAGACTGCTCAGGACTAAATTGCTTTCTTTGTCCAGAGTTTAAAGGTATAGGCTTCAGAGCTGTTGGTCACACATTTTTTTGCCCTTCCACTTCTCTGTGCCAGCCTTTGCTTTCAAGAGCTGTAACAAGCTGCAATTATTTCTCAGACCATTTAGGGACTGAACAAAGATTATGAGTTAGTTTAACAGTGAAAATATTCACACAGAGCATGTAAGTAGCTGAAGTTATAAAAACTCCAAGTGATATTTTCTGAATGGTATTTGAGCAGTAATTCCCCCCTCATAAATCACGAACTATTTTATGGATGTACAGTGCAGTTATTACCTCGTGGCGAAATACCTTTTATCCTCTTGATGCTGAATCACAGTATGCATATATAGCACTAATACCAAACAAGAGAATTGAAGACATTTACATATCAGGGAACCAAAAATAAAAGCTATTATTTACCAGTGGGTTAGTGTGCAAGCATTTCTCAGTAGCTGGCATTGTACCTGAAATTTGCAGAACCTTAGATTTTCATCCAGGTGTGAAGTATTTCTCATTCAGTTTATTTTTCCACTACCATGCTGAAGTATTTAAGTATAAACCAAGACATAAAAACTAAAAAAACAAAGCACGTGCTACTATGCAAAGACTGCAGCCTTAGTAGGTGATGAGGGAAACACTCCTCAGCACCTAAGCAGGTGACTCAGCGGACAATGTTTTGTATCAGAAGTTTCTAGTGTTCCAACAAGGCCCAGGGCTGGAGGAGGCTGGTCAATACTCCCTGTTAAGGGGGAGCTCAGAGTGCACAATCCATGCACATCCAGTCCTCCTGCCAATGTTCCTGCACTACTGGTTGCAGGGACTAGCAAATGTTGTTCATAATGATCCAAACTTTGCACCTATCCTCTTCCAGAGAGACTCCTTTCCCTCATGGATAGAGAGAAGGAAAATTCAGGTCAACTTTCTGCATAAGATTCAGTAGAATAAGGAGAGCTTTTTGCTCTGCAGTGTACCTGGAGACCACTAAGGACTGTCAGTCCCTCTTTTCCTTCACCTGTATTGTTCTGTCATTAGGGTGTTCAGTTGCTGAAATTATGATATTGGAAGTTTGTCTTATATGCCTACAAATATAAATTAATTTACTTGAAAATGATTAAAAATACATCAGATAAAAATTTGCTGATGTTACTACATTAACAAGATGGAATTATGTATTGCCAAGAGGAGAAGTCCAAAACGTAATGCCAAATGCTGACATTAGTTTACAGCCAAATGCTGGAGAGGTTTACAAGCATCACTGTCTCTACCTGTCACAGTAAAATTAGTTAATTCTTTGTCCAAGTAACGCAGCCACGTGAGTACAAAACGTGAATTATTTCTCTCACACCACATGCTATGGCTGCAGTACACAATACTCAATTAGAGAAACCTAACTGTTCCCCTTTCTCTCTCTTGAAGTGCTTCCAGATTTTATGTGTTCACAGTAGCCCAGCAAAACTATTTAAGATAAATAATTATTTTACCTACAGTGTATGGAATTATCAGCTGTCAGAATAAGCCTTCATAGAGTTTCTTTTAAATGAAATTGTTTTAATCATATCAGCAAGTCACCTTGACTGCTCTTCTGACCAGCCATATTTAGCATGAAGTCGTTTACAGACCTGTCAAATATTTCACCATTTAAATACCAAGGAGAGAGGACAGATTCAAGGCTTGCTTTACCTGAACTAGTGTGCAAAATAGACAAACAAAAAAAACCAAAACAACCCAACCAAATAAAAAAATCCTCCAGTGCTACATCAACTCATTGTTAAAAGGACTCAGCATGGTGGGCATTCAAAATGCATCACAGACTATTTGTCCTCTATCATTTCCTTCATGAGGCTTCATCCTGCAACATGATCTACTGACCACCGCTTCCCGGTCGTACACAGTTATATGTCAGTAAAGGCCAAATTAAACTACAACTGTGTGCCAGCAAGTTGGGGACTATGAATCTGAGCAGTTTATGTACCCAACTCAAGATTTATCATCTTTACAGTCTTTATTTGCCATTCTGGCATACACAGAGCATATTTTCTCTTTCTCCTATGACAAATAACCTTTAGGATCTAGGACTCAATTTTTCAAATACGTCAAAGTGTTTAGCAATGCTTAAAAAGGTAACATTCTCTGTGTGGAGTGGGAAGCTTTTTGATTGATGGCATTGTTCTGGAATATCTAACCAAAACAGGAAAACCTAACACACTGCTGGAAACGATCTGCTGGTTAGCTTTTGCTTTTCCTTCCCTCTAACATCATATAAAATCCTCAGGCTAATTCTATTTACTTTCTCAGACAGCCTACTGTAAATGCATTCATGAAAATATTTCCTTTTCCTATTTAAATTGTATAATTTGTAAAAAGAAACAGCTGCTTTAAAACCAAAAATAGTGAAATATACCATAAATGTGGGCAACTAGCAGAGCGTGTCTCTCCTGGTTTGGCTATTTTAAAGTGGAAGAACTCAACAATTTTCCTTTGGTAAAAAAATAATGACATGATTTATTTAAACCTAACTCTATTTTTGAGTGTTTGTAGGTAAGAACACCTGTATTTTCAATTCTAGTATCTACAAGAATTCCATCTGATCTATCCAGCATGAAGTGTAGATTTTAGTTATATCCAAAAGAGATACATCTTCCTTTTCAGAAAAGCCTGCATATGCAGAGGTTCGCAGGCTGAAAAGAATGTTTTACAAATGAGAAGTCCATGCTTTAAAGTTTAAGAAGGAAAAAAAAAATGACCCCCTGAAAATTAACCAGAGAGCATGTATCTTGCTGAAATTGAAAGCATTTCAGCTGGTATTTCCTGAATGATACCTGACCAGTTTTTATTATTTTTTTTTCTTCCTGAAAGATGATAAATTAAATATTTTACAGATGGACAGTACATTTATCATCATGCATGTGGTGAAGAATAGCTCTTGAATAAATATGACCAGGGAAACAAATGGGGCAAATAATAATTCATTTAATGGCATTAAAAGGACAGGCAGCACATGTGGGAATGAGTCTGTCCTCCTGAAGCCACCTCATGAGGAAAACAGAACATAGAATTGGCTTCTGTCAAAATAACAACGTCCTCTCACTTGCCTTCTCAAAACCCCATGCTGACTAGAGGATATGGCAATCTGAGAATCAGGACCTACACTACAGATACTATGTATCAGTGTATATACATATATATACACTAGAAGGCTTCATTCTAAAGAAACCTAAATTTCTGACTTCAAGCAAGCCTTCCCTATGATCCCAATGACTACTTGGAGTAAGTATTGTAGATACAGATACTAAAAAGGTAAATAAGTTTCATGTTTTCAGACCCATTCCTGTAATCAAGTCAGACAATGCATACATTTAAGACAACGTATATTAATCCATTATTAGACCAAGAACTGCATTATTAATAAGGATTTTCTTCTGTTAAATAACACACTTCCATCTGTGATACATGGCCACCTAGTGACTAATGCAAATTGATTGAAACATTTATGTGATATATACTGTTAATTACATTTCACCTTCACCACTTCAACATATTCTGAAACAACTGTCAAGGATGCAGCGCTAACCTGTAATTGCTGGCTGTGAAATGTGTAGCTTAGATAAAAGCTTGGTGAAAATTGTGCCTATGATTATGTTAAGACATTATTTTCAAAGAGTCAGAGGCAGCTCCACCATTTAAAAACAGACGTGCACACATTCTTATTTAAGAGAGAAAATCCAAAATCAGTCAACATACTTACAGGGAACAGGGAGATGTTTGTTCGGCAAACCCTTATATTTTTTTTAAATCAAAGTTTAAAAAGTAACCTCATTTTTTTTTTTTGATATTGACACTAAACCCAACTCTCACTAAAATAAAAACCACTCGGATCAACTTCAGCTGAAACCAAGAAGTTCTTATAGTTGAAAAAGTTGTTTCCATTTGGGTTTGGCTTCTTAGACATTAGGTAAAACACGTACGGTTAGTTTCACATTTCTGCAGTTCCAGGTTTTATCCAGGTAAATACTCACATGTTTCTCACACACGTTCTTGTTGTCGATGCTGCCACTTCACATGTTTTTTCTGACCTCTTGTACCACACTCCTTAAAAAGAAAAAAACCCCACATCACTGAAGTAGTATTTGGAGGTGCAAATAAGCATTTGAATTGTGCACACTAAGCTGTTAGGTTGTTATATCCATAGTGAATGCCCACAGTTCTCTATTCAAAGACAAAGAGAATAAAATCCAGGCAGTTGCCTGCTTATTTGGCATCCCATCATCCTAATTATAGATGCACATTGCTAGCAAATTTTGTTTACAGATACCAATTCTTCGTGGTGTATTTGTGAAACGCCCCCCCCCCCAACCACTAGTAATCATTGTGACTGAAATAAGAAACGGGAAACTCATTTATTAACTTGCTTCAACTGATTTTCTTCCTGTAATTCTCCTGTTCTCATTAGATTCGAGAGGTTCACAGTTGTACTTGCTAGTGAACTGAACATGAACCAGAGCGGTAATTTGGAAAGTGATGATGACATTTGGATAGGTGATCTCTTAGACTCTGGCTTCCAATAAAATCACAGTAAAGCAGAGAAATATGAAGAAGGAGTAATAGCCAAGGCCTCCAGGTAGAGGATGAAGAAGGGAGATTAAATAAATAAACGTTCCTGACAGTTCTTTATTCAGTCCTGACAGTTCATGGCATCTGAAGGCTTCTGTATCATTAGTCAAGACACAGCACACTTCCCCACTCTCTGGCTTTCCATACATTTTTCAGCTCCTTTCCCACTTGTAAAGTTCAAATGTACGATTGTTTCAGCATCGCTTTTTAGGGTTTGAAATTAAGCTTGAGGTTTGTTTTGTCTCATTGTGAAGTCAGTTTGTATTTCTGTGAAACTTTGACAGAGCATAAGAAATACTTTAAATTTGCTACTACTGTGTGAAAAAATTATTCCACTCTGTAACAAACTTTCATTGGAGAGTCATCCTGTAACATTACTTATTCGCTATTCATAATTACAAAAATAAAAGCTCTGGTGAGGATGAAAACAAACAGCCCCTTCCCCCAGCTCATTTTATTTGACCTTTACTTACCGTGCAGTTTGCAGCATAAAAGTGCTGGAAGTAGCAGGAGTCATCTCAGATGAAGGGTGTTGCTCAACAGAGAAAATACTTGCAAGTAGTAACAGAAGAAAGTGCTGTTTTCTATTGAAATGCCTGTATCAAATATTATTTGGTCACACTGAATCTGGGGCAAATGACTGGCATATTTCTGTATTACTACAGCATTCCCATTTTCAGGAGGTAGGCTGGGCTTCTCACAACTGTTTCATGGGGAAAATTAATGCAGATTCAAAACATATCTGGGGAACTTAAGAGTGCAGGAGAAAAGTGCACATCTCCATTTGGGAATGACACGGGGCTCTTAATGGGCTTAAAAATTTACCTCAGAAATGCCTCTCCCTTCAGCTCCTCAGCAAGGTGAATCCATTCCCTTCCGACCCTGACCCCTGTAACCTGCCAAGGTTCATCAGCAATGATCGCTATTTCTTCTTCTCTCAGTCAGAGTTTCTCAATGTCCCAAAAACTTCTCTTATGCACCCGCTTTGGAGACCCACATTGTTCTAAGCAGCCAGTACTGCACAGCAGCTCTTTGCCTCCGTGCAAAACAGCAAGGGAGAAAAACCAATTTCCCTAAAAGAAATAGAACAGAAACAGGAAATTTGATTTCCTGCTCAAAATGTGTGACTGAGATACTACACACAAACGTTACACATGGGATTCTTATTTTCAGACTGGGTGTTTCATAACTCATGCTATTAGACCAATTATCAATCTGCCCAGCCAACAGACCCCCTTGATACTAAGCCTCACAAGCACCATATGTCCAACTAGTAGATGAAATAATTTAGAACATACATATACAGAATTTAGAACACACTTTCTCCGGGTCTGATTTGCATTACCAATGTATTTTTAAGCACACCTGGATGATACAGATAGTACTTACGGGGAATGCAGAGGCTATTGAAAGAGACTGGCTGTCAACTCTTCAATTCTGATAAAAGGGTTCCAGAGTTCAATAAATCAGATTATTGGGAACTTGAGACATTTCTGGTCAGAAGTCTCCCTCACTTGCATTTAGAAAAATCTGTAGAAAAAACCAAGACTTTATGGTCAACATCTAATGTCCTTTTGTATTAGTTTTAGGGCAGTGGATAACCATGTCCAGAATTATACCTTTCACAAAACATAACAAGCAGCTTCCTAATCATATGCAATTATGAAATATTATTCTTCAGAGCACTCATCTAATATCACTCCATAAATCTGTTTCTGGAAATATTCTGGCTTTGTATTTATTTGTATTTATTCTTTGCTAATGAAATTAACTGCAATATGCATTCCCTAGTCTAAAGAACTCCCATGTTCCTTGAGCATTACAAAGCAAGTGTTGCGCTGTCCATCTCTGAGTCACTGAGCACTGTATAGGGACAGTGGTTCCTAATCACACAGTTCCCACAGTCAAGATCACCATTCCATATTTAGATTTCCACTAAAAAGCAAAACAAAAGTTAATGGCAGAAATGGAAACACAGTCCATATAAAGTATAAAAAGATATATGTGAGGATATGCACATAGTCGAATTTTATAATATTTAAAATTTCCATCACCTGTAGTCTTCATACTGCAAGATGTTGACTTGTTTATATGACAATACAAGAATATTAATTGTTTCTAATGATAATTTTCTAATTCCAAAGCACAAGAAAACATTGCTCTCTGTACATTAGTCACACAAAGCCTTTTCACTAAATGCATATTTATTTAGTGTTTGCAATGTAAACTATTCTAATGGGAGAATGCTGCTTCAACACACTGTGTTGAACATTCCATCTTTCTCAAAGTGAAATGCCATTGCTGTTCCTAATTAAGCTCTTTTCCTTTTAAGGTTTCCAGAAGATGATGTGAAGGGTGGCAATATTGATGAAGATTAATTGGATTGAAACTAACTTTGATACAAATGTAGATAAGGTTATTCTGCTAGTTAGAAAATTAAAATTACAGTTATTTAAAGTTGGGCATGTAAAAGCTTGGCTTTCTTAGTGGTCAGATGGTTTACAACAGAAAGAAAAACTCCAAGAGCTACAGAAAATACAGATATTTCAGATATAAAGCCATTCTTCCTCTCAATGTAAGAACATGGTGAAAATGCAATGTCGATTCATAATACATGTATTTTATTTAGTAATTTATGTTAGTGCATATGTTTGTTTTGTCTGGGATCTTGACAGGTCTGTTTAGCTGGTATAACTTAAAAAATGTCAAGGGAACAGAGTTTTGGCCAAGCACTCTCACTACACTGCTGTAAAGGTACTAAACAGGTACAATTGCTTCAGAAAGACAGTTTTTCAGCAGAGATGAATAGACACATTCTCAGGTTCCTGAGGTCAATTATATCAGGTAAACTTCTTAAGCAGCCCAAAACTTTAGACTTGTCTAAATCCAACTGACAGCACCATTTATAAACTGCTATGAGAAACCAAAAAAATCACAGCCCAGAAGATGCTACACCTTTCAGGGTAAAGAATTCCTACTCCACCAAATAAACTGAGATTCAAAACACTTTAGTCCTTTGTTAAAGAGAGTCTACTCAAAATTTACTTCCCAGACATTTGTTTACATAACTTTTGGTCAACAGCAACTATGACACAATATTGCAACTTCCCAAAAGATGACTAACAGGTTCTTCAAAGATTATCTTCCCAACACTGGGAGAAATAACTACAGTTGCAATTTTGTCAAAAGATTTAAGGTGCTAATAGTAGGTATCTTTTTAATCACTTAGCAAATAGCTTCTGAGAAGTCAGGGTAAATCTATTACATCTTCCTCTGAAGTGATATTTATATATACATACACACACACAGATATAAGAATCACCTGACAACTTCAATTATATTTCACAATTATTTAACCAAGCAACTCATTTTCCTGAGTGTAGCTTCACACTGTATCAAGAGTTAAGAAAAAGAGCAAATTAAAAGCAGGGCAGTTACCTGGGGAGAAATGAAGCTGTAGCAAGTATTTTGTACGGTCATTTTACAACACAGAAACAAAAGTACCAAACAGCAGCCAGTGGCACCTTCACCTTTAGATATGAATTATAGTGAACGTTTCTTCCATTACCTAAGTCAGATGGTGTTGGACATAGTGTGTAAGTTAGTACTGCAGTTTCATTAACCTCCTGTTAACTCCAGCAGTCACGCAGGCTGACCACTGAAATAAATTTAGTTCCACATTTGCAACAGTCCTCGAGAGCGAGGGCACTGCTGTTCATTGCCTTCATGTGCCCAAGTGTAGAACCTCTCCAACCAACCCAGACAGATCTATACCTATTTATATACACATACCCTGGATATACTCATTTCATACTTAGTTGAAATATTAAAATCAATAATCTGCCATATATACTTTCCTATAAGTAGTAACATTGCCACGACTGTAGATCCTCAAACACTGTGTACATATGCAGTTCATAATGCAGAGATATTATTTACTGCCCAGAAATAAAAACATCTCAGTCACATTTTAATAGAAATAGACAATCTGTGAAGTCGTGACACCTGCTGACACTCGTAAAAACATTTCTTTCTTAATAAGTAAGATGTGAAGATGCGCACCTCCAACTTTTCAGATTCTTTACTCACATGCCAAGTTTTTCTTCTGGGCTATTTTTTTATTTTCTATTTAATATTACAGATGCTACCACTACCAGCCATCCATTAAGAAAGAAACCATATCCCAGACACCCCCCAGATCTGGATGATTTCGTAACACAGTATCCACAGCAGCATCAAGGTTTAGCACAGAACCAAAGCCATCAAAAAGAAGAAACTGTGTGACAATACCTGTATTAAGTAGGAGGGAGCAGACACTGAAGAGCTCAGCATAGCACGGCACTTGGCACCAGGCTCCAGCAAGCAGAGCGGCTGGAGAGGAAAACGCAAAGTGGCTTGATACAGAGTCAGTGCCAGTCACGTCTGGCAAAACCTGAAAATGCAAAACTTGTTGACTCATCCCTTCTTCATCTAAGGTGTTTCTACAGGAAACCACGTTAGTATTGCTACAGTCTGCTCCTCAGCACTTGAGGATGAGTTATTAGCCAGGATAAACTGCCACAGAACTGGCTGAGCCCCCTTGGACTCCTAACTCCTGGGACAAGAGATGCACGTATGTGAGAAAAGCTGTATGTGGAAGGAGTTGTGTCCAACAGACCCTGTCTGAGCTGAGCTGGCATTGAACTCTGCATCAGTTCCCAAACTATTTACATGAACTAGGTACATTTGGGATTGAGATATTGCAGCCACATGTTACCAAGCACAACGGATGACTATACAAAAGGTATTTCCCTAGGGGGGAAAAAACCCACCTCACAAGAGCAAATTATATTGACTAATATATTATATTGATTTTTGAGTTTAATGCACACAAATAAGGGAGATCCTTACTTAACTTGTTAAACAAGCTGAACCCTGTAGAAGGATGTTCAATGAATTTCCTAGGAAATAAAAGTATTTCCGGACTATCATTAAGGGGACCACAGAACTACACAAGAAGCCGGTTAGCATAATAAAGCTCCAACTCTGTTAAGCCTCTTGAGGTTTACCACAATTTTTGAACAAAGAGACTTCTCCACTCCCAAAAGAGAATAAAGACAAAACAAACAGCAGACATCCATCCATCCATTCATATCTCCATCAGACATCTGTCATTTACAGTTCACACTCAATTGAAATCCATGCAAGAAAATAAAAAGGTGATTTAGCATGTCTGCAAGTCCAAGGGAAAAAAGCATCTCATTTTCCTGTCTGCTCAATTTTCTTTTCTCAAGCGTCCAGAAATCATACTGGAAAGCATGTATAAGTCTTAAGTTTCTGTGAGGACTTGGCTTTTCATGAACCTGGAGACACACAGCACCATCAATTTCGGGGAGCTGGAATCTTCTCTATTCCCCATTGCATTCACAACCAGCTACAACTGATAGTATCACAGAATCACAGAATGGTCTGGATTGGAAGGGAACTTAAAATCGCTTAGTTCCAATCCCCCTACCATGGGCAGGGGCACCTTCCACTAGACCAGGCTGCTCAAAGGCCCATCCAGCCTGGCCTTGAGCACTTCCAGGGAGGGAGCATTATCCATTAAAAAGAATCAGAAAAAGTCAGAAATTCAACTCCACTGCAGACTAAACTTCAGGTGCTTCAGGACAGCGCTAGCCCACACTTGCGGCTGAATAACAGCCTGATATAATTTCTGCTGTCATCCACGTCACTACGCTCTTTGACTTGCAAACACAAACCAATCGCACGCTCTCCGACACCACAGATAGAAACGTCTTGGTGCGGCGTTCGCGCTGGCAATTTGTTCCAACCACAATAGGTAGGCAAGTGCTCCGAGGACAGGCAAGTTGTGAGTGGCAGTTTGCTGCCTACTTGAACTCCATTTTCCCGGAGGCACTCTGCCCCTCTGCCTCTTGCGCAGGCAGCAAGCAGGACACTGCGCCGCTCGCCAGCCACAGTTCATGTCGAAAGCTCTATTTAGATTGCTGCTTATCCTTGTTCTCCGCACGCTGCAAATTCTTCGGCTCAAGCACGACTCCCATGAGATGCCGCAATGTCATTATGAATGTTTGCTTATTAAATGAAAGACTGATTTTAAATCAAGATCTTTTTTATTAAAAACCGGGTACGTCAAAGCCCCGACTTTCCATCACTAATCCACTTCAACAGCGCACTTGCCAGCAGCTCTGCAGGACAGAGGAACACATGTGTCTTGATTTCCATGGGAAATTCAGTTATTCCTTCACAAATCAGCAATAGTAAAGGGTTTCTGTTATGATTACTGGGACGAGGTACACACAGAAGCCTCATCTATGCCTTCTCTTTCCCCTTCTGCTTCAAGTGGCACAAGGGACACCTCTGAGAGAGGTGCTGGCAGGCAAGGCCGAGCACCCCGAGTCCCCAGGAGCCGTACAGGACGCAGCCCAGCAGCTCTGGTTAGCAGTGGTGGAATCATGCACTGAAAAACGCAACGCCTCCAGCTCAGCTTGCGCAGTTTCCCTCTCCCGCTGCGACTGAGCTATCGGGACTGACTCGACTTGTTTCCCTCTAAACAATGGAACTGCTCCACAAAACAGAAACTATGTAAATCCTGTGATTTAACTTTACCCAGCAATTCTGTGCTAAGCTGTACTGGGTCCCAGAAGGTTTCGCCACTAGATCATTATTTACTAATGGGCTGTAGGGTGGCAATGGAATATAACCTCCAAAGGCACAAGATGAATATTTAATCCAGAGTTTCTGCCCGTTAATATTTTATTAAAGCCTGGCTACTTTCCACCATCCTGAAAATACGATATTCCATTAATGATAATTGTGAATCTCAACGGATTCAGATTTTAGCTGCTTCTGGATATTACAATGAAGTAACTCCTATCGCTGTTCATTAACAGCAAAGACGGTGCTATCTGCAGCTTCAAGCCCCAGTATTTATTTGTTAATAACATCCTTTTAACCCAATCAGTACAAGGTAGGGAATGGTTTCACATTAATAGTACAAAACCACTTCCTTTTTTCCGAAGGGAGAAAGCAGCGTTCAGGCCGCGCTTCCCTTGCGGTGTGAGAAACAGGACTCAGGCCCTTTCTCTGTTGTGAACCGAGCCGACTCTAAGGGAGAATAGCTCTTCACTCACCCAGGTAACATTAATTGGATAGCACAGCCTGCTTTTTTCTGGCCCACTGCAAAACAATATACACGATGGTGGCGCCAGCAACAAAGCAATGGGCATTAAATTCAATTTTCTAGATCAAGCCCAGTAGAAAAACCTTTCCCTGTGCTTTTCTATGACTAGAAGACTAATCTCCAATGACTTTATTGAATGCCTTTCACAGATATTCGATTATCTAAAACAATAAAACCAAGCAAGGCCTTGGGAACAGCAAATTTCCTTCCCCCTTCGTTACGGAGGGGCTGAAAACAGAAATCCACTTCTTGTGAGTCCTGTAGGACTGCGACGGAAAGAAAATAGTTAAGCAACTGTTGAGGATCACTACACACCGAAAAAAATCCTTTCACCTTCCTTAGGTCATGAAGTTGCAGAAGAAACTGCACATTTTAAAAGCACTTCCACACTGTTTAGAGAGCTTTTCAGTAATCGTAGCGACCGACCAAAATGTGCCTAGCCAGAGATGCAAACCCAGCTACACAGAAAGCTTTTTAAAATGACAGTTTCACCATCTAGAAAATAAAGAATTGGGCACCACGTCCTTTAATTCCTCGTAAGAACAGCTTCATTTACAGTTTCCTTCAGACAGTGCTGTAAACTGTGGAAACATCTGAGCTGCATTTGATGAGCAAGTGTTTGTTATCTCTGGTAGCTTTTGAACTAAAAATATATACTAAAAAAAAATAATTCAGTATCTGTTCACATTCAGGTTTCCCTGTCACTAGGAGTATTACTACTGCACATAAAATCAAACACATTTTGTTTTGAAGGCTAAATCTTCAACACTGTAATGAGTGCAGGAGTTACATAATTGATACACATGTTCATTAACGAGCTTATTTTAGCAGCAGATTTTACCATACAATATTTTCTACCTAAGTAACAGAAAAGGAAGAGATTTATTACTTTCATCTCCCATGAGAATATTATTATTCAAAACACACTTTATATGAAATACATGCACTTAATATTCAAAATATATTAATGCATATGTGCCTACATATATGTATTTAATTTTTATATGCAAAATGATCCCCATGTACTTTTCCCTTCTTACCCTATGGTACATTTCTGCGCAAGACTACTCCCAGTCTGAAGACATAACAACCCGTGTGTCAACACTCTATCGTTTCATAGATCTTTGCAGCATCTTGATTATATTTCAGTGCTAGAGACGCAATTGTTTTGACTTTTCATTTCCACCTGACAGTAGAGGTGGCTCAGGCCTTGATCTAATGCCCACTTGAGTAAATAACAGCTTTTGCTTACCCAAAGGAAGTAGGTAAGTCCAGCTTCACTGCCCTTCAGAGTGCAAAGTGTCCTTCCTTCACTACACTTCAAGTTTCTCACTGTGTTTCAGCGTGTGGTGAGCGGATGCTTTCTTTCAGAAACCTTCCACTTCAACATAACCTTTTCTGAAAATACTTTCGCTTCACAATTGAATGACTCAAACATTTCTTTGAGAAATTATTTCATTTAAAAGGAGAAAACCCCATTTTCTTAATCTTTAGATTTTTCTGCGTTAACCTCATACTGTTTCTACACTTAATTCCAGTGTCAATAAAAGGAAGATTTTTGTCACAGAATAAATAAAAGATCCCTTTCCCCATCAGTAAAGGGAAGATTTTTGTCACAAAATAAATAAAAGATTCCTTTCCCCTTCTCAGTCACACACACGCACAAGAGACACAAAAATGAACTGACAAGTTGTTTTCAAAAAGAAACAAGTTACAGAGTTAGTTACTCTTTTTTTTCTATGTATATCACTGAGGAAAGGGAAGCAGAGCTAGAGGATGAGCTGGTAAGCATTCTGTCTCATTTCAGGATTCAAAATGTTTCGAGAGCAGCGACTATGACCAGAGCATCAGCAAATCAGATTGAAAGGGTAGGTAGAAAACTGATAACGTACAAGAATAAAGCAAACGTGCAGGCACTTTTATGTACTTTCATCACAAATCTTGTGATATTCAGCACAAAAATGATCTTCAACAGCAGTTCTGATGTAACAGCTGATCAGTTTAATAGATGCTGAGTGTTTTGTCCTGTTCTGATGAGTGACATACAGGGGGCCTTTTATTTCAGATAAGAACTTTAGTGTTGACCACAAAAAGGACTCGTACAAAATCTCATGTTTAGGCAGAGTCTTAAATGTGACGCTCTATTAATTATTCAGACAAGTTACAAAGTTACTAAGGCTCGCATTAAATACTGTCATTGTGTGTGTGTGTGAGCAAAAACACATACAGAGCATTTGACTGATGATCTCTGGCAAAGCTCTCACATATGCTCACGAAGGAGACAGTTGGTAATGGCAAAAATGATCATTAATTAATAACACAGAACCCAAAGATGCTTCCCTAGAATGCCATCGGCTACAGAGCACACGCGGGGCGAAGCTGAAGGATATATACATATATATGAAGAGCTAATGGTCTATGGCTGCCTTCTGAAGATCCTGGTGCTGATAAGGATTTTGCTTCTGAAAGATAAGGAAGTGTCACAAGAGATAACTCGCTTGATGTGGCACTTCTCAATTTGCCTTCTGCCTAGGACTACAGCAGAAAATAAATGTGAAACGGGTAAGGTGTATTACAAGTTTGGAGATGCAGTTAAATGTTTCCCTATAGATTTTTTCCTTCAAATAGTCAGAGCAATAAGAATTGTTACTCCCACAAGTGAACGTGCCTTACATACTACGTTATGCTTACAGATTGATGTCATTTTGTGTGCTCTGCTTTGAAATGTTACAGGCCTGGGAGGCAAAGCAGTCCTCCCCTGAAAAATGGATGAGATTCTAACTGCTTTTACTAAGAGGAGGATTTTGAGATTTACATATACATAAAAATCGTTATGTGAATATGAATGGCCTTGTATGTGTAGCTGTGTAGTATTTTAAGTATGGCCTAACATTAATAAATGTATCGTTCTGCACTGAATTGCATGGTTCATAAAAGCACAAACCTGAACATTTTTAAAATACACATAATAATCTTGACAAATATTCAAACTACCTTTACCTCTTCATATATTTTCAAGTACTTTTTCAGAATCATTACAAAGAACTTCAGTAAGCAGCTAGCCAAGGCTTGTAATACTGGTCAGAATAATGCATAATTGAGAGGATAAAGCACTTCTTTAAAGAGCGAAGTGTTAAAAACAAAACAAACACCCTTTCTTTGTGCTTGTGTCCACCCAAAGCTGCCCAAGATCTTGTGATTTAAGTAAATAACATTCAGTTGACTTCTAGGCAGAATGCAAGCTGCCTGATGAATCTGAGTTCATATGCGAGTCAAAATCCTTTTAGGTCGGTCCACAGAGTTGTCCAGTAACAAATTCTAACTTTTCCCCCCCATATTTTGTCATGTAAAAATAAAATATTGTGTCCTGTTTTCCTCAGAGACTGATAGTCCCTTTTTATCATTTATTTACATACCTCTGTAAGGACAAGGTGCAAGATAATGATGATACATGTTGTCTTTTGTGGTGACTTGTATAAGCAACATCCATGAACAAATGTGAATTTCTAACTTACCTAGCTACATAGGTAGGAAAATAAGCAAAAAAACCCGATGTCTCCTGCCATGCTGTAACATCCTTCTCACTCCTCTGCAAACGACCAACAGTTACAGTAATGAACTCTTTAAGGCTGCCATGATGAGTAAGAAATATATAGTATGTCCACACACAAATGACTTACTCCTAATTTCTTTAGGTTAGAGTCTTAACTAAATAATGTAAGTTAAAAAAACAACCAAGTGGCCATCATATTTGGAAAAATAGTAATGATTTAGGTGCAACTTGAAAACCAAAGGACTAGTTCTTTAACCATTTATTAACTTCTTCATTTCCGATTTTTAAAGATCTATTTTTAAAAAAAATCTAATTCTTGAGATTTACATAGACATCTCTACCCTTGCCTCTCAAATGGAAGAGCTGTCAATGGACACGTGCGTAAAAGAGATAAAGGAAACAAAAGACGTTTAAAATTGAAAGCCAACAACATCACCACCAAAGAAACCCAAACAAATCCCCTCTCCAGAAAATTACGTTCATAAAGAAAATTATTTTTGTTGATGGGAACAACAACAAAAAAAAAAATCCCCAATGGGAATATGTGACTGATATTGACAAAGGTATCTTTTTCTAAAATCAGAAAAACTCAAATCCTACCAGCCAGCAGTAGAACAGATGCTAAAAGTGAGACTTCATCATTGGTTTAGGTGAACGTACAAGGAGTTATTTTGTACCTGCCCCCCTGGCTAGGAATGCTGGGGGGGGAGGGAGCCAACAACCTAAAACAAGCAAAAAAATAATTAAAAAAAACCCCTTTTACTAAGTAAAATCTCTGAATTGCCATAAGAATGCAAGCACCTAACTGAACTTCTCTAACAGTTCACATGTCATGCAAAAGCAAAGAATAAATCTGCAGTACTGAAGACAAGTTTTCTAATATAACTAACAAACAACACAATACAGAAGCACTAATCTGACACTGAAAAAAAACCTGTAAACAGTTTTTGCCTCCTTTTCCAGAATGCACATTTCTTTAAACTGCAAATAAGAATTGGTGATGTTTTCCCCTCACAAACCTTGGGAGCTGTAGTGTCTTTTCCCAGAGTGCTGTGGAGCCCTTGTTACACTATTCATCAGTGATATGAAGTTGGCTTGTTGGAACAAGAGTATTACTTCTTATCTGTCCTTGATATGTGTATTTACACATCTGCTGGTCTCTCCTATAAGTAGTTACTACACAAATAAGAAATACTTATACACTATCAGTGGAGCTGAAATCAATCACCGCTGAACAGTCGTGGGACACAAGCTAAAATCTAACCAATTTTTAATGGGAATTATCAACAGGGATGCTACCAACTACAGACAACGTGCCTTGGCACTGCCAGGAAAGCCTGTTTAATACACCAAAGAACAGAGATACAGGCACGCACCTCCCAGCCAGAGCAAGGAAGATGTATCCATTCCCTGCTGACAGCTGCTGGAGACATCCCAAAAGCACAGGAGAGATTCATTAAGGTAGCTTCTGCCAGAGAAATGCCATGAAACCAGCAGCTAGCCCATGTCAGAACCAGAGAAGCAGCATCAAAATAAACACCTGAAGCAGTATTGTTTTCTTTTTTTTAAAATCAAAACTCTTCCATGGTAAATAAATTCCCTGACAGGCAAAGGCTTCAGTGAGCCGCCGCAGGAACCAGGGATCTTTTATGTTTGCTTCCCCATTTGAAAGTTGAGATATCAAGTCTTATAAACTTAAACAAGACAGCCCAAGTCATCTCCATAACCGAAGCTCACTTAGGGTGCAGAGACATCTTTCTTTCAGGAAAAACTGACTATTCTGACCTGAAACTGATACTGTCATCGAAATAATTCAAGCACAGACATGTAAAGGTTTTACTGATCTCATCTTCGGTTCGGTACCAACAGCCAGTGATGTTAATGGTAGGATTACCCAACTGTTACAGCAAAAAGCTAACTGAAGGATCAGGTGGTATTCTTCTCCAGAAGCATACACGGCACAGCGCGATTTGATCCGCTGCTGGCACCGTGAAGCCCTCAGGATAAGGGCCTTTTCTGCCGCAACACGAATTCCAGCACAGCTTGACCCTTGGCTCTGACCCCAACTCCCAGTCACTGAGAGGAATTCAGCGATCAAGCAGACAGGGGTGTAATGCTCCCTGGCTGCACCCCACCGGCACAGGCTGCCCCTGCTGACTGCGGGAGGAGAGCTGTGGAGGCTGCACCGCGGGATCTCAGCAGCCTCCCTGCTCCGTGGCACGCGGCTGGTGCTTCACGCTCGCTCTTACATCTACCTGCCCGGGAGGCAAAAGGGACTCATCTTAAATTCCAGAACGCAGAGTGAGATCCAAGCAGCAAAACACACCAGACTTTGAGGGGAATTTCTTTATCTTCCCTATTAGGCTAGAGGCAAGGGTTGAGCCACAGATCCCACCCGGCACAAGCTTTCGATCGCAGTTGCACAGCTGTTGCTTCCCAATCCTGACTACAGGCATACCGGCCAAACCACAGTATAGCTAAAGGGATGACTACAATCTACCAGCTCAGCTATGGAGTGCGCTGTGTGTCCCCCTCTGGTGTTTTCAGAAACTGAAACATGTTGTTGTCATGCACCCACTGATATACACAGCAAGGTGGTTCAGCAAACCACCTGTGTTTGAAGATGTTGTGGTTTAAGCTAAGAGAGAAGTAAATATTGTGCAACCGATCCCTTTCCTCTTTACCAGGGCATTGTGGAACTATCATTACCAACCTCTTCTCAGCCTAAGAAAATGTCTCAGATTCATGCCGGTAGTAAGCGGCCCTTTGAGGATTTGGGTGTTTTACCCTCTAGACACTCTCCTTATTCTTCTGGGTGATCTAAATCTTACCAATTTCTTCATCTTGAAGTAAAAAGCAGTCCAGCTCTCAGACAGTTTGTGGTTTCTGAGATGGAAGCAGAGGGAGAATGACAGTCAGTCTGTCTCAAAACCTATTTCCGAACTCATTCATTAGCCCTCATTAAAGATGTAAGAGAATTATGAAGGCAGAGAAATCATGAAATAGAAATCTTTCCCAAACTGGCCTCACTATCCCACCACACTCAAGTATCTGATATCCATTGTGACATACTTACTTCTGCGTTGATGAATTTAAATTTCTGTTGCTCAAGGGTAAGACTTCAGGAGCAGCGCGAGTGGTCATTATACCACACACATATTAGAGTCTACCTCTCTCCAAACTAGATGCCTGAATTAATAAGGTCCTTCTCCTGTACTGTGCTGCCATACTGGCAAATACTTTCTGACTGGGTAAAACTAAAGTGCAAAAAACTGCTTTCCCAGCTGTCTTGCGAAGTCAGGATCAGAGAACAAACAGCGTGCAGGCTTTTGATATCTCACATTGAGATGCACGCTCTCCAGAGCTCTCCATACTGCCGACAGAGACCGCGTTCCCTGACAGCCTTCGACTTGGTGTGGGGGCAGGAGAACGCCTGCCTCCTCCCCCCAGTGCACCCCAAACAAATCACAGAGCGCTGCCTTCACCCACAACAGAGTATCAAATAATAAGTTGTTTTTGCCAAATGAAGTACAGATTTAGCCTGGTCAAGGCTAATTCACCCTGGTTTATGTACCTGCATAAACACTTGGAACGATGCTTCAGAACTCCTAACGGCAACGACTAACGGTTTGACCCCGACAACTTTATCCACCTTCCACTTTGAAGACATAAGATACTTAACACTGAAGGTGGGACCCAATTTCTTAATATTAGCTTCAAAAGACAGGCTGAAGTGTAATGATCATCTTTGGGTGAAGACACAAAACCTCCGGACATCTATCAAAGCAACACACAAAACCTACTGACTTTAACCTAAGGTTTTTTTTTCTTCCCTGCAGAGTAACAACTTTACTGTATGCTATACAAGCTGAAGAACTAAAGACAAAAAAACCTTTAAGAGGTTTTTAAGAGGAAAACTGTAACACTCTTTCTTCACAATAAACTAGTTCATGATACGACTATATAATATTCTCTATTTTTCATTTCAAGAAATCAAAATGCATTATTGAGCTACAGAGCTGAATATTCTGATCACTATCCCAACAGGTGCACTCAAACTTCACTGCAAAATACTTCAAGATGTATACCCATTTCATTATGCTGCAGCAACCTCTTCCCCAGTTGTCAAGAGCAAAACTGTCAGCCCATGTCACAGAGGTACTCCAAGGGCTAATTTGCTTGGGTAAAATGCTGCCGTACACTTTTCTGACCCACCTTTTCTACACACAACTCGGGTGTTTCAGCACAGCAATAGGTTTGCCACACAGAAGCACGTTAACTGTGTAGAAGCTGCCAGTAATTTTGCTTTCTAAGGGATTGATCAATACTGCCTGATAAAATCAACTCAGCAACAAGGCCACCTTTCAATATTAACCAATTTTATATCTTACTGCTTCTCTGTTGACTGGCTGGGATGCCAGGTGAAAAGGTGATGGAGAGTTCAAAACATGAGACAAATGACAGATGCCTGCAAAGTTAATTAGCCAACAAAAATCCAGGGATAGCTATTATTTAGTGGAAAGATGTAAGCCCTGGCAAAGTATCTGTGGGTTCTCCTATCATGACATAAGGGCCACACTGGCAAGGGGAAGAGAAGACCTAGATTCTAAATTTTTTTCCAAACATGGTGAAAAACTCTCCCTCACCCTCCAGCTGGTTTGTCAGATTGGTTTTTGCTTGAAGCTACTGCTGTGCTCCAGCCACCTCTCACACACATACACACACTGAGTGAGGCATGTCTGCCTAGGAAATACCTCCCCAAACCTCTGTCCAGTCCATCAGCAAGCTTCGTGTGCTTACTTGGATCCATTTCTTCAATTAGAAGAGCTTTACCATCCTAAGAAAATCTTTAGAAATGATTGCTGAGAAGCAGTCCTTTCAAGGCAGGTTTAAGTCCTGTATCAGTTAGCACCACTGCACCCACAACACCAAATTCGCTCCAATCTGCACTGTCGGGTCCCTTGTGTATTTAACTTGCTCATCTGTGGGCCAGCTATCAAGATATACTGTTACTGAGATGCAGATAATATTCTTTTAACATGTGCTATCCTGACTGATGGCTTTCCAGGTATGATTGGACAGGCAATACTAATAGATTCTTGGGAAAGCGCACACTCCTAGTTGAGGATTCCCAGATTTCCTACTCTAGAAATTTGAATTACATACCAAGTGTTTAAGACAAAGTGTCTACACAACCCATTTTTTAAATACTTGTTACTAATATTTTAACAATATCTAATTGCAGCAGTGTTACTCTATGTGTTTTAAATTTAATTTCTTTTCAGGTGACAGCAAGCAGGAACCAAAAACAGTACGGTATCTTTCAATAATACATTTACTCTGCTATTATTTCATGTGTTCTTCAGCTCTCTTAGAACCAGAACTGTTGGCAGCTTTCTGGAAAGCTAGTTTTGTAGGATGTACCAAGTACTAGAAACACAGAGATGTATTAAAATTTGAGACTGACAGACAGCTGGTTGGATTTAAAGGGAAAGTAAGTGGAGTGGTGGTAGCAACTCTGTGAACTTAATAGCAGAAAAGTGAGAGTCGTGGGATATCTGGGATCAGCTCAGGCTCTCTCAAGCAGAAGATGATATTACTTACACCTTTAAGGCCATTGGGGCTCCTGGTCTTCTAAGGAAGCAGAAGATTTAAAACCAGCTCTGTGTAGTGTAAAGGGAGCCCAAAGTAATGTCATCTGACAGAAGGCTTTGTAAAACTGCATCAGTTCAGGATAAAGTTTGGCCTGCTCTTCCTGGCTAGCTGAGAAATAGGGTCATGTGGTGAGAACATGAAAACTCTTTTTTTCCTTCTCTGTTTTAGAATTATTCCTATACTGGTTTTCAGTTGGCATGTGCTTAGTATGGATTGGTGTGCCTATGGCTATTTAACACCATTCCTATTCTTCTTAGCTAGGGCTTTATTTTTCCTCACTGAACACCAGATGAAATCAAGCAGTGATCACTCCCAAGTCACCCTACAGAAGAAAGTACACATCAGAAATCCTCTTGCAGTTGCTGACACGAGAGCATACTGGGGAACAGAGTTTTTCATACTAGCAAGGTCAACTCATTTCCTTTATCAAGGAATCATTGTTACAATAGGATAGTTGTATTACATCAGTAGGTTTAATTGCAGTGTTACCAAGGTGTGAACAAAGTATTCTCCTTCTTAGGGCCTTACATTTCAGGGAACAGGTAAATCATATAAAAGATGGAAAAAGGAAAGCTTGTAGAATTAATAAAAGAGATTACCACTGGAATATAGTCTCCAAATAATTAATTTCACAACTTCAATATTAGAATTCATTATCTTACACGACCCTCCAAAATGATCTTATTTCCTGACCCTCCCAGAGACTGCAAAGCCTGTCCTTTCAGTCACATCTGAGAGACTTCTGCAGGATTGTGAGATCTGCATAGATTCTACGTTATTTTTCTGTGCCAACTAGTTTAAATTGTTAGCCTGTTACTGATGGCCTTAAATAGCACTTTTTAAAGCTTCCCTTGAAGACAGTTTGCATGTGTTGACAAGTTTTTCTCAGATATCTTGCTCTTGCTTTAAGAATTCCTTGCTGTATCAGAGAACCCACTATTTTCTCTGAGACCTAGCCATCTCATTTAATATCAGTAAGTAGCACAGTGATGACTATTTCACACGGTCCCACCGTTGTTCCTTGCACCTCCTTCACATTTCAGTTTCTCTGCAGGTAGCATAATTTGATAAAAGTAAGAGAGAAAAGCTGAAAGAGTGCTTCCACTTACTCCTCTGCCTCAGCAGGGAAGGAATTGCTTAAGAAGTGTCAGAACTTTCCCTAGGAGCACTGGAGCTATCGGGAAGCCTAGAGGGTAAAATTAAAACAACCCAAACCTAAGGGACAGCATTCACTCAGATGATACAGAGACTAAAGATAGCATCAGGTATGGTCCCAAAACCAAGTAAATACTTTTCTGCAGTGAAAACAGAGGCAGGGACACTGCTGACGATCAAAGGTATGCCAGCCAGTGGAAATACCAGATAGTGAACCTATATACTGAGGAAGAGCAAAAGCCCCAAATTAAAGTTGATCAAACAAAGCACAGGAAATGTACTTACAGGAATACTAAGAGCAGAACAGTAACACATAACAGGAAGAAAACTGTACTTCTCTTTAGTAAGGAAAATAAAATGGCATCAGGCAAGCTAACTTCAGATGATTAATGTCAGTTGACCAAAACTCTAGCCCTCAAAACCTGTACATAAAAGACAGGCATCTAAATTAATGGCAGTCTGTCAAACTTGTGTTCAATTTTACTGCAAATACATTGTTCCAGACTAATACAATAATTGCTTTACAAACAAGATATATTGAAACTAAGTTCAAATAAATTATTGCATGCTCAATATAGCAGTACAACAAAAATACCCAGGAGTTCACCTGTAGAAAACAGTCTGTAGCACAAGAATTGTAAATTTAGTAAAAAATTAACTGCAGAAAAATAACAGCATTTTGCACTGGACTAGAAGAAAATTGTTCAAGTAGCCCTTCAAGGATGAGTCTCAGAACTAATAGTAATTGGTTAATGTCAACACATCTGTGGGAGAAAAAAGGAATGTACTTGGAAATTGTGTTGATTAGGAGAACTTATCAAAATAAAGTTGGATGTAACAGTGAGTAACTCATAAAAGTGATGGGAGCAGTAAAGCTATGATGGTACTCCAAGTGAAAGATCATTTATTCATCAATACAAATCATTTCTAGTTTTAGATATGAATTATTTGAAAGTGCCAAAGGAAGACAAAGACTTGGATTTCTTTTCCAGACTGATTGACTGAGCTATTAATTCAGTATAGCTGTAGAAGGAAAAAATACAGTCTTGTGAGGTGGCAGCTGATATGTTTCCATTTTATACAGTACCATTAATGTCACAGCACAAACCCCTTTGTGAATCAAACCAGCTTAAAACAGTGACATTGACCCTGCCCATAGCACTGAGTGAAAATATGCCTCTTAGAAAGCAGAGGACTTAGTTCACTACTATGCTGTCACTTCTCAGTGAGTAACAAACTCCTTAAACCTGAAGATAAGACAACATTCCTGACATCAACCTGAGAACAGAAATGATGCCATCACTCCAAATCAGCCTAAGCTTCAGCCAATAGAAGGCAACTGGACAGAGTTAACCCATTTGACTGCTATTATGTGCCTTGTGCTTAGATGTTGAGGACAGAATTCCTAATGCAGATCCTCTACCTGAGGAGCAACATATCATCAGCTAGTATATCTAATGGCCTAGAGCAAACTGCTGATGCAACTGTTGGCCTTACACATCTCAGATGATTCTCTGCTGTGCTACTTTGCTGTTACCACTGTACAAAGCTCACGTTGTGTTTATGAAGACTGCATAGAGGATTACAGACAGAGGACTACAAGACTATAAACTTAAGACCCTTAATTAGGTATTTCTTTGCTGTAAGTATTCCATGTGTAAGCAGACATCAGTCTTGATGCCTGTTCCCATTTAATTTCAGTGGAATTTCATGAAAGAAGGCTGGGACCTCTGCATCTTTATTGCACATTCCCTGGTCTGCAGGGCTATAAAATCTGTTCCCTCAAAACTCCAAAGGATTAAGACCAGAAGGCAGTTAAAATGCTACACCGTGGCATACCAAACCAGGATTATAACAATCATCACAATTAATATTTGGCATTTAAGGTACAACTACTTAAAATCTCATATTATAGTATACATTAATCCTTTTCTGGTTTTCTATTTACTACTGAATGCACATTTCAGAGCACCTTTATGGAAAGGGCACAATATGCCTATTGCCAGGCCACACTGCTTTCTACTTATGAAAGGGAAAAAAAAAACCCAAACAAAAAAAGCAGCAGTGTTTTCTGATTGCACAAATGATCTGAAGCCTTTCTTTCTGCTGTACCAGGACAGCAGCTTCTCCCTGTTAACAGCTACTACCTCTCCATGTGAAACAAAACCTACTAACACAATTGTATGTTTTGGATTTCCATCACTTTTTATCCTCCTATACGTGCAAGTTCTCAGCGCTCAATCTTTCTGCCAAAAGCTACCAGCCTGAGACAAAGCTTTGTCACAGTCACCGGGACAAAACAGGGGATCAGAGGAGGAAAGCTGGCTGCCATTGTAGCCACAAGCTTGCCTTCCTATAGGCTCTGAACATTTGTGGGGCTCCTCTGTCAGAATCTAGCTGGGACAGGCTGGCACGATGTCACCTGCAGTAATGGGCACTGGTTTTCAGCAATCAGTAAAAAAACCCCCAACCTTATGTTAGAGGAGCAAGAAGCACAAGAACAACTTGGCTAGTCCTAACACCAAATTTGTGACCCCTTTGTCTAATGCTGTATAATGACAAAGCACTCTTCCCAAATGTGTCTCCTTCTTACCTAATTATAGCATTGAATAGGAAATCTCCTGGCAGCTCAGAATCAGACAGGGGAAAAGGAACTGAGGGTTTAATCACTAATCTTTTATGCAGTATGATTTTGAAAGTAGTTCTACTGATGCTCTATCAGGGGTTAGATACCTGAGGTCAGGTTTCTTTAAGGCATAAATCAGCACACTTCAATGGAGATACACTTGGGAAGAATTTAGCCTGTTTTAAACTCTAACTCAAAACTGAAAAACCATCCTGGAGAGATCCATAGAATTTCAGTTTCTATTATCTTTACACTGGTTTTTTCAGCATTTACTGTAATTTACTTCTTTAAGATGTGATGCTAAAGGCCAGAAAACAGTCTAACAAATCTTTGACCAGCTTTGTGAAGGGTAACAGACTGAGATGGTGTGCAGGAAAACCAGAAAACCTTTTGTGCAATTATGTCCTTAGAATATTAAATTCCCACTTTTTGCATGGAAGAAGATTGGTACTGAGAAGAGCTCTTCTTAATGTAGCTTTGGGGCTGTAGCTTCACTGCTACAACAGTGTTTTCACCCCTTCCTCCTCTTTCTGGCACAGCACATTCTACTTAACCTGCATCTGCAGCTGTTGGGACGCTTCACTGTGCAGACAGCTGTCTGCAGCCCCCAGAAAGGTTTTTTTTTTGTGGATGACCTGGTTTTAATACTTTCCATCCCATTCCTACCAAAAATAAGCAAATGTCCACAGCTGAAGTCATAGAATCACATCATAGAATGGTTTGGCTGGAAGGGACTTGAAAGATCACCTAGTTCCAACTCCTCCTGACACGGGCAGGGACACCTTCCACTAGATGAGGTTGCTCAAAGCTCCATCCAACCTGGCCTTGAACACTTCCAGAGTATACAGGTGTAAGCCAAGTCAAACCAACTCTACCTGATGACAAGCTGGAAAATAAGACATGCTGAATGCAGCTCATCCTCCAAGTGCACATTATTAAAATCAGTTACAGCACACAAAGGGAATGTGATCTGCAAGTGAAAAAGGCAGACACACATCACAGACTTTTTTCCCACAGTGCTTGAAGGGAGAGAGCTCCTTGATTCCTGGTCACAGATCCCCTCTGACCTCCTCCTGGAAACGTTAATGAGAAAGGTGATAACACTCAATGAATGCTGCGTAACCCTGAACATAACCTCTAGATTTAATTCAGCCATTCTTGTCTCTTCCACTTTCTGCCACAGCCTTATTCAAGAGTTATGTTATCTTGGCTTATAAGTTTGACCTCTGAAGGCTAGGGGCACAGAGTCAATCAATTCTTCATACTTCAGACCTACCTGAAGGACTCGATTTCATCTTGTCGTTGTTTTCACTTTCTGAAGTATTCTTTCTGAATATTTTGAGCCTGTTTAAGCCTCCAAACTACCATGAAAAAATGGTGGGAATTCTCACACCCTCTTCCAGCTCTGGTAATGTTTTTCTCTTCCATATTTTGGCAGGGCTGGGGGTGAACCAGCAAAATAAGCTCATGACACGTTCAGTAGTAAAACACCAGTGTGTTTGTATATACAAATGAAGAAATCTTACTTTTTTTTTTTTTTACTTCCAAGCGAACTAACTAATTCTGTCCTCTGTATTTATTCTCACAGTTCATGTTTTACTTGAAGCCAGAGGCAACAGAAGAAGGCGGGGGGGGGGGAACACTGCTAACAATTCCAGGTTGCCTATCCCCTCTTACAAGTTTCTGATTATGGATAGCTCTTTTTTCCACTGTATGTACAGCTATAGGTATTAGTTAGTTTAAATATCAAAGCAGGCCATTAAATAGCTAGCCAATTAGATAATCTCCATTACAGAAAATACTGCTATTTGATTAGCTTGTTAAAAAAACACCCCCGTACACATACCCCAAGGAGAAAACCTTCTGTAAAAGAACAAAAAGATATTTAGCCACTATGGTTGCCAACTTTCACAGGTATATAAATTTATTTCTCAGAGAAAATATGTAGAGACCATTGTGAGATTCAAAACTGCCTGAAACCTGTTTTCTTGGCTGTGATATCTGAGTGCAAGAGAGGGAATGCTGGCCAGATGTGTACTGGGAGAGGGGAAATCTCTCTCACCCCTCTCCAGGACAAGATACAACACTCAACAGTCTGGGGAGAATCTGACTGACTTAGCCCAGATCAGCTTTCGCAGTTACCTCCTTATCTACTTTCCTCCCAATGCAAAAATGTGTCCTTCCATCTCCTAAACCTCTTCTTTTTAAACACAGATTTTAGACTTTCTCTTATTTAGGAAAACTACGCAGAAGGATTCACTGACCCTTAGAAGAGTCTGTTAACTGTCAAGCCCAGAGTCTGCTGCCTAGAAGCATAATATATTTCTCATTATATTTGACCTGCTGCTGAAGGCAGAGAGAGGAAACACCAAATGACATCCTTAATTCCTCTGCAAAATGAAGTTTGCCAAGTTTTATGTAGAACCTGACTACTATTGCAAATGGTCCTGTAAATTTACATTACCCTAAATAGCATAAACAACTCCTCCCAGTTGTTCAAGTTATTTATAAAAGACAGTTGTGTGAAGACAGAGACATCACACATAAAGAAACCTTCACTACCTGATAAACTTCGCAAAGAAAAACTCCTGCCTTGTGATTCAGATACAGATGACATGAACTAAGCTTTGACCCAGATTGTTCTGGGATGAGGAGACATTTATAATCTGAACGGCACTTCATAAAGCAAATAGCTGACCAAACCACACCAGTAAGAGTGCTTTCACAAGACAGCTTGGTACAACCCACAGTATCCTTATTTTTCAAACAAGGAAGGCCAAGATTCATAACAATGATACTCTGAATCTTCAAACACCAACCTGAAACCTTTCCTGTCTATCAAAACAACTGCAATTAGCAATTCCAGCATGGAAAGTTCAACTGTCCAGATGAAATTCTCCCAACTAGTTTCAAAAAATGTCATTTAATGAATGTTAACAAGCGGTGCAACTTAATGAAAGAAAACAAACCTCCCATAAGGTTACTGCACTGTAGCCAAACTCCAAGACCTTGACACGCTGTCCCCAACTAATTTGTAGGTAATCAGCAAAACTGTTTGGTGGAACAGACATCATCATCTTTGCTCCATAAAAAATGAGTGATCTTAAAAAGGGAGTTAAGGCTCAGGCATCATGTGTAGGATTCAGAGCAAACATATGTGCTTATCTTCATTGTAACTGTCAAGTAGTATCCCAACTGCCTTCATCTGCTTTTCCAAAACGCGTGTCTTTTGGCATCTGTCAACTCTGCAGTGATTTTGTGAATACTCTAAGCCTTCTATTTAGGCAACTGAATATGCAATCCCAAATGACACCAAGCAAGCTCATAAGCTACCAACTATAAGCTGAACCTCTAAAAAGCGTGCGCTCGATTCACAGCATACAGGCGTTAATCTCATCTGCAATAAAAGATTACCACCATATTATTTTCCAAAGAATGAGCATCCCCAAAACCTGAACCTTGAAAGCTGAAAAGCATTAAGCCTAAAACACCTCAAAAGCTCCATTCTCAGTTTTGTTTTTCAGGAAACAAAACTTTGCTTCGCAGCTTGCTTGAAGACCTACAGTAAATCTGCTATGTAAATCTGGTAAGTCTCTAGAAGGAATTGCTGTCTTTGAAACAGAGGCAGAGCTCATATCCTACTTAGCAATTCTAGCCTATAAAGCTGCATCAGGGTCTCCTCATTACAGATAATCTTGCAGTTGCATGCATAGATGACACTGGCTTCCTCAGTGCTTTACAAGCTTCACAGTACTCTATATGCCATTTGACTAAAAAGGGTACATTGCTAACACTCGATGAGCGAAGAGCCCCCCTGCAGGAAACTGCTTGATGGAAACATGCTGGTATTTGCTCAAGCATCTTTTCTTAATCCATCATGGCATATATCATCATTATATAAAAACATAAATACGCTCACGCCAGCTCCCTTACAAATGCTGATGCATTGCAACTAAGCTTGACAGAAGCCCGAGAGCATCAGGAAGAATGATATTCCTAGAAATTGCATGACAACTGGCCCTTGAACAGAGCAGCAACATTCCTTGGCAGCAGGGGTGCTCACTGGGAGAATCACGGGCTCTGAAGCAGAAGCCATCTTTCTGGCCTGGCACCAGCCGCGGGCAGAGGCAGAGCCGGTCGCCCTGGCTGCGGTTCAGAGATGCTGTGACACTGCCAGGAGTGCTGCACGTGCACCCGGGAGAGGAGTGCCAGGGGGCACGGCAGCGCAGGGGGGCATCTTCTGGTCACGGGTTGAGAAATGAAGTTTATTGAAGTGAAAGCAGATGGAGAAGGATCAAACCTAAAATGAGATGTTACACCTCTGCTACGCTATTAGTGAATCCAGCAACGGGATAAATGATGGACTGGCACCTACACAACACAAACGCAAACAACTTGTCAGGGCAAGACAATTTCTGCGGTCAAGTTACCAAGCCTTCACCAGAGCATCTGTCTAAGGCATCAAGAGTTTGGAAGAGCAAATCATCTCTGGCCAGTTGTCGGTGCAACTGCTCTCAGCCTCCTCACTCCAACCAGCAGAGCTTACCTTGCTGCTGGTAACAGCACTCACAGCTCTTCCAGGAACACCTGAGCAAGTCGCTCCCCACTCGCAGACATATTTTATGCCAGTCATTTGTACCCAGGTGGCTTCCCAGCACAAAATTCATACGTCAAAATAAAGCAACCTGCATATTGCCACCCCTCAACTACCTCTGTATCACACAGAGAGGGGAAAAAAAGAAAGGAAGCGAGATACTTCTCCCTTCCTCCCCATCTCACAGGAAACAGAAATAAGTAGTTTTATGCGACAAAGGCAAGAGCTTTTTCTGTGCCTAGTGACTGCTGTTTTCCCCTCGCAGCATATGGTCTTGTTTAGTTTCTTTCTCTCCTAGCAGTGAACTAATAAACATAAGGTAAGGCCTCTGTCTTTTCACCAAGGGAAAAAGAGAAACGCACTTCCTACACGAGGCAGACACTTATCTTGGTGCCAAGAAAAAGTGTTCATGCCCCATTAAACAGAAGGTAGATTCCTGTCTCTCTGGTTCTTTTGTTTGTTGCCTCAGATTGTTTAACAGAGCAAAGGCTCTCCTGCTTCCAAGCACCTGCATTTAATTGCAGCTTATTGCATTCCCCCCAGGGAGGCAGGAACAGCTGCAAGGGAACACTGTACTGATGCAAGAGCTCAAAATACTACACTTTTTTTTTTTTGCCTCAGCAGGAAACATGTTCTCTCCTACAAAAAGCACACTACTCTAGAGAGAAATCATTAGGAAAAACAACTAGGACTGCTTGCGTTTCCTCTGTTTTCTTTCATTTATCTTTGTTCAAACAAGTTAATAAACTGGTATTCTAAAATAAAATAAAAAGCCATTATCCGGACTCCATGAAGAATCTATGGAAACCTTGCTTTACAACAAAAATAATGCTTCGGCTGAGCAACCTGCTTGCTTGTTAATTGAAAGATCTCCACAAAGCCCTGGCAGGTCATCAAGATTTAAATTCAAGTGAATTTAAGTCAATAAAATTAATACATAAGCTAAGCTTAAGACTATCTTCTAAATAAAAAATAGGAAATAAGGATTTCTCCCCATCCTGCACGGTGTTTAATTGCCTGTTTTTGGAAGGCTGAGCAATGTAACTCTGGGAAAGCATGTACATTTTTTCCCCTCATGACAGCTACAGTCAGTTCCCTCTTCTTTCCTTCCAGCATTTGTTCCATTTATTTGTCTTCTGAATAGAATATTTTAGTAACTCCCTCCTTCCAACCACAGAGGTTGTTGTTGCAGAGTTTTTGGGGGTTTTTTTCTGGTATTTGAGCTGGATTTTTCCTTAATCCCTTTTAGAAAGTATCTAGTATGATGAATTCTAAAACCACCTTAATAATTACACCAAGCCCAAGCCCCAGAACCTGGCCAGCAGTTCCTGCTTCAAACTTGGGAGATCTCCATCAGCTGACAGAACAATGAGCAAATAAATCTTCGTATGACAAGGAGGGCTGTTTTGAGAGCTCCTCCGACTTAGGAGAGTAGAGGAAATCCAGGAACACTATCCTCCAGTTTGAGGAAAGTCAGTAAAAAGCAAGGCACAGTGATGCAAGAAACTACCCATGCTCATCTCATGCTGAAAAGCCAGCAGGAAAACTCCTCCTCCTCCATTAAATTCCCAGGGCTCCCTTGTCTAACTAGGTCACCTCTACCAAAATCAAATGGAAACAATAATCCTAGGGTTTGGAAGCTGTAGGGCCTCCCAGCATGGTCACAACAGCTCTTCTGGATTTCAAGGTCCTAAGAGGTAAAAGAAAAATCTGCTTTCTCCGTATCATCCTCTGTACCCAGAGGCAGCACAATAAAGGTTAAAGTCACAGCATCGCTCTCTGTCTAGGCCTCTTAAAACAACAGAAGGGAAAGAATAATTGTTTCCTCACATACCACTCTACTGTCTTATTGAATTAAAAAACGAGTATCTTTTTTTTTTTTTCCCGTAAGTACTAAAGAAACAGAATATTTAACCTCCCACCTGTTTCCCCCAAATAAAAAGAACAAAAATGCAAATGTTTTCTTATGCTCTTTGAAGTTCATTGGATTTAAGCAGACTGTAATATTGAGGTTTGGTTAGTTGCACGCACTGCATGCTTCCTGTTATGTTGCAACTTATTTATTTTAGACAACTAAAACAGGCTTGCTTTTAGTGTAAACTATAAGTCAATAAAAAAGCACCAATTTGACAGGCTCAGTGGTTGAAGCCTTTGACAGAATAGGCACAAGTCAACGGCATTCTTCCCCTACCTTGTTTATTTGCATCTGCCTTAACTTCTAGGTACCTTTTTGATTCAAGAGCAGCTCAGCTTTAGTAATCCTTCTAGCCTTTGCCTTAGGTCTTGCAACAACTGGGAATTTTCACACAGGAGGAGGGAGGTTTCCACTTAGAATACAGAATACACTGCTGTGAGCGTGGCTTAAGCGAAGGAGAACACCAATACTCCGTGCGCAGCGCTCCAGTCACAACTGCTGGGAATTGAGATATCTCAGGGAATCCCAACTCCTCCTCCTTCCCCTTCTTCTCTACTACACTCCCATCAACTGCCTAGCAGAGGAGCTGAGAAGGGGATGACTGCTGCTTGTGTCCAACCCTTGCAGATAAGGTCAGAAACCACAGGATTGCCCTAGACAAAAGAGAACAGCACCACTTTCCTGCTTGTCTGTGCTCAGCTCAGAAACCACCTCAGTTCAGGAAAGTCTCTTTCCTCTTCTCTGCAGAGGCATGGTGAGGAGCCTGCCCAGCTCCCCTGGCTAACCCTGTACATTCTGCCTCAATTTCCTCTGATTTCTGCCTTCTCACATTCTTTTGCTCCCCAGATGCAAAGGGTCGCTCCAGAGATTACAAGTGCAAGCATGATAGCCCAGATCATTTTCTGTAGTGGAAGAAATCTTCTATGGGACTAAAACAACTAGAGCCATCTAAGTTTGTTTCTTTCCTCACAAGAACTTCCTGAGGATTTAATTGAGAGGTAGTCATCAGTATTTCATGGTCTCTGGTAACAAGTGAACACGGATGCCACGTAACAGGGGCCGGCGCTTGAGGAAACTTCGAAAGCCTCAGGAAGCAGCAAGGTAACGGCAGATGAAGATTATTGGTTAGTACTGGAAGATCATTGGTTAGTACCACCAAGTCTGAATTAAGGGTTAATATTTCCTTCATTTACTGGACCTGCCTCAGGTAAATTAATTTTCTACTTGACCAGGCTTTGGACTCCCAGTCACCGCCAGTGTTGACAGGCCTCAGATTGTGACAGATTAAGTTGTTCTCAGCTGCTAAACATAGACTGACATCACATTGGCTTCCTGTCTAAATGTCCCAGAATACTTTCTTACTTGCCCTCAAAAAGTAAGATACTCTCCAGATCTTAGAGGACAGGAGCAGGGATAGGAGCAGCTACCTCTGAAGCAGCTAACATTACACATGTTCACACCTAAGCTTTTTCTGCATTAAAGTTTCTGAAGTCTCTTTCATTTACTTGTTTGTAACAGCCTGATTGAGGTAATAACTCTCCACATTTGTAACAGCAAATTAGATACTGGAGATATTTGCACATCTCTGAATGCAGTTTGTCTAAACTCCAACAAGGATCATTATCGCGGTAATTCTGAAGTGGGCCGTGCACACACAAATGGCTTGTTCTGATTTCCCACGTAATACAGAGAAATAAAATACAGTATTCTAATGAGAACTTCATTTGCTATTAGGTCAACTTCTCCTACCTCCAGTACCGTAGTGCCATAAATCATAAATATATAGGTAATATCCTGTCATTTCATTTATCTAGCGTCAAATAACGTTTTACTACATACCATAACCGAGGAGGATTCGCGCAAGTCATTCAAAAGGAAGTCCTCTTGTAGACTAGATTTTTATGGCTCCACTGAAAGCAGTTTAATACCTGGGGGGGGGGAAGATTCAATAACTGTTCTAAATGTATATGCAGTGCACCGTTTGTCTGACTAGGTTTATATAATGTGATTATCTGAACGTTTAATATTTAATTAGCAATATGGTGCCATCGTTTACTCTCTGACTATATCTCATCACCGTCCTCCAAACCACACGCTAGAACAAAATAGAACATAGAATTAACAGGATTTCAGACAGGGACTTCATCTTAATTATCACAACCAAGAACAAGAATCCATTCTTGCTACAACAGTAGCTCCAAAGTAGAATATGCTCAGAGTGCTGAGGGGCATATGAGTTTAAGTAAAGCTATTGTATGAACACCTTATTTTGTAATTATCTACATAATGAGAATTGGATGAGAGTCCTACCAATTCCATTCATCACATTTTTATTCGTAATTGTAAGGTGACACTTTGCATCTCTTCTGCTTACTTTCTATTTGTCACATTATTTTTCACATTGACAAGCCGCGTCTTGTCAGATTCTACCAACATTATCTACCCACTGGTTACACACATTGACAACTTCAAATAATTATTCAGAAATTACGCTTTCTGCTGTTAGTCAACTAGTCTCTTTTGTTCCCAACTTCTACCCAGTATCCATGCCTCAGGTATCTAAACCCTTGAGATTTCCCAAGGCTAAGAAAAAGGACCCTTATTTGGCACTCAAACAAGAGCAGTACATTCTGCTAATGTACATGAGGGGCACCAGCTCTATACCCATCACTGAATTTCTGTATATGCACACACTATTAAAATACAACACTTAGAATTTATCCAAGATCTAATTGCCTGTGTGCCAAATGGAGTTTTTATTGCTCTCTGTAATGGGATATCTAGAGAACTATTTTAGTTAATTCCTATGCCCACCAATACAGAAATTGACATCGTTCAATCTTGCAGATTCAAAGCAACCAAGATGAAAAAATTACTTACATATTGTTATATATTAACAGAAACTCCCTCTCCAAAACATCCTTGTGAGGTTTTATGTTTGTTTGTTTTTACAAATACTGAGTTGAATCAGAAAACAGTGAACACAATCTACGTGAAGCAGGGAAATCCACAGTATTTCTAGAACACATGAAGAACAAACAGCATGTCAGGAAGAGAGGGATGCTTTCTCAGCTGCTACAGAGGAGAAAGGAAAAGCAGCATGTGTATATAAGCTTTTTGGCCATTTACACCCTTAATAAAAATATGTTAATTTAAAAAATGTTTCATGCTGCTAGTCAACATGCACATGCAGGGACCATTCTAAGCCTATAGGAACCTTTTTCTGATTGACCTGTATTTTAAGGTTTTACTGAAGTTAATCATGTCATGCAGCTATCAGTTCCTGTGTTCTTGTAAACAGGGAGTGCTAAAACACTTCTATTACTGCCCCTTGAAAAAGTTACTCCAAAAAAGGATATCAAACACCCTGTGTACATTAAATAAGGCACCTGGGGAAGGCACATGCTTCGGAGAAATCCTAAGCACTGGGAGCAAGTGCATGTTCATGTGCCAGGATTGTACTGGAATATCTTGCAAGTTAACATGAGAAAATGTTGGTTTCTGCAGGGAAACAGACATATCCGTGCTGCTGTGATAAAGAAGTTGAGTAACGTTAGAGATGTACCATTGTCTTGCCTCTGAATCCTTAGCACTTTTAACCCCTTATTCCAGTTCCTCTCCACAAACCACCTGAAAACCACAGCAAGTCTTGACCAGCATGAGTGATAATCCTGCTCAAGACTGTTCTAGAATTTAATGTTTAAAATCTAATTATTAGCTGAAACTCAAGAGATCTGTCGCATGCTGTTTGCCAACTGAAGACTGTAAACTACTCTGCCTCTTGTACTCCCTTTCTCCTGTGCTCTCCCACCCCACTTTCCCATGGGTTGTTTTTCCTGGAGAGAACACTATCCCAGCCCTGGATTCTGATACACTGATGCACACCAACCAATAATGTAACTTTTCTTCTAGGGTCTGAGACAGGGTATTCAGGTTTGCTGTCTCATATGCAGCTGCCCACTACTTCTTTCCCTTCTGATGCCTGCAACACCAGCTGTCCAGCTTACACATGTAGAAGTCACCTAGAAGTACATAGTGTTACTCTTTAGATATCTACCCATCACACCATCAATATTCAAGCCTTGTAAAGGATGAGGAATTTACTTAAATCATGTGTTGGGGGTTAACATACAGCACCTGGTCTACCTAGCAGAGATGCTTCTATGTTCTTTTACTTCAGTTAAAAGGAATAGCCAGACTTTCTGAAAATGAAACAAAAGAAACTATTTTCAGTGTGAGTATGAAATTTGCCTGGCACTCCTTGAAAAATTCAACAGAAAAACTAGCTGTAAAAAATATCAATCTACAAACAAAGGAAACTCTTCATCAGTTTTTATCTACAGCCAAAAGCTGAGGAGCACAAAAGAGCCTGAAAAATCCACAGTGTTGAATACACATTGTTAATGCTCTTACTAAACCCCAATATAATACATTTTTAGCTAAGATAGAATCACTCTTTCTTTTTGTGGAGTCAGGGCACTCAGTTCACAAGCTGGCTGAACCCTGCTCACCTTTCATATATCAACAGCAAAACAGACAACTTCAAAGAAGATTCAGCTCTCTCCTTGTTCACCCCATCATTACTTTATAGAAGGCATTATTTTATTACAGGCATCTGTGTAATTTTCTAAATGTAGTGCCTATCAGCAGTACTAAGCCAGGTTACAGAATTGTGTATAGCAAGCTTGGAGAGACGAAAACAAGTCTCTATTCTTCCCTCTTAATCTTCACACAACCTGATTTGCACAACCCATTCAGTTCGGCCTTTGCTTATGCCAATGTTTTCTATTGAGTGCATATTAATATAAGTTCCTTGTTTTACAAGCTCATTTTAATTGACATTTAAAAAAAACAAAACAAAAAAACTTCCTCACAAACAACAAAACAACAGCGAAATGTTGATGTTAGCTGTACCTGCTAACTCATGTCCATGAAAGACCCCCTGAAACTCTTCAGACAACTCCAGACCTTGGGCTAACTTTGTAAATAACAGGACAAAACCAAAAACCTTAACAAATCCAGTGACTTTCCCTAGAGATTAGTGCTCTTCCTGGTGTTTCACAGATACTTGAGCAATAATCCCTCTGCGCAGGCACGCAGATTCGTTCTTACGCATAACGTACCCTCCAAAAGCCTCACCTTGAGATTGTCTTTTCAGAAGCCAAAGGTTTCTTCAAGGAAAGTAAGACCAACAGCTGACAGTGATTAGCAACTGTCTTCATTTGTGCAGTTGCTGAGATACGCATGTTTTAGCTGCAATAATAGTTACTGCATCATGGGCCCTACATATATATTCATTGGCATTTTCCCTTTTCTTCATATTGGCTGCAGTCTGTCTGCCTTTTCTTTCATTTTATTCCCTACCTCTCCCATCTGTTGGCTCTTTTATCTCCATCTAATGAAGATTTCCCCACATTTCAAAAGCTTCAGCTATGACAGTTGTATGTGCTTATTTCAATCGCTTTTTATTTGTACTTACTCTGACTTAACTTTGCTATGCAAGGACTTGGGACTAGAACTAGTCAGGAATTTACTACATAAACCAGGCATCTTCTAAAAGGTATTTTCATCAGCTCAGAATAATTAATGGATATAAGGGTCAGATAAAACCAATTTTCCAATAGAAGTGACACTGTTGAGCTGTGTTACTTTTAGATGAGTTCTCTAACAACATCGGGTTATTCAGAATGTTGGGATTTATTATGCCAGACCTATGTTTAGAGCAACACACAAGTTGTTCATATTTATTGCATGCTGCTCACCTTACAGGTCAGCTCATACCGGTTTCTTCACGTGCTGGTATAAATGAAGGCACTGGCTGTATCAGCAGGGCCAGTTCTACCATGCCTATACAAATGACCTAGCTCAAACTTATGCAAACATGAGGAACATTAAGAAAGTATATTTAGGAAATACATTAGGCTGCTTCTGAGATGGGGGAACTACATTGCTTTTAGTGTACAGGAAGAAGGAATGCTGAAAAATCTACTATATTAAGGAAGATCCAGCTACATTACAGTTGTCAAACAGTGAAATAAAAAAGCACATTTATATTTAGAAACAGAACTAACCTGTATGTGTTCTCTACATACATATAATTAAGACAACACCAAACTCACATAAATCATCACAGGGATATTTGGTCACTTAATATAGTTCTTCATTTCTTTACGGAGAGTCTTTTTTACGTGAAAAGAATTAAAAGCAGACTAAAATACAGTCTACCATATGATTCATTCTCATATTCCATATGTTTTGAGCCTAACATCAGCATATCTATTTCTTTCACAGAGGTCCTTTGTGCTTTATGGCTTCCCTCTCTTTATATTTTAGCATATCAAATCTTAGTGATTGGTTACTTTGTTCTAGGTCCCACTGGACCTGTTATCTGTAATTAAATATAAGCCTCCTTGATATTAGTAGCGCGCTGATAGATTGGTGCTTACCTACCAGGCAGCACTTAGAGAAATGGAGGTCCTTGAAAGCAAACAGCATCAGAGCATAAATCAGCTAGAATGAAGACAGGAGTGAATATAGATTTTGTGGTAAGAACGCTCAGGAGATTGTTCTTCGAAGTCCACAGATTGGAGATTACATCCGTATTGATTTATCGTCAGACACGTATTGATCATTGGCTAAATGACTGTACAGATAAACATATGTATCTCTCCACTTCTGCCACCAGACTTAACCTTACTGACTATGCACAACTAAAAGCACCACCCTCTCCAGCCTAAAATGTTGATTAAACAATAAACATTGATTGTGCAGCACAAGGGATCTGAAACAGAAGGAAAAAAACCCATCCCATCTACGACTTCCATATAAACACAGACAGACCCAATTAAAAATATTCCACATTTATTTGCAGCCTTTTAGGTAAACACTTCTATGACTACCCCTGCAATTCTGAAATCCCTTTGCCACATTTCTTGTAACAGACACAAATAAATAAATAAAGAAAAAAAGAAAGGAAAAAAAAAAGAGAGAGAGAGAAATAAACCCACAAATGCACAGCTACTTACAATTTCCAAACTGCAAGGCACTGCTATGAAGAGCAGGTATCATAGATGACAGCCAGCTCGCTTGAGGAGTAGGAGCCACCACCAAATTCCTACCATTTTTTCAGCTAGCCTGATCAATTCACACTCTGTAGTGTCACCAGAAAGATGCTACATTCTAGGGAGCTGGGAGGTCAGACTTTTTCTGATAGAAATTCTTGTTTCCGTTTGCAAGTTAAGTTGCACTTAGAAACATGAAATGCGGCTGCAATCAGACCACAGATCTACTTTCACAGCACATGTAAATTCAATCTTTCAGAAATACAAGTCTCCAACTTAGCACAACTCACCTTCAGCATAGTCTGCCATTTGCAACACACCAATTTGGTGAAATCTTTATGAAGCTACACTGAGTTCTTGTACTTACTCAAGAGTAAGCAACACACCAGAGGAACTAGTAACAATGATCTGACTATAAGCTCGTGCAAGCCAAAATGAAGCAGAGAAGGAATATGTAAAAGAAAGAATCACTTAAACACAACGGTGAAACCAGCCATCATGCACTGAGCTAGCAGTCTAATTTTAATGAGCAGATCAGTTTTGCTGTGGACATCAAGAAAGGTTTCCATATGCTAATAAACACAGAGGTTCATCTGAGCTCAACCTGTGCTAATCAACACTCTTTCACACTCAGAATAGAAAATGATACACAGATACTTAACACACCACCAATTACCAATGCCCCAGATGGAGATCACCCATCAGTCTCCTCCTCCCCAGCAGCAAAACATTTGGTGGGATCAAAGATCAGAAGCCTCTGTAACTTTCAGACACTCTCCCACCCCAACCCTTTCCAAAGCTGGTCAGTAGGAGTGCCTGAACATAATCAGTTTTACTTCAGAAAACCAGGACAAACCCATTAGAAGTGTTTTCTACTTCATACAAAGTCTCTCTTGAAGAGGTTTTCTTTCTCACCTCCCATGGTATTATTTTTTTCCCCTGATGACTGGGGAAAATCCTTCAAAACCTGTTGCTGGAAGAAAATCCTCTGCAGTTCTCCAAGCCATCTGGCCTCCTGATCTTTCCTTCTCTAGCTGCTGCAGCTTGTAATTAGTCCCAGATGAACAGGTAGTTAATTTCCTTTAACAGTCAGAATCACATGGGGCACATACATTTCATTGCAGGGCATGGACCAATATTTACAGATGAGGAAGAGTTTTCCATTACCTCCCTTTTCCTATCTTCAGAATCTATACGAAGACGACTGGATTAGAAGTTCAGAGACAAGACAGAAGGAGTATTCACTGCATTTTATGATATAGTAGAAATGAAGAAAACACCTATTTTTATTGTTAATTCAAAACTGAAATTAGCATACACTAGAGCTTTTCCACTGGAAAAACAAATCATTAACTGTGAAGATAAAATACTTATTTGCAAATAGCAAATATTGGTTTTGTAGAAAATGATGTCAGAAACCAAAGGTTAGGATTTATTGCTAGAAGGACGACTTCAAATTAGGAAGTGTAAAGTCAAGAGAAATTGTGCTGAGCTGGAACTCTGAAAATGTACCTAGTGATATTAAAGGTTAACTTAATGTATAACATGCCACTGGAATGGAAATACCCAGATTAACCGTATTATCAGGAACACTTTGAGAGAACTGCAGAAAATACTGAAAAATAATGATTACTTTGGAACAGAAAAGTCTATTGCTTATATTTTATTTTGGGTAAAAAAAAAAGCAGCAAACTAATGAGACTGTATAAAACTATATTTTCATTTCATGGTTATAGCTCCAGTGAAACGTCTAAACCAAAACAAATTTTGTTCATTATTGTTCATTATTTATGTTGTTATGAGAAACCAACAACAAAGTTGGCTTATAAGTGTTAATGCAAAGGACTCGCACTACATCCATATACCCAGACTATTACAACTGTCAACAATTCATAATGAATAACACATTTACTTTTTTTTCATATTTACTTCACTACCACCTTAAGGCAATAACGTAGAGCAATTTGAGTGAAAAAAAGGAGAAGGAAAAGAAAAATGAGAGTGGCAGTCGTGAGGGAGGGAACAGCAAGGTAGATGTCAGTCATTCCCGGACTAACAATTACTGGGCTACGCTCAACCATACCCCTTTCCTTTCTCTTCCCATTGTCCAGAAGAGCATCAACAAAGCAGAGGCAGAAGGTGCCTCCACTGGACACATCTCAGAGTAGCACGCTGAGGAACGTTTCCAGGTGCCTGCCTCCACGAGGGAAATCTCAGCTCCCAGTTGCAGCAGGGGAAATGCCTGTACTCGAGGGTCAGAAGCAGCCACCCCTCTCTGCCTGCCTTCTCCTCAGAGGGGTCACCAACAGCCCTTACTGCAGAGATCTGGCCTGCTCCCCTGATTCTAAGCACGGATATTTTTCTTTATGGCACATTATGTATTTTGGATACTTTGAGTTGAATTTCACATTATTTATGGTGAACCTGGTGTAATTACAACCATGTATGGCAGAGACTTACAGACTCTTGGGTGCCTCACTGGGAACCCAGCAGGAGCTAACTCCCAGCAATTCTCAGGCCAGCAATACTCACTCTGCAGAAGCAGAAAGAGTGAAACCCATCAAGTGCCTTGAAATGCAATGCTCTGCCATCACCTAGGATAGATGAGACCTGTTTTTCTGGTGGCTAGCACACAACCTGCCTGCACTGAGAGCTTCAAGTACCACCATCGCTCAGAGTTATCTGAACTAATATCTCTAGATTGATGCTTTGAGTCCTCAGCGCTCACCTGGGTCGATATGGCAAAGCACTGTCTCAGGCACGCCTGCATACTCCACAGTGTACTGAAGACTCACATGCCCATAACTATATCCAAACAAACCCCCAAAATCCCAACTCTGTTTTTAAGGTTTCTAGTGAGACTCACAAAGAATAACCTAACACCACAAATGGCACGGAAGGGTGTTTGATAAAAAGCCACATGGCCCTAGTCATGCCCCTGATTTTGCAGCTGACCTGCAGTGCTAGACTAAATGAATCATTTTTATCACCTTGTGCTTTTGTTTGCCTGTCTAATAGATAAGGTAACCAAAACCACTTGGAGATGGAAGGAGGAACAGAAAATGTACACACTGACAGCAAAAGAACTCAAGCATGAAGCTGAGCACAAAAGACCACAGTCTGATGAATGCCTTCCCGAATAAGATCTTCATATCATTTCTTCATCCCATCTAAATAACTATAATAAACATAATGTAATTCTTCTACAGAACATTACATTTGATGATAGCATTTGGTACTGTAATTTCTGTGAAGGTCTGACTAGAATCATGCCAATTTTGGCTTTGACAAAATGAGGCTAATAACTACCAATCAATCAATTCTGCTCAGATTTTCTACAAAAAATGTACTATAGACATACATTACAAATAGGTACAAATATTACCCAGTTGGCATTAGTAAGCTTTGAAGATTTTAGTGCGAAGGCCTCGTAAGCACAACCCAAAAACCAGCTATACCTGAAAATGTGTTTCATACTGCAGAAACTGTTCACCTTCTAAGTGCTGCTCTGCTCCTTTCCAGTCAAGTTTATACCCTATGTGCTACCATGTGGCCAGGTAGTTTTCTTGGTGTTAATTACTTAGTCTTCCTTCTTATTTGAATGATAACAGCTGGGAATGGTAGCATATTATAAGCTGCCAATCGCTTAGGAAGCTGCAGTTACAACCATTAAGTAAACATCAGTTATTAAAATTAAGTATTCCACATGCTGAGCAGTTTGCATTTTTATTTCAATTACAAGCAAATGTGTAAAAAATGAGGATGCTGTGCTCCTTTCCTGCTACTTGTGAAATGTGCTGTTTCTAGCAGTTCAAGCTACCCATCCCATTATGGTGACCAGCAGGGTTTGCTGTCACAAAGAAACACATCTGGACAGAAGATGGGGTGCTCTCAGAGCCCTGCTCTGTGCTACTAACACTCTGCGTGATTTACATGGCAGTAATGTTCTATATAAACAGCCGTGTTCCTTTTAACGATGAAATGATTTGGAGCTGGCACAGAGAGATACATTCAGACACCTCTGGGAAAAGAGAAGCTATACTAATTGTAGAAACTGGTATTTAAGACCTTGATACAGTTAATGAAATACACAAAGCAGGAAGAGGAGCTGGATGTAACTGAAACATGGTAAAGACGACAGAAGGAAGAAAGCCAAGTTTAGGTGGACAAACTACAGAAGGACACAGCTAAATCTGGTGAAGGGGGATGTGAGTGGGATATGACTCTCCATCATATCTTGGGATTAGAGGAAAGTCTACCCAAAATTTAAGAAATACATTATAATAATCTAATCAGTCAAGGGGTATTAAAAGCTTAGAAGACAATACTGAAGGCAGTTTCTCTCCTGTTTATGTGTAGTAATATATATCTATCTGTATCATAGTATAACATATACAGTAGTATTACATATATGCAATATATAGAGACAACATTCAGTGGTAAAGCTAAGACACACAGCCTAATTAAACCACAATTCTATATTCTTAACTGTCTTATGTGAAGTGCTTCAAAATTGCCAAGCCTTCCTTGCCTAGTATTTGTGCTTCAAAGCGCTGCACAAAGTAACTGAACAATAAGCAGCTGTATGTTTGACTTAACACAACTCGATTTATCCATTTGCCTTTTCTTCTGTATTCCTCCCCCACCCCCCCCCTTTTCTCCTTTCTTTCTGTGAATCAGATGCCTGGTATGTGTGGTACAGCTGAAAGTCCTGTTGTGCCTCAAGAAAACCTTGCTGATCAATACCAATTCCATGTAACTTTACTGTGCATTCTTTGATCCTTCTCAACGAGTTATTAAAAACCCGTGTCCTTGTGTTAGTCATCTGCACACAGTATTGTTGGGTTTGAATTCTCCAATAGTGATACGGGCACAGATAGCGTGGAAAGGAAAATATAATTCCATCTGGGCAAATAACGCTGACTGACAGAGTTATTTTTAAGAACACTTATCACTTAGGTTTTCATGTGTAAAATGAGATAACAGGTCTTTGCAGATTTTTATTTTTTTTTAAACTGAGAAACACTCTCCAAGTCCAAAGAGACTACGTTTCAACAAGTAATTCCAGAGTGATGTATCTGCACCACGATTATTTACAATAAGTTATGGTTTTGTCAGCTCTGCATTACAGAGTCTATATGACACAGAACCAGATGATGGACTATCAGTAAAAGTATGAACACCGCATTTATCTTGGAAGTTTTCACTAGATCCGTTTGCCAACGCATTCAGACTGGAAGCAGAAGCCATTAAGGATGAACTAGAAGCTCTCTTCAGATTTTACTGATCTCATGGAGAGTGAATAAGAATCTGGCCCTGCAAGTGCTTCACAGTGAGCGTTTGAAGCACTGTTAACACCAGTCTCATTTCTACACAACACACCAGATGCTGTCACTCAGTCCTAGAGAAACAGAGAACATCATTTCCATTTTCTTTTGACTTTTATCCCTACCTCCTTCAAGCAGGAAATCATTCTCAGATGGGCAAGTGAGTTTTAGTTTTTCATTTAACAGTGTATCTGCATCTAAACAGCAAGGACAGCAGGTCCTGTTAAGATCTGGACATTTATTTGAATAGAAAGGCAATTTCAATTGGTTGCCAAGCAAGTCTTGTAATCTAAACCTTACATTTACAGATATTTAATATTTGTTAGTGGTATCCCAGTGTATCTGTGGAGTTCCTCAAAGTTAGGTGCTCTAAAAACCAACCTATCAACCAATCAAATCCCCTGAAAACCAAAAAACTCCTTTATTGTAAAGAGTTTATATTCCACTCAGGGTGAGAAAAGCACCAGAAATGAAATGCAGTTAAACTATTGTGAATGGGTTTCCTGATCAGATAGGAAGTAAACTAAATTTTATGCCTCCTCTTTAGTCACTGATCATTCCTACCTTCCATTGAATGTACTGACAAATATTTTTACTTCTATACATTATACATCTGTTGAACTGGAAAGCCCACTAAAAATCAACATTGAAAGGAAAGAGATTTGAGGAGAACGTGAAGAATCGTGTCACACTGAAGCATTAAGTGCAGAATGTATCTGATATGTGCCTGTTCATCAGATACACTATGGATCAGTTATAGAAGAAGCATTCCAGTTGCTGCTAGGGTATTTTCTAGCATACATTAATCAGCTCTGACATACTTTTTGGAAACGCTTCTAATTTATATGAAGAAAGTACATGAAATCACTGTACGTATTGTTGTTTATTTTTAATTTTCTATGGGTTATAAAATGCACACTGAGAACAGAACGCAAATCGTTTCCTCTTCAGTGTTGCTGAAAAAGATATCGGCTTCTTAATGAGGGAAAAACAGAACATCAGTTTGTTATGCATCTCATTCATGAGTACATCCCGAAAGGATGAATAGACGGCTGACTGCAATAAGGAATAGCTAATGATACAGAGCACAGCAGACATCTTCATTATACACCACTTCTCTTCGGTTCCGAAAACTATGGATTAGCAGCGATGCTGGGAAAAGGAACACACCTGACATTTTGGTGCTTGATTCAGCTCATACAAACGAGCTAATTTTCTATGGGTTGTTGCAAGCTCAACAGAACTTCCTGCATTTTCAAATCGGAGATACAGGGAGCAAAACGATAGCGATTGCGCTCTCTGGCATTTAGTTGACACACAGACCAAAAAAAAGGCGGTAAAAATACATATCCAAATCATCCAAATGAGTGAAATATGAGGAATGATAAAGGAAAAATAAGTAACACATTCACTGTAAATGACTCGTTCCTGTTTCTGCTTTTTTGCCTGTTGCAGTCCTAAGGAAGCCCCTAGCACAGCACAGAAAGACTTCCAGCACAACAGAATACCCACTGAAGTGGGGTTTTATCTTTGCTTGGTTTTAATCTGTGTGAAAATAAAGCACACTGACAAGCTCATGGATCAAGGCTACTGTTTTCTAGCAGAGAGCTATTTTTATTTCATACTTTGTGAGCTTTAGCATACGTTTATCAAGTATCGTGACCACGACCACACTAACACCTTTTTTAACCTTGAAGAGTTATATTTACTTTTGATTCTCAGCTACAGTGATTGTTTTGCTACAGTGAGGAGGCATTCCTGAATATGAAAATTACAGACAAATGTCTTGTGCTAAATATCCAAAGGGCTCCTTAACTATGTACCTCCAACCCCATCCTACCTGACAGAAACCTTTTCTTCTTCCTGACCTCACATCAAATATGATCACTGTCAAATGCACAATATGAAGCCCAGGGCTTCCTATCTTCATATCTTTTCTTTGCTGACCTTTGCAAAACTGGTTTATAGGCTCTCACAGAAGACTGAAATTAGTCTGCTGCGAAAGAGAGAAATATCTGGGGTCAGAATACGCTTTCCTTCCTGAAGAAAGCATTCTGTACCAACTGTGTGAGAAATACTTCAAAAGGGGGAGGCTGTCTATTCTTCTCCTCTCTTATTACTATAGCCAAAGATTGAATGTTTCATTATTCCACATATTTCTGAAGGGTGTTTTATTTGAACAGGTTCTCAAGGAAAAAAACCTGTAAATGGAAATCTTATGACAGAAAAACCTCAGAAAATGTATGCTTCGAGTCAGAACCAAAGTTTTTGCTTCTATGGTGCACTGAAATATAAGAAAACCAAGCTCTTTCAGGTTCCTTATGTAAACGGGGATTGTTGGTGCCCATGAAGTGCACCTAACAGAAAAAGTTCTATTCAGATGGCACAAAAAACCAATTAGAATCTTAGTTTTTAACAGCTTGACAGTGAATTATTTCATGTAGTGTTCTAAATGGAAAAGAGTATGGATACCTTACTGTAATTATTCTTTCATTTCAGAAATATACTTGATCTTAAGCATAAGGAATCCGATCGTGCTTTATAAATAAACAAAAGGTAATAAAGGATTAAGATGTGTTCCATAACTGGGCAACTCTATTTTATATAGTCTGCCAAGGGGTAATGAGTTGCCTATTTTCTGAACTGCAGCATCTACAGCACTGTCTGCTACTGTCCCTATAACACCTCATGCCTGCAACAAGTTCATTAATTATTTATATACAATTTATAAGTAGAAAATAAGAAATATAAATTAATTATATTTTGCTGTGTCCTCTTTCACAAGAAGGAGTTGGATCCAGGAAGCAGGAATGAAAACGAAGGAAAAAATTTTGGAGTAAAGCTATCAAACATAGTCAGAAATGCTACTGATAATGAGGATGATGGACTTGCTTGCTATTTTGGAGCGACTAATTAGAAGGCTGTGTAGACTTCTGTAGAAGCTACAGAGGAAGAGACCAAACATCAGATTTATGCATCTCCAAACTGATGATGAGCTAAGACTTGCCAAAATTGAAGACCTCCGAGCAGTGGGACTGACTTCTCATTAACTCTGTTTTACTGCATAATGAGGCTGTGGGGTGAGCCAATATGATTTGTCATGCAACTTTAAAAATACACAAACCTGTACGGCTTTATTTTCTGTTCTGGCCTCTCTCTCTCTTCTCAGCATGTAATACCTTTGAGAACAAAACTCTGTTAATGCTCTCTTACATTTTTAATGAAGAATAATCAACTATTATATCACACATCAATCATTTTGCTGCATCCTTAATGTAAGGAATTTATAAAGCCTTTCTCAGTTCTGCTCTTACTATGTGAGTAGGAAGTTGCCAAAACACGGCCAAGTGCAAAAGGAGCAATCCCTATAGCAGAGTACATCTGCTAACACATAACTACTGTCTGGTTACTAAAGAGAGACTAACAGTCCACTGTTGGAGGAAGACAGAAGCACAACCCTGTGACAGACACAAAAGCCAAGGCAGTATCATGTCATACCACTTCAGAGAGACAGCTGTCAGAGGTTTATTTTGAGATGATTATTGAATTTATCCCAAATATGTCCCTGCAGGCCAGTATTTTTTGGGTTTTTTTAATGCACATGCTTGTCAATAGTAAAGCAAAGGAGAACTCAAACCAGAACATGAGATAGAGCTTCCTCCTTTCCAAACTTCTGGGAAGTCCAGATCTTGAATCCATCTCTCTCATGAATGCTATGAACAAGGTCTATTTCTATTTGCCAAACTAGAACCTTGAAATTAAGCTGGTAAGAAATTCACAAATGTTAACTTTAAATCTTGACCAGAAGCCTGCAACATACTCTTCAAAGCTCAAGACTCTGATCTAAGCCATCTACAAATTGACCTAACAAGTGTCAAACACTGCAATCAGAAAACCAAAGGAGGTAAGCATGCTCTGTGTTTCTGAAAAGCAGACCTCATGCAAGTCCAGCAAAACAGCAGGGGTTTCTTACAGGGTGGAATCCACCATGGGCTAGTATGTAAAGTTTGCTGAAATCATCATGAGGGATTCATAGGAGACAATGCTATTAAAGATGGATGTTAAGAGATATTATTGTTCATTGTTATTGAACTACTCAGATACAGCTCAAGGCATTTGTTAATATTGCTAATGTATCTAATTCTACTTAACTGTACCAGCAGCCATATGATTGTCACTAGTGGAAAAAGCTGTCTTTTATATTCCTTAAGGTTCTTAAGGCTAACAATTTTTGAGTGCTCCTCCGTGGAAAACTGCTGCTAGTAGAACAGTCAATGAGAGGTAACTATATTAAAACTGGAGTTACTTGTAACAACAGTTAACTGCTTTAAAAAACAAAACCAAATCCCTTTGACCTTGTAAGAAAGCATGGTAACTATCTAACCTTTAAACCTCAAGGTCTTCATTGCAGCTGCTAGACCAGACTTAGGCAAAAGAGGGCACTAACGAGCTCAGTGTCGAAGGGGCACAGACTGCTGCTCCTCAGGGAGCCAGGCTTCCAGCCTTCATGTGCTTGAAATGAGGACAGTTCTTTGGGAAACAGGCTCTACTCTTCCATCAGTATGGTAGATCTGTTTGCTAGAAATGAAAAGCTTGAGCATAAACCTCAACTTGACAGTGCACAACAGCAAAATCTTTAGTCAGCAGTGGCCAAGTGCTGTAAAAGTTATCCATCCTTGCCAAGAGGAAGAGACTTCTTGGAATTCCTCCTTCAGCTGAGCATCCATGCAGATACTAGCACTGATCTACACCTGAGGGCATCTCAGAGAGGGGTGGTCTGCAGGATGCTTCAGGTGGGATGGCCTGTCTGATCAATTGAGATTTGAGCCTCTTCAAGGAATCTTTCTCTGCCTCTCTGTTGGCTTGCCTCTTGGACATTCTCTCATACATATATGCAATACATGTTTAATCTAAAAGCAAGAGCAATTAACATCTATTTCTTTGCATCAGAGATGTGGCCAGATATTATCATCAGGTATAAACTCTTAAAAGGGAGTGCTGAAGCAGAGACAGAATATTGGTCATTTTTTGTTTTGCAACATTTCCATAAGGCAATAAACCTCGCTCACTAAAAAACCTGCATGGTTAGCAGAAGCACAGAACCACCACAGGCATGTTTTCTGCACAACAGCTTCCTGAGGTCAGCTAAGACATAGTCTGCTTCCATGTACTTCTGTTTCTGTCACAGTTTAGTTAAGAGACAGCTCCAGAGATAAAAACAAACAAAAAATAACAGTGTTTTTCTCCCCAAAATGGAGTGACAACAAGCACGATAAAGCTGGTAAGCAAACAGCAGCATGATGTGATGAGTAGGAAGTGAATCAAAGCCTGGAACAGCTGTGAGGCAGAGCCTTGATCTGGAACAATTTTGCAGCTTAAGTGACATAAATATTTGATTAGTCCACTGTATAATGTCACCTTCACTGTTGAAATATTTTAGTTATTCCAATTACTGGCAGTTTCTTAACATCTTAATCCTACTCTTTTCTCTGCCTCCTCTTCCTCACTACTGGTTACAAAGTCAGTTGCTGTCCCAGCAACAGGGATAGCTCTGGAGCTGCAATTCAGCTTCCACTGAGGTCACCAGTCAGCACTTTGCAATCTGCCATGAAAAGGCACCTGCACAGCTGCTCTGCAACAAAGATATGGTTGGACTTGGTACTCATTAGTCTTTTTGATCGTTTACATGGTTAGTAGGTTCTTAATGGTGTATTGTTGCTAGGATGTCGTTCCTGGTGTATTGTCTGGACTGTGCAAGCTACCTGGAGTTGTTCAGCACTGGCAGATATTCATCCCTCAGAGATCACGTATAAAAACGACTGGAACAACCTTGAGAGGCCTGTCCTTGCATCACCTTTCCTTACAAGCTATGGCAGCGACAGCCAGCACAGGAATAAGGTGCCCTGTGCATCTTTAGTCATACACATGAAGGCTGCTTCACATCTTAGTACACCGTCCAGAGACCACATCCCTGACTAGATGTTAACTGCATCGTGGCTCACATACACATTGCACTGCTTTGGTCTACTTGCCCCCACATTTAGGATTTATCTTCTTTTTTTTTAATTTTATGTATGTAGTTGCAACGGCTCTTGAACACTAAATAAATCTTAATCTAGTGCCTAAGTGAAGAGAAAGTATAAAAAGAGATTATACATTATATTTTCTAGTTTTCCAATCTGCTTACCAGATTCTTATTTTTTAATACGTGCGAGTAGCAAGAGTCTACTGGGTCAACTAGCTTATAATTAATTATTGATTAGATATTGCAACCGTATGCTGAGATTCATTTAGAAACCAAAGTGCTTCCTTGGTACTTATGTTAGCATTTATTAAATATGCATTATTAATCTGAATTATGCTGTGTTCAAATGTAAGCCCTTAGAGCAAAGATAATGATCACAGCATTAGTATTTGTAAAACAGAATTGATTTTCCAACTTCACCAAATTAGCTGAAATATGAGATAGGCTGCAGGTACTGAAGAATGAATGCTACTGGAGAAAGTTGGCATGCTTTAGTTCTTTGGTGTACCTCAACGAAAAAAATAAACAACAAACCTAAACTTAATTTGTTCCCCTAAAGAGTGCAGGCATATACGAGACCTAGACATCTTTTAAAAGAACACAAAAGAAAACACCACCACAAGAGTTAAGAAACCTTATTCATGCATCATGGGGTCACACACATTATTTTTAGTCCAGAAGCAGTCCTTGCAACTTCACAAAAAAAAAAAAAGAGATGGGAAAAAAGTAATTAACTTTAGTTTTCCATATGCAGCTATTTCACAGAAAGCTAGTAAAGCTTCAGTGAAGTCAATGGTCAGAAATTTCTTTATAGATTATGAGCGAAATTGTTTTCTTTTTCTTGTGTTTAAATACAGTTACGTAGGAAAGAAAAAACACCGCTTGAGTAAGTGAGCGATGACAGTATTTATGATCCTGCTTTGAGGTTGCTTAAGTTTTGTATTTTAAACACATCTTGAAGTCTCACCATGAAATTCACAACTTAGCAACAATCCTGTCAAAATAAATTTTCATATATAGCTTCCAAACGATATAATATTTTGGTACTTGAATATAGATTATTTCAAGGAATATGGTTAAGTGTCAGTTCCCAAATTCTTGGCCTAAATGTGGAACTGAATATAGTTTTGATAGGAAGAACTTTGAGCACCCTTCTGTAAGTATAATCTGTCAACGGCCTTTTTTTATACAGCACATCAGATAAGTATTAATTTTAGCATTATTATTGTTGCATTACACCAAAACCAAACCAAAGCAAAACCAAAACAACACCACCACCACACACACATAAAAAAAAAAAGGAAAAAACTGGAAGAAATCCCAAACTGACCCAGCAGTGTGAAGGATCACTGTTAGGCATTATGTTACATGCATTACAGGGATATTTTAATTCATTTTTTAGCACTTTCATCTCATGTCCATTTTGTTGTTTCTCTATAGCTCAAATGTTCCGTTATTTGCAACTGAGAATTTTCACAATTATCTTCATACTGCAAGAACTCAAAAAGAAATGTACTGACATGGTTATAAACTACACAAAAATTTGCAGGGTACTGGGTGGCAGATACAGAATTTGAAAATTCCAAGAAAGAAGCAGACAGAAGGGTAATACTTGAAAACAATGTTTAAAAGCAGAGAAGAAAGGAAGCAGATTTGCTAGTTGGCAATCATGCAGCGTGCAGTTTTTCTGACAAGACTCTGCAACGCTCCGAAGAGATGGGGAGTTCAAGAACAGCCTTTTGGCTCCCAACTTGAAACTCCAGCACAGCTAACATCAGTTAAAGGGTATTTTACTCTATTGTTGTTGTGGGATTTTTTTGGCCACAGATAAGAGGCTGGTATTTCATTTATAATACGGCTACTAAACCTGCAATAGAAACGGAATGTTGTGATGGAGAAGAAAATGGATACTTGGAGTTAGCTATGTTCGTTATACCTACTAACCTACTTACCACTTCTCATGAATAAAATATTGAGGCAGAACAACAACAAAAAAAGAAAAACATCACTTTGGGGTATACTTGGTTTTCAAATTTAAATAAGGACAAGAGCATAATACTGTTTTGATGTTCGCTTCCACTAAGGGAAAAACTGAATATTAAAGTGAGTGCAGCAGGTTTAAAAGACGTTTGTATGTACACACATAGACAAAAAATACAAACAAAGAGCAGGCTGGGGACTAAGAAAACACCTTGCTCGATTACAGGTTACACTGCTTTTATAGTCATCACTCATTTTAGGTCTGTATTGTGCCTTTGTTGTTTGGCTCTCCCATTGCTATGATTACTTTTAAGCTCAGGTATATTTACTTTCTCTTCCTGCTCAAAAAGTTGTTAAGAATTAATTTACGATCACGGTAGTCAGAGTACATAAAGAGAAATGTTAATAAAAATTAGAGCTCGATGAAGTGTATGCTCCAAAAAAATAAATTGAATGCATTCTGATCTTTACAGTGCAAGTCAGTTTATGAGAATGTTTTCCCCCATTTGTACCTATAAGTATTGACAGGTATTAAATTAGATACTGAAGAGCTTACCCACTGTTCTGCAAATATTGATGCAATGTGATTTTCAGCAAACAAGAAAATGAATAAAGCACCTGGAATATATGTATAAAAATGACATCTTATCTAGAAGACTTCACGCTGTTGGTTCACATCTTTGAAATGAAGTCAAATTATTTTACAGGTGAAAACACCTTTCACATACCTACAACCATCTCATCATATATTATAGAGACTTCATTTCTGATTAAAGATAATACAGTGGTATACAACTAATGATTAAATCTAATCTCCCTTATTATTGACACCCACATTTTATTTAAATAAAGAAGGTACTACTATTTCAATACATCAGCACGTGGATTTTTTTTCTCCTATTTTTATATACCTGCAATTGCACATATTTCAGCAAAGAAAACTCACACATTTGTTTTCACAGATCAAGTGCTTATGGAACAAACTTACTTTGAAGAATACACGCACCATGAAAAGCAAAATTCATTTTTATGGAAACACAGTTTGTAAGCTTTCTTACCCCTACCCCCACAACAAAAAGCATACCAATATCCTCAACAGACTTCATAGAGGCACATGGGTGGTCTGGAAATATTTGTAGACTCTTGTCAAGAGTTTACCCCAAGAGGTTCCTGTGTGTATATATGTACTATGTCATGCCCTTGTACATTCAGTATAAACAGGCACACACAAATAATCTTTCAATCTTCTTTCTCTCAGTAAGTTAATTCAACAGTTTCAGGTTACCAGTTCAGCAATATTCTGATCACAGGATAGTGGCAAATGGAAGAAGGGAGAAACGAGAAAGCACTGGGTGACAAAAGCAGCAGATGGAAGAAAAGAACCTGCTCTGAAATTACTGTTCAATCAATTGGTGAGTTGTCCTCAAGTATAACGAGCACTGGAATGACTACTGGGAGCAAGTATGCTGGAAGCTGTGCCTTAGCTGGTGTAAAGATACAGAATGTTATTGAGGTTAATAGAACATGTGGGAATTTCCCCCCTGGTCTTTATGCTAAAGGTTGGATGAAAGGCAGAATTTCCATTCTCTAGGAATCCAAAAATCTATTTTTCATTCTGAATTAGAAAGAAAAATCAATAGTTTGTATTTCCTGTAAAATGAAAATCCTTCAAATTCTAGCTCTTCTAGAGGAAAGAACGAACGGGAGAGAAAAAAAATAAGAGAAATAAAGAGGGAAGACTTGTTGCTGGGTACTGCACACTTGAAGGAGGCTGGATCCCAGTAATTTGGGGAAAGGCAACCTTCCTCACAACCCACAAGAGATGCTCATGCTCTCTTTCTCTGTAGAAACAATAACAAGAGCTGGGTATTGCCCTGTCTGAGGCACCCTCTGAGGCATTTTGTTCCTATCTTAATCTCCCTCATTTTTCCCTTTCTTTCCATCCTCTCCTTCAAACAGGTTCCTCCTTAGAGCTGTTGTGCTCAGAGGTGCCGCCTAGCCCACAAAGATAATTTAATTGAGCTTTGGTAAATGACTACAATGTTATGGTTTGTTTTCGATGCTTTCCTTGAATAAAGTAGGGAATACAAATATTGATTTCTAATTTGATTCAGCTCTTCCCTGTGGTCAACTGTTAACTAGGGTCCTACCTATCTATTAAGTATTATATTTGGAGAAAATGAGGCAATGCTTTGTGATACTTTTCCACTGCTGTCACCCGTCATGATTATTTAAATCTAATTTCCAAATAAATGACTGACTGCAGTCCTTGTGTCCTTACCCAGGCACTAGATCACTGCTAGCCTGTGTGCAGGCTTTGCAACCTTCAGAAAAGCAGAGGTTTAAGTTCCAGTCATTATATACTTGAAGAAAGTCTTTCAGTTTCTTTTGGAATTGGAGTTTCATTTCCAGGCCAGACAGACTGTTTGTAATCTCAGTACAACACATTTACTTCAGACTGCACTTGCACAATACCTAGGTCCCATAATGAGTGAATTCATTACGGCAATTTATTAACAGACACACACTTAGAACAGGGACAAATTCTAACCAAACCAGAGATTATATGGCAACTGGGTCTCGAAATACAAACAAGTCATTTGAAAATATTTTAAGACCACCCGGAATTAGTTTCTAGCATAGAAAAGTTCATTCCTCTAAGCTAAGCTAAACTTAGCAGCTGAAACATGTTTTACTTTGTGTGTGAAGATAAATACATTTTAAAAGTATGTAGTTGAAGAGTGAGCACTCTCAGAAACAACGTGAAAACTTGAAGAGGTAAGCAGCCATACAACTAATAAAAGTAGGATTGTTCTTGCTGTGCTTAAATTTAGTTTTCTCATGTTACAATAAAAATAAAATGTACATAGATGTATTTGGTCTACAGATGTACAATATGTTCTCAGGTCAACCTGGAGAATATTTGGGCATTCAGGATGCACGTTTGTGTATTGTGGAACAGGAATACAAAGGAACTGAATGTATACATAACACTAGCTAGAACTGTCATAGCTATTTACAGCATGCATCTGAATAGGAAGCAAGTGGTGTTTACATTAGTGAACTGAAGATCTGTATTTAACAATATCTGGAAACTATTTTAATTTGCAACACAGAAGATGTGAAAATTAAAAATACCTAAAAATATTGAGGCAAGGTGGCAATTTGTCTGTCATTAGAGCTCGTTAAGAACCACTGGACAAACAACTTTTTGGGAACAAATTATGTGTTCTGTCAGATTCCCCCAGTTGTATGAACTTACCTGTGTTAATATTTACACTTGTATGTACAATATATACATATATAGAGAGAGTAATGTCCCTTAGCCAAAAAGTGCATGATAAGCACAAGTGATTAAACTTCAGTTTTCCAGCATAAGAATATTAAAGTCTTCTAAAAGTTTTAACACAGTTCATCTGATAAACCTTTAAGCAAAACCTTCACAGGGTCCTCAAGAAATGACTTTAAAAGACAAATGAGTTTGAAAATATCTCTTGTTCAGCTGTCTTGTTAAGTTGGCATGAGCTACTTTAGCCTTGCCTCTCCCAGAAGCTAATTTTCACTTCTAATTCCAGGAAAAAGTATCTGATACATGGTAACATTTATCTGAACGTAAACATCAAAGCAAAAAGTTTGACAAGTAAAGACAAACAAATTCATCCAGAAAAGTTGCAGAACAGTGTCAGTACTTGCTAGAAAACATGTTCTCCCAAAAGATCCATAAGCTCCTTCCTCCTACCTGAGCTAATCCCATAAGTGAAGGAGGGGGTGAGGGATCAGAGCAGCCTTGTGCATCAGCTGATAAGGCCTGCTGCTGGCCAGGTAAACATGATGAACAAGGACAGATGAAAAAGTCAGTTAACTTTACCAAATTTTAAAGATGGGCTATCATTAGGTGTACGAAACCAAACCAATACTTCAAATTCTACCAGTAATAACAAAATGAGCTTATGAAGAGGACCACTCAGTTCATCGTGGTTTACCAGAGACCATTTGGTAACAGCTAAATAATGCATGCTAATTCAAAAAAGATCTAGAAAGTCTCAGTCAAAATTCATTCAATGCCTCACACTTTGAGGAGAAACACCAAAAAACCCCACATCCAGTGAGCGAATTGCCCATCTTCTATGTACAACACATGGTTCACTGACTGACATCACTCTGAGAAAGAAATCCATTTGTAGGCTATAAATCACTAAGCTGAAACTTTCATGCTAGTAGCTTTTCATGCACTTTGTTTGAGGAATGTTGGCAAAAAATCCAGAGTGATGCACCATCTTTTACTGCAAAATATGCATCATTACAATTTAGAACTACTGATAAAAAGTGAAAATCAATTTCTTCTGTCATACCTTTGTGCAGAGACCATTTGGAAGGTGATCTGCTGCAGCTCCAATCACTCCCACATTTTGCAGCACCTAGGGAAAAAACAAGCAGGTAAACCCAAATGGTGAAAAAAAAGAAAGCAGGAATTTAAAGATATAGGCTTCTGGTGTCATTATAGACATCTCCAGCAAGAAGTCTGGCAAATTCTTTTTATTTATGCAGATCCATCATCCACTTATACGAAGACAAAGACTATTACTTGCTTCAGTAAGAGCTGGAACAAACCTCCAAATCACAAATGTCAGAGGCTTTCTTGCTTTGTGATGTTTAATACAAGAAGGTATTAAACAGATACTGCATTTTGAGGGCATTTTTACAGCATGCAGATAGTAACAGATTACAGAGCACCCACTGAACAGTGCAATGCTGCCCTATAATTGCATGTTGTGGTCAACACGCATTTTGTGACAGAACACTTGAAGAACTTCAAGGTGACTGGAAATTTAATCCCAAAGAACTCACATACAGGAGTGCATTGCATCTAGATAGAAGGGGGCCTGATATCAATGGCTGAATAAACAATGAATTCTAATCAAATATTGTCCATTCTATGAAGCAGTTTATTCTGTGAAAACACGATTTTTTCATTGCCTGTTTTGAATTGGGCGAAATTCAACAGCGTTTTCTTTGGGTGCATTTTGGTTTGTTTGCTTTTGAAAAGCCAAATGTTTCATTTCTGTTTTCATGATGGAACATCCCAACTTTCCGGTTTTAAGTTGCAAAAAATCCCCAAATAATAGAGATGGAGTAGAAGAGGTTGAAACATGCACACGCATCGTCTGCCTTTGATCATTTTCCAGCTTTACACAGGAAGCCATCAAGAATAAAATAAACTCACCAATTTCCCTTCCTTGTTTTTATCTATTTATTTTTCATCCCAGAATCTCAAGCTGTCTTTGTCACCTTTAAAGTTCTACTCACGTATGCATTAAAAAAAATAAATACAGTGTTTAATTCAGGCATTTTAAAACACCAATACCAGAGAATTTCACAGTTGCAGCTGCACTCGGTGTCCCTCTCCTCGACGATACATATCAATCATGTGCAAAAGCAATGACCTGGCCTTTTACTGGTTGGAGTTGAGTGCCCCACTATCTCCTTTACAAAGAGTTGGGAAAAATGCCAGAAGGCCCAGTAAGACTCCCTAGATTAGACTCATTCCTGGGTTCTCTGCTCTAATCAGCAGCAGTGCATCCCTGCTGATAGATCTAGCTGCCTTCACTCAGCAACATCCACCTATGCTCAGAGGTATAATATTATTATTTTTTTTTCCAGTTTAGTTTCCCAAGATTATAGATTTTTATTTGATATTTGTTTATCTTCAGGCAGCAACAAGCACAGCTGGACTCCTGCACTGATCTACAGATTCCAGATACATTTAAACAAGGCACTGTTTACAGAAGAAAGTGGAAAGACATGAAGATTTACTCAGCACCCTTGTTCATCTGAACATGCGACTGTGTAAGCTGCTATATAAGATCTCACAGCTTAAGTTACTAAGGTTAAAGATCAGCAGCTATAGCCTCACAGTTTTTTATTAGCTTTCACTCTGTTTTTAACCATTTCTTGGAGCTCTCTTTGTTGCTCTCCCAGAAATGCTTTCTAATATCCAGAAGGGTTTTTATGCAGCCCTTAAAACATATTCACTGCCCTTCTTACTAGTATCATCCTTTCTCACAGGGAGTGTGTGCTTGGGGGTGAGGGAAGGAAGATGCAGCAAGTGGAAAAATCAGTTTTTCAGTCTCTAGAGCAACATGATGTTTACTCTGCTTACTATTTCCAGCTGTGACAGGACCCAAACCCAATGAAATGCCTCTTCAATAGAGTCCTGTGATATGCAGTGCAACTGGAAGAACGAGCCAGCAGAGTACAGAAAGATTCAAGATCTGTCATACATTAACATTCAAAATGCTTTTTAGTAAAGAATCTAAAGAAGGAAATTGTGCCCCAAAAGGTGGCTAGATGGTCAATTATTTATTCTGTTTCTCTTCCCCTCTTCTCATATTTACCACGCTTTGCTTCAGTTTGTCTGATTTACTGTCCCGTTTGGACAATAAAATAAGGTCACTGGTTGGAAGGGTTTTCATTATTATTTTGGTTTATGTTTGCATTTCTCCCCACAAGCCTAATTAACTCCTGCTTTGTTGGAAAGCTGGTTGTATGTACAAAGTAGGTACAAACATCTTAACAAGCAGTCAGTGGCTGCATGTGGTATATATTTAAAATACTAACTTAGATGTATTTTGATAATGCAGAACATGCTTTGAACAATCAAAGGACTATGCAGAGAAGCTATTAAAACATCCCATTTATGTCCTTGTTTATAACTATTTAGCTTACATATAATAAATTGTCCTCCTTTTCCCCTGATCAGGGAATACCCATTTGTCTTTCCTCAGTTAGTTAACCTGTGCCAAAAAAGTTAAGAGAGTTCCAGCTTCAAAAATCAGATTTCTTGTTATCGTTCTTCAAAATAAGAGCAAGTGGGCTCAGGAGTTGATAGAGAAGGGAAAAAATGTCAAAAAGCAACAGCAAGATTTTATTAACTGCAGAGATGTTTGAATTGCTAATTTGGGAGATCACAAAGTTTAAGCAAAGTGGAGGCCTTATATTTTGAGGAATGTAAAGTAGGAGAGAGACAGCAACAGCAGTATTGGCAGAGAGCTATATCCATATCATTCAGGGATAATAAAACTACAAATAAATTATAAAATTAACAAAACCATGCTTACAACCTTTGACACTCATAAAAACTTTTTAAAAGGCACAAGAGCTTTGACCTGGTTTCTGTGGTTTTCATTTGATCTTGTACCTCAGACTGACACTAGGGAAGATCAGAGTAATGCTTCTAAGCACAGAAACATGTTATCCCTAAGTGGAATCATTTTAAGATTTATGATTACGGGCGTATTCTTTGTAATCATAGATCTTAAAAAATGTATGAAGAAATACAAATATTAGATAATCTTTTTTATTAAAGTACTAAAATTTAAGTACTGCATTTCAGTGAGAGATATCCATAGAGTTAATTCCTAAATGTGGATAAACTGTAACTACAAGGTAGGTCATGGACTCCACTCCTCAAATGCAGTTCTCTGTTGAAGTAAATAAGCTGTGCTAAAATAAGGGCATTCTGCCTGTGAACGAGGCACACGCAGCACTGCCCAGCACATGCTCTGTGTAGTGGTGAAACTAAGGGATTTTTCAATATCATGGATCACAGATGAACTAAATTCCATGTCCCTTTGCTCTCTTTTTATTATTTTAAATCATATTACACCATTGATTTAAAAAAAAACCCCTCCCCACAGAATCCAACAGGACTCTGCTTGAAAATTGATGGTATGAGATGGCCTTAAGTATTCTATTTGATTCAGCTGCAGAGATGGACTGACCGGGTTAAAAAAGGTGAAAACCACAGCAGCAGGTAGGCTGCAAATAGACCAAAAAAAGAATTATCTCCTTCCACTCAATGATTTCTGTGAGTAAAAGTCGGTTTTCTACTGGCTCTCCAAGAGAGCACAGTAGTGGGCAAAACGCTGCAGCTCTTTTCCCTCTCGCCCTGTTGAGTGGTTCAAGGAAGGAGAGATGAAACCTTGTCTGCACGGCCCACAGGCACCGCTGCGTCCCCGGGACCTGGGTACAACCCTCCAAAACAAGACTTCCTTATCACCCCCAGCTCTGCCCCTTCACCCGGCCATCAAAGGATGCTGCAGGCCAGCCTCTGCTTGCTTTGATGTAACAAATAAATATGATTATCCCATTTCTACTTCTGTAGGCAGAACCTTGCACACAACTGAGGAGTACCTAGAACCTAGAAATTTCAGAAATCTTTTAACCTGTGGCATTGACTGGTACAGAATCAACAGGAATGAAGTCAGCTTTTAGCTACTTCAAAGACAGAAGACTGGAAAGGAATAAGAAGAGTTTCTTCTATAAGCAGGAAAAGCAACTGGTGATCATGGACAGGGGGGGGTATATTTTTGGTTCATCCAATTTTTCAGTGTGGTTTGCAAACTTCAGTGCAAAACCTTGAATAGAAAGCTTATGGGGTATTAATTTATACGGAAAAATACTCAAATAATACAAGTTTGCTGTAAGGGTCATAAATTGCAGATCAGTGCCTAGACATGCATCTAGCAGAATCCAATTTTTTTAATAGCTCAAGAGGCACAATTTATATTCTAAGGGGGCAAAAGATACATAGCATACTACCGTATTCTCTCAGCCTAATTTTAAATATGGCCTAACTCATTTCCCTTCCTAGTAAATTGTCCAAGACTGATGATGAGAGCACGGTGTTTATTCTAGACCCACTTTCCTCACATTTCCTCAAGTAAATTAACCCCAGTGCCATATGAAGAACACAATTCCAGAACCCTAAACCCGATCACATCACTCTTGCTCTCCCATCATCCATGTAACTGCAGGCCAAGCTCAAAGGGACATTAATTTGTGTGGAACAGATCATATTTAGCATATAAAATCAAATGAAAATAGAACTAAAGTACAAGCTCTTATACAAATAGCAGAACTTTTTTTTTTTTTTCTGGGGGGGAGGGGAGGGCCGGAATGGGATGACAAGATGTAGAAGAATCTGTATCACAAATGGAAAAAGTACCAATGTAAATGAAAATACTTTTTTCCACTGTGCCCCTGTATGGCTCCTTTCTGATTAGAACAAGTTTCTTTTTAATATTACGTGCTTAGTAACAGAAAAGAATTTGTAATAAGATTTCTTGTAGATGAAGCATCCGCTTTTCCCTTTCAGGAAGCAACATTTTCTTTTACCCAGCACGCATTTTAATTGCCAAAGATGCAATTTCCCTTATGAATAATTTGAATACAGCTGACTTTTTGACTAAGCAAATTTTCTTCAGAACTCAAATGATGTGTGCACTGTAAAATATGGAAAACCATGTGGCAGGGTAGCAGAAGCAAAGTGATGGAAGCATAGCATTAAAATTAATGTCATTTAAGAAACCTCGGAGGTTCTTATTCTGTCAGGGACACGTGCCTCTGACCAGATGCACAGCCTACATTTCAGTTCACGGCCACGAAGCTGTTCTCTGCAAAGCTCAGTTCACATCACCCTACTTCACGTCAGCTCCACCATGACAGACCTTCTGTCGGCGGCTCGAAACGGCTCTGCAGCAAATCCCCTGCGAGGTGGAGCGTGGCTATAAGGCTCTGTCTCTCCAGCAGGGCATTCCTTACTGCCTTTCCCTCATATACCACCCTCACGGGGCCTCAGCTTCTGCCTTCAAGTATGAACAGCTTATTGAAGTCACTGTGTCCTGCAGTGGGGAATCGAGCTGTGGCAGCTACAATTAAAGTTGGGTTTGGTGGGTTGTTTTTTTTTACATAAAGCATAAGAAAGAAGAAAAAAGATTAGAAACTCAAGACACACATTCTTTTCTAGAGAAAGTAGAAGGTGTGAATTGTCAATAAATCATGCAAGAGACTTAGATATCATCAGAGAATCCTAGATAACTTGTAACAACTAAATATTAGATCACCATCTTCCAGTAACAGAACCAAGCTCCTCACAAACAGTGGTGTTAACGACAGCACAGGGCACAACCATGACCACTAAAGCAGCTTTGTTGGTCCTGTCAGTCTATAGAAGTTGGAAATGCATTATCCGGTCCTGCAAACGCACGCAGTGAATGCTCTGTGCAAGCTGTATTAGCTGCCTAGTCTAGTAAATAAACTGAAATACTAATTATTCCTTCTTTGGAAGGGGGCTTCATTATTTATTTTAATGTTAGATTTATTCCACTAAACTTTATTTTACAAGGATTTTGTTGGGAAAATGTGTCTCCTAAGGGAAAGAAACCAACTACTTTTGTACCAGCATAAACTACTTCAGTTGATGAGTAACCACTAACCATAACTTAATATAATTTCCAATTATTTGCATTTTCACTTGCCTGTAGCAGCCAAGCCATCTGTTACACTTTATTTCTTTATTACCATCTTTTCAACTCAGCAGAAGTAAACACTCTTTATCTATGCCTGCTTAGCGGTAAGCCCGTGTTCAGCTAAGCTGTACCAGGGACTCAGAAGAAACAAAACTCAGCAGTTTCTGGTGTGTCTTCCAAATGCCTGATAGAAGATTATAGTTCACTGAACCAGATACATACAGACACTAAACTCTGGCAGGTGGACATGTATTTCATTAAGTGGATCCTCATCATGTTTTATACTATTCAGGTGTTGGGTTTTTTTAACCAGTTCCATGTAAATTGATGTAAATCTGCTGTAATCTTATATTCAACTCCATTTTAGAACAAAACCTCACAATTAATGTATTCTTCAGTACAACAGATCTTGATTAATAGAATAAATCCAGAAAAAAAAATAAATTGATCTACTTTCACATGTGAAAAAGGCTTGTTGGTTAAACAGAAACACTTCATTCCTTTAGCAAATAATAAAACACTTGTAAAAAAATGGGCCCTTGACTTTATTAAGTCACTTAAATCCCATATACCACTGAGCATGCTGAGCATTTCCTATTACTGGTGAGACAACAGGCTCTTTTTGAGTTTAGGTGATACAGACTGTTTAAGACAAAGTAAAACAAAAAAAAGGAAAAAGAAAAAAAAAGAAAAAAGGCTAAAAAAGACTGAAAGCAACAAAACTCCTACACCACTAGTGATGCTGTACTGATCATTGAGTTGTGGGATTTAAAAGAATCCACATTAAAACTTAAAAAAATGTTTTCCCTCTGGAGAACAGCACTAATTAATTCATTAGTGATGAAAAATGTCCATGTATTTAGGTCTATCTTCTGATGAGGGAAATCTTCTCTGGGTGTTGAAGAGCAAAGTATTCCCAGAAATTAATACATTAAAGCATCTCTCTGTCGGGAGGAACTTTAGTAAAATTCTGAGGGAGAAAAATTAAATGAATTTCTAAACTGTTTGTTACTGTATACAGTTCTCAATATTTAATGGGCACATACAAGTTGAAAAGAGGACATAACCTCTTCTTTTCTTTTTTCTTTTTTTTTTGTCCTTTAAGATTGTAGTGATGAGATCTTTTTATTTTTACTGAAAACTTATAAAAAAAAAATAATCTACCATCCTGCATCTCTACATAGATGTATCTAGAAGAAAACTATTCCAGTTCTACCACTGGAATTAATAACAGCTAAATATCATAAGCAGTTGTATTAACATTTAGGGTGTGCATGGTCAGAGAACACTCATGAAAAATGTAGGAAATGACTCATATTCAGGGATATTTAACCTTTTACAGATTGAGGGCCCTAATAAATGTCTATTAGAAGAACAGAGCTCAGTAAAAGTACTGCAGGAAAATACCTCTATACCCAGTATTAATTTGACATGAGGAAGCAGGAGGTGGTGGGGAAGTCACCAGAAATCACCTTAGAGCTCACGAGGGGAAAAAACCCCTCGAGATGAGTCACCAGAAAACAGATTCCTAGGAAACAGATCCCGCATAGAGAAATTCTAGTCCAGGAGTTGTCAGTTTAGCTGCGAGGAGAAACAGCAGCCTCCACAACATATCACAAGTCTCTGGGCCACTAAAAAGTTCAACCCTCATTGCCACGCCTGAGAGGCACGAGAGTAGATAAACCCACTGTCTGGGACTCCCAAAGCCCTAATGCTCCGACGATTTCACGGAGATGCAAGATCACACATAATAGCTTATGGCAGGCTGAGCAGCTTGTTTTCCTTCTTTAATAAGATAAAGTAAGTATAATTTAACTTCATCACCTCATAAATGCAAAGAAAATTTCAGAGAATCCTCCAAGGGAAAGCTCTTCTCAAGTATAAAATGTATCACACTTGTGCTTATGTAGGACTATCTCATTCTTTTTCTTCTTTACAGGATAAACAGAGTCCCCTAAGCTATAATACAGCTGAGAAATTCTGCCTGGTTATGTGCATTTCCCTGTAACATTTAGATCAGTAAGTGGGGGTCTCTTGTCATTAAGGTCTTATCCAGACACTTTTACTTGTATTGCTTTGTTTCTTCATGGTATTACTTTAATCACTGATGAGTCTTCCATGGTCTGCCATGCTGGATGACTTGTAATACAGTGGAAGCTTGCACAGTACATGGTCTGCCTTGGTTCTGAAACCAGCCCAGTAAAGGCTGATGATACATCTCATTTCTGTTTTAGAATTAAATCTACCTGAAAATACCATTAAACAAGAAACAGATGTAGAATTTCAGAGCCCCACCAAAGAGGAAGGAAGAACTTTTGCCTGAATAGTAGGCTAAGCAAGCAACTGAAACTAAAGGAACATGGAAGCTGCTGTAGTCTCACACACAGATAAGAGTGTGGAGAAGCTAATCAAAAGCAGCAGATATTTCATGCAGTGTACACCTCAGATGGCCCTTTTTTACTCTATTCTCTTGTTTTTAAGGAAATAAGCCTCTTAACCCCAGTAAGTATAAAAAAAAAATAAATCCATTTGCAGTTTCCAGACCATTATTTCTGAAAGCTACAGAAAAAGGCTTTATGTGTTCAGAAATTTTAACTTCTTTTTTTTCCTTTATTTTTCACCATTTCTGTAGATGTTTGCATTTATCTAGTCTAAGCAAACTGTTTTAGGCAATTTCCAATTTACAAAGCTGTAAGCCTTTCCCCTGAGCACAGTCTGATTTTTTAATGTAGGCAGTTCTCTTGCTTTAAAATATGTTACTTGTTTCCAAATCTGAAATTCTGAAAACCATCAAATCTTTGCCTCAGACCTGAAAGGGGTTTTTTTTCCCCACATCCAGCCTTCTAGAGAGATTCTTTGTACACAAGTAAATCAGAAGTAGTGTCTGTGAAATACTACTTTCTCTATAAGTTCCATCTTTCAGTCTTACCTATATGTAATTGTAAAAAACCCACAACTGGGCAACAGAAAATGGAAAAAAAAAAAATTATCTTGTGAGACTACTGGAACTTTTAGAAAAACAGACTGATGCAATGGAGAGAATAAGAGAATATTTTTGCTTGAACAGTTGCAGATTCATTTTCAAGGAAAATTTCAGTGTTAGGACAAAAGGTCTACTGGAATGGCAGAAAAGAAATGAAACCCAAAAGCCAATAAACGGATATGAATATACAAAATGCAATAAAATTCAATATCAAATGAAATAAACACATATTTAGTAAGAGATCTTTTCTTTTCCTCTGCGGAATCAGAGCAATAAATTACATAAACCTGAGACCAGCTAGAGACCAGCATTTGTTCAGTATAGTTGCACTGAAACATTGATGCTTACAGAACTGAAGAGACTAACCTTGCTCAGGAAGCACCTATCAACTGCAGAAAGCTGACTCAGACACATCACAGGTGGGAGAGAGCTGTGTGTAGTCCAAGTAGCGTGACTTACCATGATTTACAAAGTCACTAAATATTCAGCCAAATATTCAGTCCCAAGACCCAGCGAGCCCAGCCCAGGCAGTGTTCCCCTGCTATCATTACTATTTCTATCAGAGAAGGCAATTCTGTTACAGCAACAAATGCCTCCTGGAACTAATTGGCACTCATTGGCAATCTCAGCACAGAGGCTAATCAAGTACCTTTTGAGCCCGAGAGTTTCTGAAGAGGTGATCTCTCCAGCTCAGAACTGAGACTTTGTAATGAGGCAGGATAAGGATGATTCCTTTGCTAAGTTCTCATCCCTCATCTGCTTTCGCTGTAAAAAAAACCAAACCAAGATTCATCCATACGTTTAAGGAATACAGGAAGCCCCTGTGTAGGAAAAGCATTCATGTTGCGCTTCACTGCTCACAGGGAGAAGGATCACAAAGGAAGCTTGCAGTAAGAGCTGCTTTGTTCCCTGCTCCCAACTATTACATTGCTTGGAGAAAACTATTTGGGATCAAGTAGGAAATATGAGTGAACAGTGGTAACAGCAAACAAAGGCAAAAAACCTCACCAAAACCACTACAACAGGAAAATTAAATCAAGTAGTAGCTTTATCAAGCAAGTCTATATTCCTATCAGATGACTTATTTTTATTGTGTGGAGCACAAATAGAGACATCAGTTCAAGCTCACAAGCACCTTTAAAATAAAGAGAATATCTTAAATGCTGGACCTCAGTCTTCACCTACATGTTGGAAATGCTCACAATACAAGAGGAAGTCTTTGACCAGCACAAGTGTGACTCACAAGCGTCAGAGAGCTAGGCAGTCTGGAGACAGTATAATGGGCTTAAGCCAAAGCTCTTCAGAAAAAAGGGTGGATAAAGTGTGTATTCTTGAAGATGGGATTATAACTGCAGTTCATCTGCTTTTTTTCCTCATTTTCTCAGACATAATGGTTCGTTCTGGTCATCAGTTCACTGGAAAACTTGAATTAAACACTTACTATTTTGGATAACTCCCAATAAGCACGTTTACTGATTTGCTTTGCTTTTAGCATTGGTCTGAGATGAGGCACTTCTAGGCCACCTGATATTAAACCACAACTGTGCTGCTGTGAAATAACTGGTTCAAGGAATAATAGGGTTATGCTAATCATTAGTATGATTACTGAGTTATAAGACATAATAAGACATACAAGTTATTGTTTTCACATCTATTAAAAAACCACCCAGCAGATCTTCAAGAAAGAGCAAGTCAGAAGCGCACGTTAACTCTCCCTGCAAAGAGGACAGGGGATTTGTCATGCAGGTGGTTAAAGGGCAGACCTCCAAACTCCACCGCTTCATAGACGCGCTGAGCGGGTGTCGTTTGCCAAAAGCCAAACTGTCCTTCTGGCACACGTGGCTCCAGGACGGGAAAGCTGTGCCAGCGGATCCGCGGCTGCAGCCTCCGACACGGGCCCTTTGGCTGCCCCTCTCCTGACACGCTCTGCAACTCTGCAGCTGATGACAAGCTTTTCAGGGCAATGGCCATTTAGGTATGGGGATTGCTGATGGGCTGTCTATGGCAAGTGTACAAGCGAGTCCAAACTTCTTTGGGAACTGCTCTGAATCCGGAATTGTGTGAGTCTTTTTGTGCTTGCTCTGACAGTAAAGATAATTCCAAGTATTTCTGAGTCGGGAGATAGTAATGTAATTAGTTATTACATTTAGTTAATAATTTATGATACTTTTATTACTAACCAGCAGAATTAAAGATGAAATACTACTAAAATGTCAGCTCTAAATGTGCCTGATCACAAAGATTTTTTTCTTTTTTTTTTACTGTATGTGTTATTCCTGCTAACTGTTTAAAAATTATAACTCTCTGAAAAATCAAGAGGTTTATAATTTGCATATACCACCTTGGGCCTTTACCTCCAGTTCTTCAATTTAACTAAGACACTCATCTCAAAATCTTTTGATTTTATTAACTAAAGAAATTTAGAGAATGGACATCATCTACTATTTTTCTCTCCGGTACTCCTCTCTCTTGCTCCTTGTTGCTTTTAGTACCATCTACACTACCTCAAGACTGAGGTACATTTGCAGCCCATCAGTTCCATTTTGTACTCAATGTTTGCAGAATCAGATCAGAGTAAACACAAGACTACATCTGTGCCTTGGTTAGGAAAGCTGAAGACTCCCCAGTGTTCACATCTCAGCAGCTAAGCTATGTCCTACCAGTCAGTCTAACTACATGCACTCATATTAGTGATCATATCCTATCTCTTCAGAAAGACAGGGGTCAGGTTTTTAGGTAAGAGTACCTTTCCACAAGAAACTGAATTTTGGTATAGGGAATTTTAATCCATGTACGCCTGTATTTACAAATGGAAGATGCCAGTGTTCCAAACTAAGAACTGCAAAAGACTACCACTTCTTCACTACCACTCAGAATATACACTCCTTAACAGACTTTAAATTTACTCTTATTACAAATTTTTGAGAATGTAGAAGTACTTTCAAAGCACAACTGAAATCAGCACGGAAAGGGCAAGACAAGGAAGACAGTGAGCTCTTTCCTTAGCCTTGTCAAGGTGACAAAAGCCATTCCTGCTCCACGAGACACATGGAGAATACATCAACACAAACAGACAAATCTTTGATGATTAGTTAATATGTATAAGCCCTCACAACTAACAGGCTACAAGACAGACAGCTTCAGACGCATATAAATTCCAGAGTAGCCAAAGCATTTAAGCCTCTCTGTTTTTAAGCTACCGTCCAATCATCACCTAGGATTTCCCCAAGCAACAAAGCAACTCAAAGTGAACTATTCTGAAAGTATTCTTACTTGCATTTGATTTCCAACTTCCTATCTTGATTTAGCTCTGTACAGAAGCTGGCCTTCCTATGCCATGGTATTGCTTCAAGTCTACGTAGATCTAATATTCATAAATATCTTGAGGTAATGGAAGTCCTCCTCTGTCACAACAGGCAGCATCTACCACAGTTTTAATAATAGCAACAAGTTAGTGTTCCTAATGTCAGAATCTCTTCCAGATCAGCCTGCTCACTATTTTCCTACATCTAGAGGAATCTACTTATTTGCAGTAGAAGTTGATGCTCTTGTGGATGGGTCATTTTATCCCCTCTTGGGGAGGATCATCTCCTGCTCAGTCCGTATCTTGCTGGAGAACACAGACATGCTTTTCTGAAGAACTCTTCCTCCCAAATACGGTACGTAACTTATTCTGTCTCCCCTTTCCCATTTATTTTGGTAGCTACAGATTTCAAACACAGCTCCAGAGCTCAAGGTCAATATCAACTCCTGTGAACTGCGAGTTCAAGGTAACTGTAAAATTATACACAGCAATGTATTTAGTTTAGCAAAGAGTATCTATCATATGCTATATATGTGCTTATAGCATACATCTGTAACATGTATTAAATATACCAGCAGAGGCGCTCAATTAACATTTGATATAAAGAAAATCTTTTAATACTTATCATCTCAATGTCTTGAAACAATATGTACTTGACTTAGCTATAACTTACTTTCTTACTAAGAGAATTCTTATAGGTAATTTCTGTCTATTATGGTGTTAAGTCTCATGGGAAAATCTGTTCTTAAAATACATCTCTCACTTAAGAATAATGTAGTTACTGCATTCATAGCTTACTGAAAAGGCAATCTGTCACTGAGATCAAAAATGAGCACTATCAAGTATCTTCAAAAGTGCTACATCTGTCCATCTTGCAGACAGACTGAAACAGAATTTTTGAATGGAAAACAAAACACAGGTTATAAACAAACAAGATGAGATTCGAATATGGGCACAGGATATTACCCTGAAGAAATTTAAATAGAAATGAAAATGTTGTGAGGTTATGGAAAGATACTAGTTACATATAATCATGTCATTAACTTCCCTGAAATAGATTCACGATGCCTCTGTAACCCTTACATCTCTTATGTTATGATTTTTATAAGAACTCTTCTGCTCTTAAGATGGCTCTTCTTTCTTTTGATAGGAAGTTCCCATCATATGTGGGACATGAAATGGCTGACAGAATACTAATATCTTACAAAAAATTACCTTCTGATTAATAACTACCACTTCAACACACACAAAAGAATTTATGAAATTCATTATTTAGGAGCCTGCGCTCTAGACAGGTGCCAGCAGCAAGTTATCTAAGATTCAACATCAGTTACTAGAGTACAGAAAGCACATATGCTAAGGAGAATAGAGTTCAAACTAACAAAATGAGAAATGAACCAGCTAACCAGAAGAGCAAAATTGCGGCCTGAAGTTTCTAAGTAAAGAAAACTATAAGAAAAGTTTGCACGTGCTCGCTCTTCTCTTTTGTTTCAGCTCACATGGAAAATGAGGTTGTATTCACTTACTCTTCCCCCCACCCTTCATATTCAGCCAACTGCATGGCTGAGAACTTGGGAGGAGTGGGCATTTGTAGGGCTTTCTAAGCACTGCTGCAGGTAGCTGCAGGTAGGACTGCATAGGTAGCTCATCTTGGGCCACAAAATAATGTAATAGTAAATAATTACATAAATATTAAATTCAAACATACTTGAAGTCCTGGGTTAATTTTCTAAGTTTCCACCTCTACATACACCTTGTACTTTGTTCTCAAAATCCACCATCATGGAAGAGCAAATGCCTTTTTTTCCACCAGTTATTCACTATTGACAGATATTGCTGAAAGACTTCTCAGTCCGACATTGATAAAAGTGTAAAATACCACTCATATAAACATGATTTTCATTATTCATCTTTGATACATATATATTGTTTCTGCTCTTCTAATTCTAGAACCTGACACCCTCAGACAGCAAATTTCACCTACAATGTGGTGTAGGTTGGCCTGCAGCAAGACACAGCGTCAGAAAGCAGTAACTGCAATGGCACAAAACCTTTATCAATACAGGGTAGTTCACACTGGGTATATCACCTGGATGATTTAGAAACTATGTCTGGATTATTTAGAAACTATTTCCTCTACTAGAGGAAAAATCCTTACTCTTCTTCCCAGGAAACACAAATATAATCACAATAGAAGGCAGACTCTGAATACTAAAACCCAAGATCTTTATTTCAGCCAAGTACAACCTTTGGTGCATAACAGACATTAGCAAGGGTCTGACAGAAACTTATCCTAAATCATCTTCCTGGTTTTCTACCAGATATTGGCCACATATCTTGCCCCTATTTGCCAGACATCCAAATATCTTACAAAGTTTTATTAATCCTTCCTATGTAAAAGTCTCTGTCGCTCTGATGCCTAGCCTACCTCCCCTACCTGACTAGTAAAAGCATCCTAATAGCAGCAAACTGGCAGAAACCCTGTATGCACTCAGCCTCCTCCTCATAACTGACAGCACAGAAGCCTTCTACCCACTTAGTCTCTTTTCTTCAAGACAGACAAAAAGGGAGGCAACTTCATCGGAAGGTAGCAGTTAAGAAACTTGACATTTCCCTGCTTGATGCTCACTTTCATCAGCTATAAGCTCTTGACTTTAATACTGAAAAATAATAAAGAAGAGCGAAATCAAAACTGACACTGTGTGTCTGCTTAGACTCATGGTGCCTATATGCTACCGCAGCGCACAATATGCTTTTTCAAAAGCATTTGGCTTTTGAATGAGAAGTACCTTGAGCTCTATCTATTCATTACCTATAGCAGGCAAGGCAGTCTTTAAAGAGGAAAATTCAAACACATTTCAGATGCAGCAATCCATATCTTCCTAAGTAATGTGTTACATTAGTGTACCCTACAACAATAAATAAACCAGAGGGGAAAATTCATATTGTGACATGCTGCAACAAATCACACCACCCAGATAGATTCGCATGAAAGGAACAACAGTGCCTTTTAGGAAGATTTTTTCTGTTTTATAATTTTCAACAAGTGCACCGAAGCTACTAAATAAACTCTGTTTGAAGCTATCTGAGGCTTACAGAAGATGAATTACTTCAGGTTTTAGCCTTACATTATTTTTATTGTTACTCCTCCGTTCCTCTCTTTTTTCATTTCATTCTCCAATAAAGAGCTAAAAGCTGAGTGACTACGTGTGTTTCTACTTACTGGTACACTTACACAGACTCAACTATACATGCACAAATCAGCAGCTTTTCCATCCCAAACCAGTTAATATTGTTTTCCTCTATTTATTCCTCCCAATTCATCAAGAAAAAAAAATAAAAAATTTCCAAGAAAATGGCAACAAAGCAGAAGTGAGCAAAGCAACACCATGATTCCAGAACAGCAAACCCCTGAGATATTTGTCTGGGAGTTGGGAAACCTAAGGCAGGTATTTAGACACGGCTAATTGGAGTTGGGACTCGGCCAATCCAGCTTCGTGCCAAGTCCACTCTGTTGGCTGTTGTAAGAAAAGGGAAGTACTCAGTGTCTTTTGTTTTAATGTGGAATCGTATCGTAAAACTTTATCACTCAAAAATGATACCTTGCCACAGCAAGCTTGCTTCAAAGGATATTCATCTCCAAAATGAAAATGTTTAAATAAAAATTGCAATGACTCCTACTTATCTTCACCGAAGAATGGAAAATAATTCCTTATGACACTGTTACAGAGACAGGTCAGAACACAGCATGCTTATGACCCGGTATAAAAATGTGTGTGCAGAAGAGATTCTTAAAGAGACACAATTAAATGGTCACTAGTGTTCATCAACACTGCAAGGGAACTCTGAACCGCTCTGTGGATTTCTTCAGTTTTCTAAACATAATTTTCTTTTCTGGTTAGAGGACAGGTGTTTAGTGCACCCACTGCTCACCACAGCTTATCAAACACTTAACATACCACACAAAACAAAGGACCCATAACGAAAGGCAAAAATCTACAAGTTGCAGATAACACAGAACAAGCAGTCAAGCGGGAGACATCAAGGATACCAGAGCTGTCTGAGGTCCCTGCAACATGGGGAGAAAAAAACACAACCCAAAAAACCATATTTAACATGTCACCAACGACTCTAGAATCTAAAAAAACCAAAACAAACCATAACCCAAAATGCAAAATATGACAGAAACCCAAACTGAAGCAAAGCACTGTTAGTACCTAACCGTCAGAGGCAAAATTTCTGACCTCAAATTTAGGTCAATATCCTGGAGCAGCACAGAGGCAACGCAGACAGTGGCCAACCCTAGCTGCATTACCAGTCTAATTACAGCCACACATGTCTCAGTTCCAAAACCAAAAGCAAGCAATACATGCCTACTCAGGTCTCATGTTCAAATATATAAAACCATGCCTTAGGCAGTGACCTTTTGAAAAAAAGGAATAGGTCACAAGGGAAGTCCTCCTCTGCAACCATCACCTAAAATGTCCAAGATCCATAAGGCACCTTTGGTCTTTTCAATCATGTGCCAGGTGTGTTGTGTTTGTGCCAATAATCATCCTCAGAAAAATCGAGTTAGCTGGGGCATGAACCTGCCAGGAGCCACAGCATCTACAGAGAACACACACTACAAATTTTTACTGTGGTCAAGAGAGATTTTACCTTTTCATTTTCTCTCACTGAACTTTGGAATTCTGCATTTAAAGAATATGAAGTTTGAAAGCCGAGCAGTGTATCTGCACATGCATGTGTTTCCAAGATAAATCATCCAGGAATTGAAATGAATGAAAACAATTATTTAGGATGAGGGGAAGTTCTCCAAACAGGACCTAAATATTAAGAAAAATATTCTCTATCACTGCTAATGACTTCTGTTCTTAAAACCTTTCTAAAGCTGAATTACACCTAGACTTGCACACGAATTAATTGCCTAGAGAAAGGACTTGTGGTCTAATCTGCAATATATTAGAGGACTTGGTATCTGATTGATAGACGGTGCTGCAGTAGTCATATTTTCCTTTCCCCTTTGGATTACGGCCAGCTCAGGAGCGCTATCTATAAATTACTGGGTTTCCTGAAGGTTAAGCCACTTAGGGGGAAAAAAATATCATTTACAAGCTGTAAATCTTTCTTGCAAATCTTACTTTCATTCTAGGTTGAATGCTTCTAATGATATTGTAGGAGCCCCACACTGAAAGCAAGACCGTGAGTGTGTGAAGCTGCAGTGCTCTGCTGCATAGCAAAGAAGATTGCTGCCATTACTGCAAGCACATGAACTTTGATTACACTTCCTCCAGCCGTTTGCCAAAGTGTAAAATCAAGTGCAAGAGGCTATATTAGATGCTTCATTGAGTTTTAATCAAAGGGAGAAATGCTATATCTATTTATTATTTATCTATCTTCAAAACGTGGCTAATATTTTCGTGATAATTGCTGAATTTCTGTAATGGCAGGCATTAAGTATGTCTACATATTAATGTAATTTAGTTTAAACGAAGTGCTAGTTAATTACAAAAAGTCACTCAGACACACGTACAGCCCCCTCAATTCTGCCACAGTTTGTAGAAGGTAAACTCACTTCTGCTGAAGTGCTTTAGCAAGTAAAATATGAATAGTGTTACCATTGTATTGAAGAAGCCCTGTTTCTGATACCACGGTAATACTGTTCTATTTCTTGTTGCATTAGCCAAGTCTTTCAACATACAGAATACAGAATTGTAGAAGAATTGTTTACATACTTTGAATAGATAAAAAATGTAAAGGGCAACCTACAGTGCAACTATAATTTTTGTAGTATGACAAAAACATGAAAAATCAGATATTAAGAAATAAATGTTTGTAGTTATTATAAAGACATTCAATAGTATCAGGGAAAGCATGAAAAACATCCTATCAAAACATGAAAGCATGAACAGTGTTTCACTTCCAAAACATGTAAATCTTGGAAGTGAAAATGAGAAGGAAGGGAGGAGAAAAAACATATTTTTTTTTTAAAGTAACAGACAAGCAGACTTAAATGTGAAGACTTCTAAGTAAATGTGAGTCCTCTTTAATAACTAATTGCTTAAATATGATATACCTGTTTCTAGGGTAACCATTCACATTTTGCCAAAGTAATTCAACCACTGAAATTCAGAGGCTTTTCATTAAATGAAACTTTGAACATCTTTTTACACACTATTCTATTGTTCTCATCTTCATTGTGAAACAGTCAAATAAAATCAGCTCATTAGGAAATCACTCAGTGAACACTATTCTTCAACTGCATGTATTTTGACTGAAGAGTCTACATGAAGTAGATGCTTAGACTCCTACAAAACCAGAGAAGGTCACTTGTATTTTGTGTCTCACCGTAACAATAAACACTACTTTGACATTTTGGCACATTGCATTTGTAGACCTAGCACATTTATAAAATTCTCCTCAACTTATAAAATCAGTTTCTTGCACTGGCTGTGGCCATCACAGTGTCTCCAGTTTCAGAAGGGTCAAGTGGGATACAGAAACCTGTCTCCAAACAGGAAGAAAAGCAACTGCAAGTTCTGCCAGTCGCACAAATTCATTCTTGAGTTACTCAAGAAACTACTACGTTCCCCTTCAGCTAAAACTCACAGATGTATGCATGGAACACCATGGTGATACTTATCCCATGGGGGCCAAGGAAAGCGAGGGACAAATTACTTCTTTGTATTAATTCTGACACATAAAACATCAACAACAAAGGAACCGAAAAGACCTTACTAAAACACAGAAAACTGACTCGAGAGGATGTGAGCTCCCAACCATTTCTGTGAGCAAGATTCCTCTCTCTGGTGTAAATCAACACCGACTTTTATGGAGCTACACTGGTCCATGCCAGATGGAAGTCTGGATTTCATCAGAAAGGCGTAACCATAGGAGGGAACAATAAAGAAACTAAGTTTCTCTGTCAGTAATTAGACATTAAAAATAATAATAGTAACTGTAATCAGGAGGAACAAGAGGCTCTAGCATAAGTTTCGGGCAAAGCCATGCTGAGCAACAATAAGATTACAGAACACAATGCCAGAGGTGATTCATACAATGGGAGAAAATTTCTGCGAGGCTAATGACAGAGCCATCCAAATCATACCTGGCAGGAGCACTACAAAAGCCACATCTGTTGCTGGGAATTGGCTGTCCTCTTTGAAAAGGAGGGCTACGTCGGGTTATTCATTGTGCCTGTCACAAAATGAAATATCAAAGTAAAACTGAAATCTGCTGTTATATTCCAAATCCCAGGAGCCTGTCCTCAAAGTGCCTCCTGGGTATGAGGATGCAAGAGTCCTTCACATATTCTGAACACAGGAGAAACGGGCATGCTGTATCAAAGGCTGTGAGGTTTGGATTTTTAGCTTTCAGGATACATCAAGACTTTGAGCAAGTGGAGAAAAACTGAAATGACTAATGGAATTTTAACATGAATTTTCATAACTTTCAATAAACTCAGCAGTTGCCCCTAAGTTTGTTCTCAAATTCGCTGGTTTTGCAAGTAAACCTGAAAACTTCCATTTGTGATGTAAACTCTTGACAATGGGGACAAAGAAAGGAGGAAGTGCTTAGCAAGTCTTTCTCAGAAGATGGGAAAGCATCACACTCATGTAAATGCTCGTATATCTTCAATAAAATAGCATTTATACACAGTTGTGTTAACCAAGTGCATTTATTCTGGTAAAAGTGAAAAGGTGAAGTATACTTGATCGATGTCTACAATAAAGTTAGGGTCTAACTGTTCCAAATCTGATAGCATTCTGAGAAAGATTTCCATCTTGTGTTTATTATTCTGAGAAATACATTAGTATCCTGTATAGTTCTAGCACAGCAATACGAAAGACTACGAAGCACTGGAGTTTGCCTTTCAGAAATACTTTGCCAGGATCTCAGAATAGCAAAAGCTGTATCTATTTGCTAGGCTTACAAAACAGGATGCAAAACTTTCTGACTTCGTGACCATTTCAGGACTGGTATGCTGCAGATACGGGGTAATACGATCACCAGTGTCATTAGGGAATTGCCAGCAATCCCTCCCTCACTGACAAGTTACACTTAACAGAGCTGGTTTTAATAATTTTCAAAGAGCAGTCAGCATCTGAAATTCATTGTATAAACAAACTTAATGGAAAAAAAAACTTAAAAGGCACTCCTGACATTCTATTTTGTGAATTACTGAGTTTATGGACTTGAGAAACTGCATGAAAAGGAAACCCAAATTACTATAAGCAGTTTCAGAGACAGAGTAACTGTCTGTCTTCTAAAGATATTCCTCCCAGCTCAAGGATTAAGACTTACTGCATACCTATGTTTCAAATCTTGCCCACTCTACTGACAGTAACCACCTTTACCCCAGTCGGTTGTAGAACCCATGCTCCAAGTATGCCTGCAACATGTTAATTTTAATGGACATCCAATCAAGTTCCCTTTAAAGACAGCATCCCAAATTCTGGTGACTTCTTTGCAGTGCTTTATTTATCAGCAACCACTCCTCTTCTATGAAGTCATGACACAAAATCACTCAACACCACCACAACTCAGTTAAGTTTGACTTGTTTTCTGTTTAATTTTGGCATGCTTTATAACCTTCTCAGATTAAGGCAAGTCTCCAGTGCTGGAGCTTATTGCTACACAAAGGCAAAAGGAATTAGACCTCTCCACAAAAATACATATACACTGTTATGTTGGTAAGAAGGTATTTTATGAGGTTCTTGCTGAATCCAAGAAAAGCATTCAAGCTGTGATCCCTATCGAGTAGCAAAAAGAAAAAAAACCCCAAACAACAAAACCAACCAAACAAAACCCCCAAACCCTACCCACCACCGCTTTCTAGTGGCCTATTAAAAAGGAGCCTCAGCTTCTACAGTCAGCAAAAGGATCAGAGAAAGACTTTGGGAACACAGTTTAGAAAGTAAAAACCAGAAACTCTGAAGCTAGTGCTAGGATTTCTGCAGCACTCAGTATGGCTTCAGAGCAGCCACATGGACTGGAGAGAAGAGCCCAGTGTTGAGCTGATGAGACATATGCTGAAGAGCAGCAGCATATCAGGTCATACCTTCAGTATTTTCAATAGCCAGTCAAGCAAAGAGAGTATCATTAAAAAGAATTAAAAGAACTCCCACCTCCTCAAGTCCATGCAAATCATCAAACATATTTCAGGTATCAGATTCAACAACAACATTCAATCTAGAGAAATCAGGCCTCCACTACCTGCCTCTGAGACCAGTTGTTATGCTGTAGTGGAGATGGCTGACTAAGAACCATTCACACACACTAACTCTTCCCCATAATTTGTAAGTCTCAGACACAGAGCAAGGTTAAGGCTGTTAACCAACAGTAACTTCACACCCAGTAAAACTTACCTTCAATGAACAGCAGCATATCCTTCAAGTCCAGCCACAGAGTGCCACACAGACATTCCACCCATGCCATCTCCTTCATCCAGAAAGATGTAGAAGAACCCCAAATGGACAAAAAACCACCCAGCTGCAACCTCACATGATCAATTCCTTTTTCACTGGGCTCTAATTAACTCAGGTGCTGTGTGTTTGGGGTTTTTTTAAAGATAATTTAGGTGGAGACAAATAGCATTCCAGGTGGCAGTGATGAGGCTACTTGGTTTCAGGTGATGAAAGTGAGCACTGGTATCAAACTAGCCTCTAAAATTCTCCATCTTCTAAACCCTTCTTCAAGGGTTACTGCTCTTTTCAGTAACATCAGGTTTTGGAGTCCATGATTTTGTTTTAGCTTTTTTTAACCAAGAGGTTCACCAAGAATCAGGCCATAGGCACATTTCTGTGAGACAACAGAACTATGTAAAAGCTGTAGTCATGATCTTTCTCAGCCTTATGCTTAACTCATGCAGAGCTATAAATCGCTCTCAGATACTAACAGTCTAATTCAAGCTAATAACTCAAAATGGAAATCTCATCTAATTTTACTGCAATTAAACCAAATAATGTATCATGTATCTTTTTAGACACAATTAGTTTATTCACCTTCCCCACTATTCTGTACTGTTCTCTGTCTTCTGTCTTTTGTGTGCCTGATCCTGCAGCAGCACAGCTTTAAACTGGGTTCTATTTTCAGAGATATGGCAGAAACAGGTTGCTCTTCTGAATTCTCATGCCTTCCTGATTATGGTATATCCAAAGAAATTTCTTCCCATGGTTGTGTCTTTCCCCTGTTCATAACCAGTACAATTTGCAGAGCTGCAGACACTAACCTTCTCCTCTGCCTCCCCACCAACTCTATGCAGCACGCTTTCATTTCCTTTTACAGCCAAGGGCCAATCTCCTTCCCATTAAATTCATTGACAGTGATTTTCTATGCAACAGGATTTACAGAAATAGTCCAAAAATGATCAACAGCAATCAGAAGAACATATAAGGACAAAATAAGAGTTTGCAAACCTAGAAATGTTCTGATTTATCCTCACTCATTAATGCTCACTGTGTTATGTAGCCAATATGATCCATATTTGAAGTTATGGAGACAAACTGATAGTTAGGTCTAAACACGACCAGATGCAAATTTGCTGAAGAATACAGACGACTGAGGTTATAAAAATATTAACAAATTCAGTACAATAACATTCTTCCTAGAATACAGATGGTATTTTCCTATAGAGTGCATTTGGACAGTTTTTAAACAGATGTCACTTAGTACTTGACCATGTCACAAGATTTTTCCGTGAAAGATATTTCCTACTTGCCCACAGGCAGCCAGGATTGTGTTGTGCTCATCACCCTGATGTCTGAGGCCTAAGGGCTATATATGCACATAGACAACATACCAGAACACACTCCAGAAACCACAGGCTTATTTTAGCAAAGTCTGGAACACATTATTATAAAACAGAAGTATCTTACAGATAAGTGAGCAATTCACAGAAGATAATTCATTGACTCACTCGTTTTCTTCTGACAATGGACTGCAATTTCAAGGAAGGGATTTTATTTGAACACTCTCAAGAATCTTTTTAATAAACAGGCAAAAACTGCTGGAATATTTAGTGGTTAGATTTTGAGATGAGAACTGGCTTTGTTAGTTATAAGATTGCATACACAGTTTATGGTGTACTCTTGTTCCCTCATTCGATTATCACAATGTTAAAATCAAGAAGGATTAACATAAATACTGCAGTTCTGACTGATGTTCCCTTAAAATTCAAGAAGAATAACAGAAACTTGGAAATTGTGAACCATTCTATTTCCTGAAAGACATAGGCCTTTGCTTGAAGTACCCTTATAATGAAGGAAAAAAGAACCTGTATCTTTCCTTTTAGCCTTCTATGTTTTTTTCAGGTTGCCAGAGATAACTGCACAGATATACTTTGGGCCATGACTCCTGAGGGACTTGAGCAGCCAATTCCACAGGAATATTCAGAATACTGAAAGTGAAGAAGTGCACGTGTAAATTTTTAATCTTGGGTATCACGGTATGATCACATCCTTTTTGCTTTAAGATTATGACACGAGAACAACTCTCCTGAGCCCCTCTGAATGAGCTGCTAACTCGGTAGTTTCCTTCCTGACAGCAGAAAGGTGGGAATCACCAGAGAAGACACTGCCCATCCTGTGCAGAACCAGGCAACACTGTGGTGGTGGTAACTTCCTGCATTTACTGGCCCGTGAGTTTCCCAGCTAGAGATGCTGGGTTTGTATGCAAGAAAAATAGCTTTTAAAAAAGGCTCAGATGTCCTCTGACATTAGCAGCAATCCCCAAAAGTCATCTACACAGGCAGAGCTACAGAGTTCACAGAGACTAAAACTATGTTATTAGACAACTCCTTACTACCTCCATGTAGTTACACCTTCCAATCACACTCCGACTGCATCACCAGACAGGCTTGGGGCACTCATCATTCCCTAATACTTGTTTTCTGGCTCCTGCTGAAAGGGAAATCAGGCACGTGTTTCAAGTGGGAACTGTGGCATGCTCCAGCATAGCCAAGGTTTAGGTCATTTCACTGCAAGCAGATGGGCATAATATGCCAACCAGTCTGATCTACTTCCAGAACCAGAGTCCTATACTACACACACATGCACATTCAAGTAAAATTATTGGAAATTACTATTAATTACAGCTGCAAAGCTAACATCTATGAATCTGTCACAAGCCAGCTAGCTTGAAACTGGCCATCATTAAGATCTTTCCAGCACATTAAGTACACAGCAGAGAGCAGTGACAAGAAGTCCTGATATTAAAACATACACTAATTTCAAGAGGTACAAACAAAAATATGTTTGCTTTAGTCTCATTTTGCATGATGTATCCCTCAGCATGGTCTTTGCATTTGTATTATGGTATGAATCTGGAAATTACAGACTCTAAGCATAAGAGCGATTGATTCCAAATTTGTGTGCCCTTGAAGTCATCTACACTAATGACATTGCTGGGTAAAAAAAAAAATCAGGGAAAGGGAAATGAAGTGATTTAGCCTTTGTGATCCTTCCAAGAATTAGAAGACTTACAACTGTTTCAGATCAAATCCTGACACACGTTTCTTTCAGCAGTTCACTTAAAGCCATTTTCAATAGTGAAATTGCAAGCTGAATTACGTGGAGCAATCTCCAGACCACTCTAAGTAAATATCCACACGTTTTCTTCACCTCGAATTGCATTAAAAATTGTCCAAGTGCTAGCTTGGATTCTGTCATACTGAAATTACATTGCATCTATCCATTTGTTTGCAATTATCAGTACAGTTTCACACAGTTGTGTCTTTCCTAACAATGTCACAATCCATCATGCAGCACCTTACTGTAATACTGTCAGCGCACCACTGAATGCCCAGGAATGCTTCCACAGACCCCCTGAAGTGAAGTGAGGTATGTGCTTCCCAGAACACACCCACAACAGGCAGAGGAGAGCAAGGCAGAGACGTAATCTAATCTGCCCTGAACTACCTCTGGACAAAAGCTCGTTGGCTATGAGATCACAGCATCACACCCAATTTTGCACACAACTAATGCAACTACCACACTGCTGCTAGGCCTCCCTCTGCGTGGCACTGAGCCTTGTAAACATTCCTACTTGGAAAACCATTGATGGGAAATCAAATGCGTAGCATAAACGTGCTGCAGTCCTGGTTTTTCCAGATTCCAGTGAACTGACTTTGTGGTCCCACTCTCCACCATGAGACTACTTTCAGTCTTGACCTTTATAAGAAATCTTCTAAAAAAATTAACCTTGTTTCCATGTTGAAGGAGGACACAAAGTATCTTATGTACCTACTTTATATATGTAAGTGTGTGAGATAAAGGGTGGGTCATATTGATTACACATGGATATCTCCCTAGATACCAAGCATTAGACATAGGTGGGAAAATATACGGCCTCTATTGGATGCCCTTCTCTTAAACATAGGATGAATATCTACCCTTTTGTTTCTTCCTTTACACCCCAAAGAATGGAATTCTTTGTGTATCTGAAGTTATTTTTAAGCATTTAAACTTGCAAGCCTAACTTAGTGTTTTCATTTCAGAGGTACTTCACATTGTTCTTTCTATTTAGGTGAGCACATGCTTAGCACCTCTGAAAATAAAATCTTTTTTTTTGATGTCCAAACGTAAACATGAGCAGTTTTTGAGTACCAAGTTCTGGATTACATCACCATCCCATCCCACACCTCTACCATGGGTGTATTTCCTTCAGAGAACACTCGGGATGCATTGCAGCATTACTGCCCAAGCCCCACCAGGTCAAGTCATGATTTCAGCTACAACTACTTCCTTGGCAGTGTATCCATGCAAACTACCCAGTAGGTGTCTATAAAACCTCATGTTCTCAGCTAAAAGTCTGTGACATGGTACTTCATCCCCCTCTCCTGTTTGCATTTTCATGAAGCTACATTTTTCTCCTTTGGTACACACCCATCATGAAATATCTCCAGGGAACACAGTCTTCACAGTGATATTTTTGCATCCTTGTGTTTGAGTCAATCACGTCCAAAGCAGTAAGATACAGTATAATATAACATAAGAGACTCATTTACCTAAGATCACTAGGAGTTCAGAAAAGGTCACAGAGACTAAATATGAAGGTTGTCAGGCTCTTGAAGTAGACGGTGTTTATTTTAGTTTCATTTGGCAAAGCAAACGTAGCTCACAGCACTTCAACTTGACTTTTTGTAATGTCATATTTTTTTAATTACAACAGTGAACTGGACGAGCTAAGTAGCTCCTCATTTCTTCTTTCAGTAAGCCCTTCAGACTGAAGGGAAAAGCCTTCTTAAGCCTGCAGTAGAACAGCACTTGCAGCAAGGCTGTACCTGAATTAGGTAACCATCCCCAGCTCCCATTGATGGGACTTGTGGGCACGGAAAGAATATAAGATTGTTCCTAGTCTGCTTTAGAGAGAAAGGTAACGAAAGGAAGGACATGGCCAATAGAGCATTTACATTTACTAATACACCTCAGGAGTATAATTTTTTCTTATTTTTGCCTGATACAAGTATCATATAAATGTATTAGTACGATAAAATAGTCTGACTGTGTGTCTATGTGTATATAGGCAGGCGTTTTGCTGAATATATATGTACATCATTAAAACTTTACACTGAAGTGATTCTTTCAAAACAGGTTCCAAATTATGCTTTCAAATATTTCACAGGTGCAATGTGATCTTTCCTCCTTAAATATTTTTTTTCAACCAGAGATAACTACTTCAAAGAAATCTGAACAGTTGGGTGTCAGAGTCCTTCAATGATGTTGCACTGCGCCCTTAGATTTTTATTTGCTTACCTCTTTCTTTTCACCTTGTGCTTCATTACAAGGAGATCTCTATAACAATTACCAATAGCCATGCCCAGATAACCTATCCAGAAGTCAAACAGGATTCAAGCAGACTCCTCTGCGATGGTTTTTAATAGTCTGTTGTCTTACAACCTACGTCAGAGAAAATCTGCCTTTCCTATTTCTATGGCCCCAGTTATCAGGGGCTATTGTATTGCAGCTACAAGAATTTTTCAGTCTTTAAAGATCTCAGCATTTTTCTTAAGTGGATGCTTCTGGTACACCAAATTTAAGGAAGAGAACAGGGAAGAGTTTCCTTATTTAGGTTACAGACCATCATAAGGAAAGCTATTCACTCCTAGGAACATTTGTCATTTTTCAAATGCATTTGTGTTTCTAAAATGAGTTTTTACAGTATTTACTGCAAAAACATTTCTGCTTTAGGTTTTTTTTATCCAAATTCAGTAAATGCTTAAATAAGCAAATTAATTCTAAGCCACCTTTCTGTCACTGCTTATTTCTTCAGTTTATTTTTTCTTTAAAATAGTATACTCAGTTTTTTCAAACTCCTTTCATAAAAGAGAATGTTTCTCCGAGTCAGATAATTTTCAATATTTAGAGAGATGAGCATAATAACTCAAATAAGCCTTCACTACTCATTTACAGACATACATTATAATATTTTCCTTAGGATTTCCTCCCATTCTGCCTTTATGCATTCTAATATCTTCCTTGGTTTTTGCCTGAAGCTGCATTCAGCAAAGGATTTTTTTCTGTGATTTCCACAATGGCAGCAAGCTATCTGAACTGAAAATCAGTTTGGAAGTCTAGAAGTTGTTCTGTAATCTTCCCATCTTATGTACATTGCTTTACATTCAGACTCCGTGTTTCCACTGCATAATCCTCTGTAGTTGCTAAATGAGTCCTCCTAAATGACAACTGTCTTCCCTGGGCTTGGTTCACCTAAATACCTTTACTGGTCAACTACTCACTCCTCCTTCTGCCTGAACACTCACCCATGTTGTTTTTCCTGCCATTCACATCTGAAGTTCATTCTTACTGTACATATATTTCTTATAGGCAGTATCTGCTGTTTGGCTGGCTTGCTTCAGAGGATTTCCCCACAGTTTGTTATAGTCATTTAAAGTTCTAATTCCCAGGCTGAAGTTATCTGTATGATTATTAGGCATACTTGCCATGTCACTGACAACACTATTGAGTAACTCTGAATCCTAGCATCTCACTCAATACTTCTGTTGTAACAACAAACTTCATACAGAAATATCAATTTGTGTCAAAAACTGTTATGTATCCTGTGCCTCTGCTGTTTATTCATTACAGAGCTTTTACTAACCTTTTACCAATGCCTGTTTAACTGCCTCAGTAGCTTCTTGTCAAATTCATTCAGTTTTCCTGTAGCCACTACAAATCCAAAGAAATACAGAACAATTACTGAAGCAGTTTCCATTTCCAAAACACTTTTTTGATGAGACCTTTTTCCACCATGATTTTACAGATGTTCTATGATTGTGCTTTGGTGACAATTAATTTACCAGGGAGAGCTATAAGCTTCTTTGCAGGTTAAAAACCCTCTTAAACACAGACACAACTGTCTTCTACATAGGAAAGAGCCAGGGTATTTTATTGAACATTTGGACATTTCATGCCAGAGTTCAGTCAGAGTAGCTTTACACCTAGCATCTGTCCCCATGGATCTACTGGTTTTGTTTCCTTACCTTTTTTTTGTGACAGAATCCCTGATAGTACTTCACCTTTATTAGCAAAATAGGCTTTTATCCATCAATTCTAGCATTTCTATCTATTTTAGTATTTGTATTTAAAAATAGGCTTTGTTTCTTTTTATGCATTTCATGAGTTACTCTGGAAATCTGTTTTGACCTTTCTTGGGACCCTCGCTAATGCTGACACTAACTGATGTTATTTATTTTACTTTATTGTTTATTGGCTACAGTGGGTCAGATTTTTGAAGGACTTCTTTTTGGTTCAATCATTTAAATTTTGTTACTTAGCTGTGTAAGTTTCTTCCTAGTTCTCATTTTGTTCAGCAATATAACACCTCCTGAGACACTATTACTGTTTCCTTAAGTAGAATAAATACCATATTCAAGGAGTTTACTTTTCCTTAGGGCATTTTTGATGAGCGCTCTCATTTTATTAAATCTGTCTTTCTGAAGTTTATTGTCTTTCTAACACTTTTGTATACATAACATTCTCATGATATGGATTCTAATTATATTGTGATTATCACTTTTGTAGCTCTTCCAGCACTACAATTTGAATGAACATCTATGTTCTGCTTTTACGACTGAAAGAGGTATTCACATCACCTAAGTTTAGACACTTAACAGCTAAATTCAGACCATTTCCCTAGGTTCCCTACATTTTCAGTCATGACAGAAAACACACCTCGAGGAGGCGATTCAGGAAAAACACCATTTGCCAATATGCAAAGTACACATTCCAGCTGAGGAAAAACATTCTAGCTTCCATTTAACTCACCTGGGCCACTACTCTCAGCTTTGCATGGTGTACCATTGCCTTTAAGAGCGCTGGTCTGCTTTCTCCGAGCGTGCGCACATCCCGTGGAGCCAGAAGGGAAACAGTCAGGTATTCCTCATGCAGCTAGAAGGCAAGAAAAATGGCATCTGTTCTAATTAGATAACATTAAATAATAATGTTCTAATTTTTAATTAGAATGTCTCTAAAAAAACAATTTGTCTGAGTAAGGTCTTTATATCTTCATGAAGACTTCATAATGACAAGATAAAGCCTCATGCTGTCTGGGACTCAAATTACCCAAGTGCTTCTGAAAGGGAATAGTGTTTCATTAAATGGGACATTTTCTCTCCACTACTGTAAGAGAAACTACAAGAAATACCAAATGATTTGAAGCTAACGTGTCAAGATAAGCTTCTGAAATCATCTTAAATACATATACATGCATTTGCAGTCTCCTTGTTTGTTTTAGGAAGACTCAGAGGCTTAAATATGAAGAATTAGCAGTTGTGCCTGCCGCCAGTTGTCCGAGCTGGATGGCCTATGATAAAACAGTGCTGCAGTTGATGTTCTTCTAGCTGAGCAACCACAGCTTTCCATTATGATCCAGAGAGAGACGGTTCAGCTTTGTCTCATAAAAATGGTACAAAGGAAATTAATGGGACATTAATCTCCAGGTACCTCGTGGGACAAAGAGAAAGAGTCAATAAGATATTTAAAGACTACAAAACTTGTTTCCTCTGCGAACACCTTGCAAAATGTTTTATTAATAAATCACCAGTTCCACTGCTGTTTGACTTTTTGGACCATCACCATGGCAGAACAAAAAGAGCTGTGTCTTGGGACGGCAAAAGCACGTATTCGTCTGAGCCACCAAACTGCTGTCTGCAGGTATAAGCTTCTGGGAACAGCTATTTCATCAGCTACTCATTGATGACAATTATGTGATATTTACAATTCCAAAACAATGCAGATAGAGCTCCCTCTCCATAAAACTTTAACGAGCAGCATGTTTTGTTGGAAGTGTCATAAAACTTTCATCAAAGTTCCAAATATTCCCAAGAAAACAGCTCAGTCTTTGACAAGAAGATCAGAAATTTGCAGTTTAGATCAAACACTGTGAAGAGGAAGAGAAATGTCGCCTGTTATAATTATTAGGATACGATAATTATACTTTTACAAGCTCAGAAAATTTTTAAAAAGCAGCTCAGTAAACATCATAAAATCCAGGATTAAAATTAGCTTTTTTAGTTTGCCTTATAAGGAAGATAAACCAAGTTATAGTAGGTGAAAGCTGAACAGTAATACTAAGAATGTTCATTTTTTGAAATTAAGGTTTTGGGGTTTTTTTATACTGTTACTCAAAGAGGACCGTAACTCCAAGAATTAACTTTGGCCGTTAGCCAAACTTCTAGACTCTGGCAGTTCACAAGCTAAATCTTTCTGAGAACCACTTTCGTAAAGGTGGGAGTGAAGTGGACAAGCTTAAATTAATTCTCTGCCACCTTACGCATGTATTGACCTGAAGATATAGCTTCAAACTCAGTAGAAATTCCTGACAGAAAGGAAGACGTATTACTCATCTCATTCATGTCCAAGATATCACAATCTGTAGAAGGTAAACTGTACTGGCTCTGGCCTCTGGACCAGTTTTCCCAAATAATGGCTACACTAGAACGCAAAGAGCATCTAGATATTGGTTTCAGATACTGCCCCTGGGCTCCGCTTTGCCTTCACCAGCTATACCTACCTGTGCAACAAATTCTTAAGAGTCATGCAGCACATATTCAAAATAACTTTCCAGCCCAAATGGCTAAGTAATGAAACAATAAAAATGCTGTTTCAGCTGCAGAATAAGCAAAGTACTTCTTAGCTTCTGACTCAGAAGGGCAAAGGAATTAGTGGCACCATGTCGCAGTAACGAGCTCCCTGTTTTGCCTCATGCTCCCACCTCCAGGATGGGAGCTGCGGAATGGATGCTGTAGGATGGAGCGGGATTGGTCATCTTCAATTCCTTTCACTTCATCACTGCTCCAGCACAGCTGCTTGGAACATTTTTCTGCCACTCAAATGAAAAACTATCTGATAAATAGATACAGATATTCCACCACAGGCCTTTCACTGGCCTGCCTCGTCAGTCTTTCCTTCCACTTCTCTTCCCTGGTCGGGACTGCATTTTTAAAAGCTCACTCCTTTCATTTGTGTTCGTGCATCGCAGACCCACATATGAAATACCTGTGTATATTCAGCATGGGTTTGTGGAGATGGTATATTCACCATACCCAGATTAACAGACTGGGCAAGTAGACCACATCTCTTCCTCACTATATATACACACATCTTCAGCACACAAATTGTAAGTAACTAAAGTTTTCCCAAATGTTGCTGAAGACTTGAAAAAACAAGCACAGGCAATGTAGCAATGGTGCAAGCCCTTCTGTAAAAATAGTAGGGATCATTGAGTTAAAGACTGTTGTAGAAAACTACTTGTTAAATTAAGGGAGAGAGATGAAAATGGATTCATTTAATTATGCACTTGGGTATCTAAAATAAGGTACCGAATGCTTATTACAAATAAGTTAAGCTATGCTAGTTAAAACTTTATCTCTCCTTCCAGAGATCTCCATGCTTTCACACAACAAAGACGTTGCCACAGATGCTGGAAATATAGCTGGCTGAATAATAAAAATAATGTATTCCTGAGTAAATTATTCAAAGATTGACAGAAAAATGTTGAATAAATTATTCACAGAACATTATTTAATAATCTAGAGAGCTGGTCAAATAATGGAAATATGTATTTCAGATAATTTATTCAGAGAGTAATGTCAAAATCCTTTGGCTAGTCCATTAGGGATGAAAAATTTGACAAGTTATTGATTATAGCTCATTTCTGTATTAAAACAAAATTCAGCGGCAATGCAGCTAAGCAGAACGATACATAATTGACAATAAAGTGTCATCACCCTGATGATGAAAATCTTTTATTGTGCATACAAACACACAGCCCACGTTCAAGGATTACTTTTAACAGTGTACTTACCTCAAAGGCTCACACTTTTTTTTTTGAGGTATGTAAGTGAGGATTAATGATGTATTACCCAGCACTGTGGGGCCAGGCAGGATGTTCAGGGACCCTCAACAGAAGGATGACACAGGAAAACTACTGACACAACCCAAGCTCTCTATGACCCCAAGCCCTCTGCAGACGGGTTATTTTAACACATTGCCCATGACTCAAGCTCAGGGCACATAGTCAAGGCTCCCTTAGCCCTCGAAGGTGGCAGTGGCAGCACTGGGCTGAGGGAGGGCACTGTCCTGCCCTCACTGGCCTCCCACAGCCCCAGCTCCACTGCCCGATTTTGGCCCAGGTGACCATTCAGAGGGGCAGGAGGTACATGACCAGTGGACCCCTGAGCAATGACCCCCCAAGATGGCGCCCCATTGGGCAAGAGTCCCACAAGATGGTGTCCCTCTAGGCAACAGCCGCACTAGATGGTGCTCCCCCCAGACAACAGCCCCATAAGATGGTGTTCCACCTCCCCCCCCAGGCAAGAGCCCCAAAATATGGTGCCCTCTCCAGGCAATAGCCCCACAAGATGGTGCCATCCCCAGGAAACAGCCCCACAACATGGCGCCCCCCCAGACAACAGTCCCCACAAGATGGCACCCCTTGGGGCAACAGCCCCACAACATGCCTCCCCCCCCCCACCCCACCCCGATAATAGCCTCACAAAATGGCGCCCCTGTTGGCAAAAGCCCCACAAGATGGTGCCCCACCAGGAAACAACCCCACAACATGGCACCCCCCACCCCAGACAATAACCTCACAAGATGCCGCCCCTCCCGACAAAAGCCCCAAAAGATGGTGCCACCCCCCAGGCAACAGCCCCACAAGGTGGCCCCCCTCCAGGCAATAGCCCCACAAAATGGAGCCCCGACCTCCAACCGCCGCCCAAGATCGCGCCTCCCGCCACAAGCTCCACA